>PVJL010000732.1:347500-351925 GCA_004026885.1 Lyroderma lyra | reverse complement strand
CACACACACACACACGCACACACACGCGCACACACACGCGCACACACACTCACACACGCACACACACACGCACACACACACGCTCGCGCACTCACACGCACGCACACACACGCACACACACACACACACACACGCGCGCGCGCGCACACCCCAAGTCTGGCTCTCTGCTGGGTACTTGTCATATGTTGCCTGGTTTATTTCTATTGAACTGGAGTTGCTTTTAGATGCTAGTCAACCAGGAAGGTTCTGGAAAGGCATTAGGAGTGCTGCTCCATGCTAAGGAAGGAGGAAGCCCACAGGAAGGACTAAGCCAGCTCTGTTTCCTGTATCCTCGGCATGAGCCATGGTGCTGGTATGTGGTCATTGCCAATCGAGTTTTTTGAGAAAATGAACATCCTAGCCCCAAGCTTAAAAGTGAATTATCTTCCACCCCTTGGAAATCACGAAGCCCCAAAAATTCATGTCCAAGGATCCAAAGCTTATGTCGTGCCAGATTGTGTGAGATTAATAAATGTTTCAAACACGAATGGGTGATTTCTCTCTCAAAAATGTTTCAAGGCAAGCTGGGCCAGTTCCCATGACCCCTTCCTGCCAGTTTCTGTACGTCTTCCCAGGTCCGTGTGCCTCCGCTTAGAACCTTTTGGCTTAGAAAAATCAGGCCTGAAGACAGGGCTTAGCCATGTGAAATTAGGCGTTTAGTAATTCCTTGTTGAAAATCATAGTCATGATTTCAAAAGCCCATGATATAGTTTACTCTCTTATCTGTATTTCCTCCAGTCAACAAACCCAAGCACGTTTCTGGGATTCTTTTTCCTCTTGTGCAGGACAGTTCTCCAGATGTACCTTCTTTAAAAACAGAGTGCCTAAGATTTTCTAACATTCAAGACTTAGAGTTCTCTATTCGTGGAAGACGCTAAAAATAGATGCCTCTGCCCTTAACAGCAGAGCATTAGAACTGAAGTGTCTGTCCAAACTCACAGACAGGTCTTTCAAAATACTGCAGGTAGCCTGCTCTCCAGCATGGCCCTGATTCATTCTGTCAGGAGGAGGAGGAGGAGGAGGCCATTTTCGATCCTGAACCCCCACCTGGTTATGCCTAACTTCCATGCCTGCCCACAGCAATGTGCGTTGGCTTTGGCATGTGCAGGAGGACCCTGCACCACGATCAATGGAGTGCATTGTTTCACACCCAGGCACCTGCACAGTAGGCTCAAACAATGAGGCCATCCCAAGAACCCCTCCTTTCTCCTCAGGGCATCCACTGTGAAGGAAAACTTGTTGAGGCCTGGACACCCACTTGCATCATAATTAAACTTCTTGGCCAACAGTTAACCAACATCTCCAGGTGAACACAGGGAGTGATTTCCAAATCTCAGGTACCTGCAAAGCCACAGGCCAAGGCCATGCTAGCATCACATCTGTGTCCCCCTTGCCTCCGAATAAACATTAGGAATGAAGAATGAAGTGTGCTGCTGAAAGGTGCTAGAACTCTGCCCTGTGAGTTCTAGGTGGGCACAAGCACCCTTAGGGCATCTCAGATCTGTTAAGATCGTGAATGGGACCCGATAACCTACCTGCATGGGGTCTTAGCCAAACCACAAAACACCAAATTCCACACCACAGAAGGCCTTGAGGAGGTGTAGTACGCTTTTACAACAATCAATGCAAGGTTTGTCGGGAAAAAAATCCAGCCATTGTCAATATAACATTGTCATATTACATGGCTGGATACTTTCTGAAGGGACCTTGTATCATTTAATTTTAAACTCTTTTACACTTTTTAATATCTTTTCTTTATCTGTTGGTTTATTGGAATTGGAAAGACATAAAGCAATGATCATGGTTTTCGCAGTCAGGCATACTTGGGTTCTAATCTTGGGTCCACCACACCAAGGGTATGTGAATTTGGAATAAATTGCTTAATCTTTGTATCTCCCTTTTTTATCTGTAAAATGGGGATAATTATAGCCAAAATATTATTGAGAATTAAATTAAATATTGTATGTAAAATATTTAGTACAGGTCTTGACCCACAATAATAGATCCTTTATAAATGCCAGCTATTTATTGTTTTAATATCAGCCCAATGGTAAATTAATAAAAAAAAAAGATGGTGGAATAACTGATGAAGTATTGAGTTTTGAATGTGCACCTTCACCAAAACTTGATATTTATCATTTTGAAACTGAAATTCATAACCAAACTATTGGACTTCACATAAATCCTTAAAAAAACAGAGGTCACTGATTATTTTCATCTCTGGTTCAAATTTGGGCTTAAGAAAATTCTAAAATGACTTCAAGTTTTATACTCTTCAAAAAAAGATAACCATGTGATTTCGTTGCACCAAATTTTAAGACAAATGATTCAGATCTGCTAGTTGGATGTGATTTAAATCTTTCCCCACTATTTGAACAGGTCATCTCTTCTCTCTGTACCTCACTTTTCTCTTTAGTAAAACAGAAATGTTAGTACTTACCTTTCACGGATGAGTCTTAGGAGGATTCAGTAAGTTAAAGAAGTAGAATCCTCAGCCCAGGTCCCGGCTCGGGAATCATTCGACAAATATTAGCTCCGCCTAGTCGGTATGGCTGCTGACAACACTGTGGGCTCCTGTGTGAAAGCTTCTCCTGCACTCCATCACACTCTGCTAGGTGCCTTTGTCACTGCAGTGGGGAAAACCTGGTGTCGGTGGCTTGGTGGTGATTTCTAACATGTGCTATCCCTTTGACTTATTGCGCCATACAAACCTCCTTGGAAACTGGGTGGAGCACGTGTCCTGAGACTTCTCACCAGAGGGCCAGCCTGCGGGAACAATGCTATAGAAACAGCAATCAAGGGGGTTTCGGAGAGCACTGAGCTCGCAGCAACCCATGCGGGTGTCACGAGCCCCGAGTGACGTCCTCATAATTCAGTAAGGACTCGAAGGGAGGACATAAGCTAGAGCAGAACCCAGTTTTGATTTCAGGCTACCCAGGCCAAAGGTTGACAAGAAAATCAATACAATCTCTACCAGGCCCAATGCGTTTCTGTCCTCACAGAGGTGACATCGTGCCAGTGCTCTGACTCGGTGGTACACCTTTTATCTCAAGCTTAAAACGAATCGGCCTGGTGAAGAAATTTACTTACACGCAAAGTTTTATAAGGACATAAAGTTTACATGGAGTTCTATGTTTAACTGATTAATTAAAAAAAATAAGAACAGATAAAATCAGAATTCTCTGAAAAGCTGAAGGTATGGGTGTATTGTTTGTAAATAAATAAATAAATAAATAAACCACAAATGTGCCAGAAAAAGTCAAGAACATTTCAGAATCTTTTGTCTCTACTGTATTTCATCTACTGTAGTTAAAGAAAATCTAGCTAATACTCTATCATAGAGCTGGACCTACAATGTAAAACTGATAGGTGTCTAATACATTTTTTGTGATCTTAATCCTTTCTTAACAACATACACGTGACATTTAGATTTTTCTATTTATCTATTTTTTCCTAATTTAATGATTCTTGCCTTTTCCAGGCTATCTTCTACACATTAAAATGGTTGACTTCATTAAATATTTTTATTTAATGTGGTTGATTACATTCTAGTTTATGCGTAGACTTCCTTCCAAACGAAAGAAACAAGGAAGACTTTGATGTCCTTTCCTTTTCCCTGCCTGTGAGGGCAGTAACACAGAAAGTAAAATGAATTAGGTTTCACACTTGACTTCTTAATATGTTAGTCTGAAAACTTCTCTGCGATAAAAGTGTTCATATTTACAAATAGGGCAGGATTTTTTTTTATCTGTTACTAATTTACTGATTACTTTGCTAGATTATGAAACAACCCCAGCAAAATTTCAGAAATAAAAGTTCACTGTTGAATTAATAGAAAAGCCAAAACCATGCCCAAATGGACTCCCACTTCTTACATTTTCTTAACATGTCAGTTTACATTTAGTTTTGCATGGAATATTACTGAATAGAAAGCAACTCTTTCTGGAATGGAAGAATCAGTTATTATTCTTGATTCAACCAGTGTCTTCTATTTAATACATCAGAAATTAAGAAATGAAGATACGTAAATATTTGGATCATTTGGTTTAGCGTTGCCATCACTAAGTTGTTCACGTGCTCGTGTTTTTACAAATTAGACAAAGAACTACAGGACAAGTGGGTATTTGCCTACAACTTTATTTAAAAATATTTTAATTTTGACTTTTTATACAGTACCAGTGGATGTGAGGCTAAAACTTTATTTAAAAATATTTTAATTTGGATTTATTCTCAGGACCAAGTTTCATCATCATCACCCCACTTACATGTTTCTCTGGGTACGCGTGTAAAGCCACTTTGTATTAATGAAGAGAAGTTTGATTCTGGAATAGTCAGTAAAAATGTGAGACCAAGTCATTGGGAGAAACACGTGTGAGCAGTCCAGGC
>PVJL010000732.1:0-342500 GCA_004026885.1 Lyroderma lyra | reverse complement strand
GTGAAATAACTCCTAACATGGACAGATTTCTTTTTTTTTTTTTAATACATAACTTAAGAGACTAGAGAGTTTTAACTCAAGTCCAGTCTCTAAACAAGGAATATTCTTGTTTACTTTAAAAATGGAAACAACATATAGTTCCATTATAATTGTTAAAAAGTTAGCTTTACAAACATGGGCATTTTAATTTAAAAAAATTCTTAACAAAACTATACAGTGTACAAATTACTGTCTACAAGGTAGGCGGTTCATTAAGAAGACCTTTCGCTCTTCTTGCTACTTGCAGCTTCACAGATTCATTCACATATTTTTTTTTAATGGAGTTGCCCACCCGAACATTACCCCATAACTATATTGCTATAATTTTTTGCCATGTCTTTATGTACAGTCTCCTTCACTGCCGTTTCCTTATTTATTTTTCTTAGACAAGCCTCAAACGCTCATGCCACTCCAGAGAAAACCTTTCAGAGGCACTGAGTGGTGGGCTGCAAAGCAACATCACAAAAGCTGAACAGTGCCGGGGGCGGGGGGCGGGGCTGGACACGTGACCCCTGCTGACGCCCTTGGGTGACTCTCACCATCCGGAAGCTCTGCAGTTTGGGGGAGGGGAGGGGCGTGCAAGACCTGTGAAAGCGGGGCCCTTCGTTAGAATACACGTCCTGGTAACAGGAGGCGGCCGAAGAATGGATTTGAGACCGTTTATATACATGCATATCGAGAGAACTTTTCCTTGGTTTTATTTCAAAGGAAAGGAGGGGGAAAATGATTAAAAATATAAAAAGCAACACTGGAACTGGGCCTTGGGAGTGAAGAGGCAGGCAGGAATACCGACGGTTTGTCACTTATTTAGCAGGAACTGCTCATTCACTCGTAAAAGAGAGCGAGTCTGCTCTTCGAAAACACTGCGTGTCCTGCGAGCATGACGTGTTCACCCGACAGGTTAAAGATACACGAAGAGCGTGGCTGAGATGATCCAGGGCAAGTATCACAGACACGGCTGACTTACGTTTGAACTTGCACGGCTTTGGGGTTCTGCTGTGCTATTCAGCATTGGGGCTATCAAACTGAATGGGATAATCAAAAACAATGCCCAGGCCCCTAAGTATTGTTCCAAATTATTCATTATCAAATGATATGCTGTGAGAACAATGGACAGTTTATTTTACTAGGCCATGGCCCGGAGGGAGGGGGTCACGGGGCTCCTCAAGACAGCCCACCATGTGTCACTAATTCTGAAACCTTTTCCTTCTAGTCATGAACTCCCTCAGTGGAACTGGGGGTGGGGCTGGGGGGAAATAAAACAGTCTCCATTCACCCTCTACGCCTCGGAGGAAACTAAATCAAATATATATTTGAGGTACCATCCCTTTAAAAAAAATCCCATCAGCATCTAATGGGCTTCGTTCATCCACAGGAATATTCATTTCTTAAAATTCTGTATTTCCCTTCTGCTCTGGTTTCCCCGTTTAAAAGGGCAGGTAAAATGAAAACGTAACAAGATTGGTTTTTTTGTTCCATAAAGATTGAACTTTGATTTTAATCTGTAAGTCCAAATACATTTCATAATAGCAACCCCCTGCTTAATCTTTTGGATGGAGGGAAAAGGGGATGGAAGCGCGCTGCTGTCCAACTGAAGCAGTGAGTCACACGAGAATCACAGAGCATCGCCGATGACATGGAGGCACGGGGAGGAGCCGTGGTGGGGGGACAATTTGGGAGCCTTCCCTCCAGCGGGGATGACGTGTTTTGAGGAAGAAAGTATCTTCATGTGTTAAACTCCCAAACTGTGAAACATCCACTCCGTGGATATTTCAACCAACAGCTTTGCCAAATGGAAAACAGGCTCACTCTCTCCACTGTGGACCTGAAACGCGCGAGGAAAACTATACCACCACCACCACCACCACAAAAAAGAGAGAGAGAGAGAGATTATAATGAAAAAAATTAGAGTTTGTTTTAAGCCAAGTCTGCCTCCAGGAGAATTTGTTGTGTTCGCTTGTTCTTATTATTTCTATTGTCACGAAAACCAGAAATGAGTTCAGCTTGCACCCCAGGTGGGACATTAGAGAGGGGGAACCTGTGTTAAGTTGAAGTTTGTCACAGTAGGCAGAACAGTCGCTTTGCAGCCCAGGTCCATCTCAGGGTGCACTGCTTCACAGCTACACTAAAGTGTTAAAAATCCTCCCCCGACCCCAGAATATATATATATGTATATTAAAAAAAATCCCCTGTCCATCTCTCAGTACACAAAAGGACCTCATCACACTGCAAAAATAGCAGTACCCACTTTGGTCAATTAAAACAAACAAACAAACAAAAGCATACATTATTTTTTTTTAAATCTGTGTACTTACCTATAATAACCAATACAGCTAAAAGCACTACCTACATAGGCAAAACTTGGTATTGCATAATTCGTATAAATTTGAAACCCCTCCCCCCGAATATTAATTGGAAGATGAAAAACATGAAAGGTTAATAGAAAAGACACCAAAATACTGAAAATATTGCTGGTCGATTACAATTTTTAAGCGGCAACTATACACAGCCATGATATGCTTTATAAATGTGAGATAAAGGTATAACTGTCTAAAAAATCCATGATGTCACACATTTTTCTTTGTCTGGAGTACAAAATATTTTGTCATAAAAATGGTAAAGATTTAAAATGATAATAAATGCAGCAAAACAAGTGTAGTGATGTCACTTTTGCGATTTTTTTGTGTTTTTTTTTTTTGTTTTTGTTTTTGTTTTTTAGATTTCAAGGCAAGGCACGTAATGTGGACATTATATCTTCGTGCAAATTAGGATTACTGGAAAGAGTATTTTGAATCAAAATTTTAAGAGACACAGAGGCAAAATGTGTCTGTCCATGCACACTACAGATCTGTCAATACAAGAAATTTGTTGAACAAGGCTAATGTCTGAAAGCACCATGCAAGTTTTCAGCACCCTGATTACATTTGTTTTCTCAAGAGTGCGTTTTTATATCCTACACCCTGGCGTTCCCAGTTTGTAAACTGTAAGCTTTACCCTTGTGACATGGATTTGCCTGCCTCTGTCTCTATTATGCAGATTTTATAGAACCTTTTGTTTACCCTATGGGTTCTTGATGCAACCAGTAATTTTAAATAAATAAATTCTACCTCCAAGGAGGCTGCAGCTAAACCAACATAAGTGCTGTGTTTTCATTAAATTTTTCTTCCTCAAGCACATGATTTGTCTTGATTTTATACCTTTTAAATGCCCTCAAAATAAATTTGAGGGGAAAATAAATTTGTTCAAAATTATTTTAAATTCTTTCTCTAATCCCCTCAATTTAGAGTCCAAGGGCTGAAGGACTTATAATCATGATTCCCCTTTAGATATAAATTTTTTATAAATTGCACTTGCCTCTGTTAAATGTTTCTTTTGTGGGGAAAATATTATATTAATTTTTTTTTTTTTACTGTTGCATGCAGAGATAACACTTCACCTACATAGAGGCATTTCTTCCATAGAGCCTTTGTGTTCAAACTGTTTTTTTTTCTTTTTTCTTTTTTTCATTTTTTTTGTTTTGTTTTGTTTTTTTGTTTTTTGTTTTTTTTAAAGATTTCAAACTGGGTTACACACTGGAAAAGGCTGGGTTAAGGGCCAAAATTTAATAAATCTGTACTGATAACTAAAGGCTACAGAGATTTTATATATATATATATATTTTTTTAACTTTTAGAAATCAGAGTGCTTATAAAATGGCTGGCTCATGGCTCTGTCACCCAGCACCTCTGATGCCACCTCCTAGCCTTCGTTGGTGAAATAATCAGGAATAGTGATTCCATGCGTAAACAACAAGAATACCTAAACCAATAAAACTAGCTTATCATGCAAATATTAAGGCATCTAGAAAGTCAGTTAAAATATATTGTCATAGAGACAGAACATCTATTTCCCAGCGGACTTCATGTAACAAAGGCTACGTTGCAGGGGCTGCGATCTACCATCAGTGAAATATCATCGACCCTTTTTCTCATTACAGTTTCAACCTTAAGGGAATTAGTGATTGTAAGTGCTGCAATTGCTGGTCTATGATCTTCTTTTCTTCAGTTTCTTTCCTTTCTCCCTTTTCATCTGTTTTTGTTTTGTCCAGTCTTCCTCTTCTCCTTTTTTTTTTTTTATTTCTTAACCTAGTGTTGTATTTCATTTTCTCTCAGTTGCTCGTTTCTGCTTGAAGGAAAGGTTCTCCAATTATGTTCAAACTGTAATTTTGGACATTTGCCGGTAGGATGGGTGTCCTATTTGATACTTGGAAAGGAACCAAGCTAGCCCAGGTACCAGGACTGTGGACAGGAGGGGGGCAGGAGGGAGAGAAGAGAAAGAGAAAAAAATACAATGTTAAAATATGCAACAATATTAGAAATATAAATTCCACAGGCATCAAAATATTATTATAACATTTCTCAAAATTACAGTTCAATATGATATAATGTGCTGAATTATAAATATTATACGTATATATACTACATGGTCAATTTCTTTCATGGAAGGTAAGACATTGTGAAGCAGAAAATCCTCAAGTCAGGCTCACACACAATTGTTGAACTCTGATTAAGTATATACTTCCCAAAGTATCTGATCTCCTTTGGTGTGAATACAGTATAATCATCTTGTCAAAAAAGAAAAAAAAAAGCAGCAAATTGACAATGCTACCAATATAATTTGCCAGTTAGAGTGTCATCTTGTTTTACTTTTAATTCACAAGTAATTCAGTGATAAGATGGGTTTCAAATTTTTTACCTGCCTATCAGTTGAATAAAATTGAAAGCTGTAATGAAAGCTGTTATTTCATTTCCCTCACAAGAAAGAAAGAAAGAAAGAAAGAAGAAAGAAAAAAGAAAGAAAGAAAGAAAGAAAGAAAGAAAGAAAGAAAGAAAGAAAGAAAGAAAGAAAGAAAAAGAAAGAAAGAAAAACAACATTTTTCAGGAACACCAGTAATGTGTGACCTGTAATCAGAATGCTGACACTAGAAGCCTGGGCATTCCCTGTCCCTGACCATCAGTAAAGTTACCACATCAGAGATGCTCTGAATGTGAGGAGCCCCTCTCCAACCAACTTGACTTTCACCTAGGTTAGATCTGGGGCTGTTTAAGAAAAAACATTTGGAAACTAGTTCTCTAATTGCTATTGGCATAATCTCTCATTAAACAAGTATCACATGGAGGAAAATAACAACAGATCTACAATATCACAAAACAACCCCACACCATACATTTCGGAGTACAATTAATCAGATGTAATGTTTGTTTCAACACTCAGCTCGGAATAAGTGTCAGCTAAGTAAGAACTTCATAAATAATCACGAACCAAGAAAACATCAAACTGACAATTCTATACCCAGTTTTGTCATGATCTGGCAGGGAGACAAAATTTCAACATTAAAAATTTAATTTAGTATCCTCTTCTTTACTTTTGCAATCATGAGGTGAATGATCCTATTATTATAGCTATCAATCTAGACACCCTCATTTTTTCATATCTGAATTCCAAAGGTACACAAACTTTTATGGAATATTGACTTGAAAAAAACCATTTTGTCAAAGAAAAAGAAAAAAACATGAATTAAAATAACTTGATATATAACTTCTTTTAAAATGTGGTTTATTACTATCTATCTAGATACATATTTCTGAGTTTACATTTCAACAAAAACTGCACCATGACCTTTTATGCTCAAGGGATTTTATGATTAGACAATGAGGTCCATGATAGCAAAGTCCACCCCTTTTTGCTCTCCTAGCACAGGGTAAATGCTTATTAAATTTTTAGATAAATTAATTAAGTGTTCCAAATCACCTAGCACAGGGTAAATGCTCACTAAATTTTTAGATAAATTAATTAAGTGTTCCAAAGCACACACAACTATGCCTTTTTAAAAAATGTTGCTCATAATCATGTATTTACACAAATACATTGTGACATGGCTCCTATAAAAAGAAAAGAGGCATCTCTGAACTTAAAACCAGGCATGTTTAGCATTAACGGAAATTAATTATGCAGGAAAAATTAAATAGTAATTCAAACAAGGAATAATTCAAACTAAAAAGCTAGGTCCTCCTCATCTCACCAAAAAAATCGTAATTGCAAAAAATAGAATAGTTGTTATTGAAACCTTTTCTAAGAAACTTCATTGCTTTCACATATTTCTTTCTTCTCACTCACATTCACTGCACGTTCACCACACTTGGTTACATGGTACTATTACACAGCATTTATTACTTCGTACTGTAATTACCTGTATCTATGATTATCTTACTGACTGAAAGGTAAGCTCGGTAAAGGAAATGACCTTGTCATATTGATCCTTACAGAGTCTGGTCATAGCTGATATGAATCATTTCTTAACAAATAAAATAAGTTACAAAAAAAAGGATATTCATTTTTTTTAACTTGAAATAAGAACTGTTTATGAAAAACAAACAAACGAACAACCAAACAAAAAGACCAGCTCAAATTGATAATACTTGACAGTAAAAGACAATGTCAACAACAAACACATCACCTTGCAAAATCAAGGAGAGTCCCAAATTAAATGGGATCTTGAAAGTCTTCTCCAGATTGTGTATTTTAGAAACATAAAGTATATTGCAATGATTGAAAATGGATGTGACTCCTTAAAAATGGAGAAGTCTATCTACTAATGGCAGAAAAGATAAAAATTTGGGATTTATTTCGTAATAGCTTTCTTACTTGCTTCTTTAAAAGAGATACACAATATTATTCTTTGGAAAATACTCATTAAAAATAAATTGACACTACTAACAGGACTCTTGCTATCTAACAAATTCAATTTAGACGTTTTTTTAAACCTTTCAAACCTCCCATCCCACATTGTGGTCATGTCAAAATTGCAGTGCGCAATATATTTGTCAATACCATTCATGAATCTTTGGAGGAAAATAAATCTCAAAGATTAACAGTATGCACACTCCATATATGAGTTTTACAAGTCTCTCATTGCCAAATTTATAGGTTAAGTTCAAGATTATAAGGCACAGATATTTTTTAGGGCTTTCTGGTAGGCCCATTGAGAAAAAAAAATCTGATAAAATGAATTCAAAGATTATGATAACAATGTAAAGAAAAATGTCCAATCAAACAAAATAACCTAGATCATTTAATTTCAAAAAGATAATGCCTCAACTTGCATAGTTTTTTCAGATAAAAATGTAAGAGTGCTTTTTACATTATCTCTCTGTATTTAAATAAATGCTAATAATCACCAGTATGGGTAAAATAAACACACATATTCACATTTATCTACATATACAAACTAGTTATATGTAAAATGTATAATAATTTAAATTCATAATGGAATGAGAATTATACATAAAATCTTATGTTCAATCCAATAACCTATGACTGTCTACTAAGAGAGGTGAGACTATAATTGAAAGATTTCAAAATTTACAAAGTCAAATTAAATTCCTTCAGCACTATATCTTCACGCATTCATTTATTTTGTTTTCATTATATTTTCCATTGCCACATCTTTGTTGATTTTTTGCAAACAGAAGATGAGTATAACTGAAAGTTGACAGCACACCTTTAGAAAATATATCAAGGCCATGGCGCTAAAAAAACAAACAAAAAAAACTTTTAAATAAGAACTTTGAGAAAAATCAAGCACAAAGAAAAGCAAAAAGTGCTCACTTCTGCAGCACATATACAAAAAAGTAAAAAAGGCAAAAACGATTTTGAAAGCACCTAAACACGAAGCAGAATCACCCTAACAATGTCTACTCTATGCATATGGTTGTAAAACACAACATGTCTGATGTCACGGGTAGTATTTTCACATTCTTGTACCAAATATGTGGCTGTCCCAGAAAGGGAAGCAGCAAACAAATGATTTTGACCTGAAGCTGCATTAAGGGTAGACAATGGTCCTTGTTTGTTTTGTACTGATCAGTCACCCCTCTGAAACACTGTGCTGCTTCTGCACATCGCTCTGCGAGAGACAAACTCTATGGCACTTCTTTGGTGAACAAACTCACCAAATAATGTCATTTGAGAAACAGGTAAGACAAGACCACTGAGTTGGAAGGAAACGCAGACCGGTACTATATGCTTCAGATGGACAGAATTAGCACAAAAGGAAAACTTCAACATGATAACCATGCTAAGGACAAACTGTGAGCAAGGTACCACATTTGGTGCCTTATATATGTGACTTAATTCTCTCAATGAACTCTTGAAATTGTCATCATAATTCTCATTTCACAGATGAGAAAACTGAGACTTAAAAGAGCTTAAGTAACTTGCCCAAAGTTACCCTCTAGACCTCAGATACACATCAGTTCTGTCTGATTCCTATGGCCATTTAACTACAGTATGTTGGGTCAGACATTGACCCAACATTAGGAAGAATTTCTGAATAGAATGTTCTGAAGGCAAAGTGAATTTGCCTCACTAGACAGTGAATTTCCAGTGCCCCACACAGCTGCATCGCCACCTAACTGCTGCTGTGGCGGACTTACACACAGATGTATGTTTGGTCTGGGCGATCCGACAACACCGAAACCTGATATCTCTATCTACGCGGAAAACAAATCCAGTTGGAGGTCTATTAGAGTGACCCGACGGTGAGGATTAAGGGAGAAGAAGATACCCACTTCTTCCTTTTGAAAATGATACCCTATTTTTATATCTCTTATCCTGGATAAAATAGTTGGTCTTCACATCTACAAGGAGTAAACAGATTCTATACCATTCAATTAAAAAAAAGAGAAAATTGCTCTGGGCAAGTCAATATTTGATGCATGTGCTTTTAGAAAATTATACATGCTGTGCTGGATCTTGCAAGCCAAAAAGGACTGGGCCCTTAACATGTGACTCAGTAACTACCGGGTGCCAAATAAACATGGATGGAGTCATAAGCTGAGTAAGGAACAAACAAATAAAGTTAAAGGCTCCCCTTCAACTACAAATCTTAGGTGATTAAAGCAATAAGAGCTATTTCAAGAATGGCAAAATTCATTTATTACTAGTCTGTGTAGTCTGTGTTTATCTGACAATGGGTTGAGCAACTTATTTGTCACACATTTTATAAAATGTCCAAGTACCCGGTATACTAATACCTTTTAGGGGGAGTAAAAACATCACCGATTCAGGGTTTGCACACTAATTTCATCATAAGACTACTGTACTTACTTCAAAGATAGTAAGTACTCTTTCAAGAAGCTTACAAAAGTCTTAGAGCACAAAGAGTTGTATATATACATATACACCTAACTGTATCAGTAGCCACATTACTTACAGATAGCAATAAAAATAAGCAATGCCCAGAAAGCATGGAAAAGAAATAAAATAAATACCTTAATTTAAAAAAAGGATTTGCCTTTAATTCCTCTGCACCTGTTTCAAATATCCCCAAGAAGGAAATATTTTACTTCCTTGGCTAACTATTAATTTTATTGCTACAATATTAATACAGAGATATTAGTATCTCTCCCAAAATGCACAATAAACAATTTTCCCTATTAGTAGCTAAACTCTGCCTGAAAAAATAAAGCAAAACCATCAAAAGCAGGTTGATTACATATTGAGAAACCATGCATCCTGGATTAGATATGTGTGCATTTGCACTGGCTGCTGACTTCAGTATAACACAAAGGCTGCAGAGCCTGCCTTATGAAAAAATACTCACCCAGACTAGTGGAAGGGATACATGGGTAGTATTTAAGTACTCATGTACTTAAGAATTATTTTATATATATTATTACACATTAAGAATGCACTTAAGAATTCATTAGTATATTGAAACAAAGATCACGGTACTTAACAAATACACTAGTTGCTAGCACTTACATAATGTGTGTTAGGTACAGTTCCAGGCACTGTTCTATATGCTCGACCCACCTATAAGCTTTCAGTCCTCAAAACAAACCTATGTGAAAAGCACTATGCCACGATTTTTCTGATTTTATATATGAGGGAAATGAAGATAGGAACTTAAGTGTCTTGCCCAATTCATATTGCTGTTAGGTTGTAAAAGCCAGGATCTGAACTCCAGCGGTGTGGTTCTAGGATCTATATTCTTATCCACCACACTTTACCTCTTTCATGAAACATACTTTACTTTTATCACAGGACAAGAATTTATATCACCCCTGAATTACATATGAGAGTGCATAAATTAAGGTCCATATCTCTTTTAAGACACACGGAAATTTCTATGGAAGTATAGAACTCTGTGGAGTTCAAACTTCAACACAAATAACTGTTTTATCCAACTCTGGGTTCTTTCTGGCTGACTGCAGTATCTGTCATTGTTTATGTGCATACAGACATCTGTATGTCAACAATTTGCTTGTTGAGTCCCTGTTCAGATGAGACTAGTCTAGAAGATATACCAAGTGCTTTACACAGGTCTTGAGTTCCTTTGATTTATTTCCTCCATTTTTAATGCTCATTATTGCCATCTGAATGATCCTATTTGCATGTAAGAGGATTTCTAATGATTATTACTATTTGTAATAATCTGTATCAGAAAGCTCCCTGGCCAGCTCTTACCTGAACGGCAAAGCACTCTTATGGGCTCTCTGGGAAACACCAAATATCATAAACTGCAGGTGGCTCATGGAATTATTCTAACTGCAAGCAATAGCACATCATAGTAATGAAAGAGAAATGTATTTGCTTCTTAACTAAGTAGGTAAATAGCCTTCTTTATTGCTATTCCTCAGGGACCCACGGTTTTGAAGTAACGTATCAAAATGGTAGGTCATGGAAGCTCATTCATTTATATGCAATTGTTTCAGCTGTGTTTTGTTGTGGGGCATGCTGGATTGCCTGTTAACTTTACCATGTGTAAGTACTAACCTTTTCTAAGTAAAATAATGGCATATGCCACTAGAATAGTTCATCTAAGGAAGAGCACAGGGCAAGAAGGGCCCTTAGGTACGGAATCACTGCAGCCAAATTTTACATGTGCTCATTGTAATTATACCGTACTCTTTTAGTAAAAAGCTCTTAGAAAATCCTAGAAGACTCTTCAACAAGGCAATCTATAGTCTTAAAAGTAATAAAAGCTTAATTCATGAAAATATTTACTTTAGACAGAGGAAAAACACCCTTCCCCTAAATAGGGCAAATTAAGTAGATTTGTAAAAAAAAAAAAAAATATGTTGGATGCTTTTCATGTGTTAGAACTGAACATGAAAGAGAATCACTATAAAGATGACTAACTGTAAATAAGTAACAGTACACGCACACATACATACGTAACAACTTATGTAGCTGAGGGAGGTGTTAGCCAATTAAAAGATTTAGAATGATCAGGCTCAAAGTAATGATTTGATCTCCTCCCACAGGCTTTAAGACGGCAAAGAACCATCCTCTTTCTCTAGTCTGTATTCGTCTCTATCCCTGCACTCCTTTTCAGTGCTATTGTCACAAGTGCCAATGCTCCACTTATTAGCATACGTGAGTCTTCAACAGCAGACAAAATTCGCTACAAAAACAGTGCTTCCCAATAGTGCCTTTCACTAGAGAAAACAGCCCAAAGCGCACACTCAGTTAAACAGAAATGTGAGTTTTATACAAAATCAAGAAGTGATTCTTTCCCAAATAATTTGCACTTAAAAGCAAGAATCAGTGTTATTTGCACAACGTCACCTCTAAATGAAATGAACTTATTTGTATCAGAATTCTAAAGTATAAAAGCACACGACTGAGGAACTGAACGTTTTTATAGTATGCCTGCTATGCTGCTCACATGTGCAAAATAATCTGCCAGCACATAAAACAAAAATGAACAAAGGAAAGAATAATTGCAACTCGGTACAATTTCTGAATATTCAAAATGTGCGTTCTTCAATTTCTTGAACTTAAATAGGCTTTTGCCTTCGTTTCTTTTGTAACTCGTTATTATGTTTCTATTATATCTACTCGTTCTATGCTTTATTTAAGGAACTATGACTAGAAATTCACTATGTACCTAACAGCACTAGCCAACACGGGACTCAGAAAAGTTAAGTTAATAAATGCTGCTTTGGCTGCGGATGGAGCCGATTTCTTCGAGCCGTAATACATATGTAAATACGGCACTTTACATAAAACATCTGCAAATAAAGTAGGTGTTTAACATCTTTCCTTTCATTGCAAAGGGTTAACCAGCACGGTTTCCATTTGGGAATTTTCTGATCTCGCTCCTCCCTCTCCCGGTGCGCTGCCAAAAATCATCTGACAGGAAACGTAAGATTAAGTTTGTCCTACCTAAGCGAACAAAGAGTGCTCTGAACAGGCCACCGGTTTACTGCAGAGCGGGAACTTTTCTAATCCTGCTGGAATCTGCAGTGCAGCTCAGAAAATATCACGGAAAAAGTTGTTTTCTTTCCTCTAACATCTTGTCTCTGGATCGTCTCATTTTGGTCACACTGCAGATCCTGCTGCTTCTCCCATAAAGGTTAACTTAAAGCTCCAAACATAATCATGTGGAAAATGGACATTATTGATTCCTATGGTCCATTGTTCCCCTATCCTAAGTCCCTGAAGTTCAAGTTCAATCTGGAATTACATCATGTCTGGTTTCTCCTGGTTACCAGACGGCTTGAGACGTGACCACAGCTACAGAAAAAACAAACAGCCTTCTTCACGCTTTGGCTCCCCTATCGATTCAAACGTAAACTTTTTTTCTTTCCCTCAAGTATGCTTCAAGTATGGAGCATGGTTAATTTAGAGATTAAGTTCCAAATTAGATTATCTAATGGCATCTTAATGGATTGCTGACCCATTTCCTGTGGGATGGCAGCATGCAAGTCTGGCTGGAATACAATTAATTTCTTAGGAAGTGTTCTGAAGAGTTTCCTAGATAAAAAAGGAAACGTGTTGTGCAAATCTTTCTTTATAAATGGAGAAACTTCGGCAAAACTACAACAAAGCCTCCTGTGTTTTGCAACAGCCAGATCACAGATATTGTGTGTGGATGAACACCACAGAAGATCATTTTTAAGAACAGTAACAATTTTAGTTTTGATTCCATAACAGGTGCAAGTGATTTCGATGAGAATGGTGTAATTCTTTTTAAATACAGTATTCAAATACAAAGAGCGACACTAGTTTGCAGCCCTGTTACCACACAATGAGCATGTACAATTTTGGCTTTTGCAATGTTGCTTCTTGAACCAAAGATTCTTGGGTTCGTCTACCTTATCAGCATTTCTATCATAGTCCCTGAGTGGTGCTAGGGGCCCAGAATGGTGTGTAAAAAGTTGAACATTTTAAACACACGTTAGAGCTGACAGCTGAAGAGGAAATTCAGCACTCTGAGAATAAAGCTCCCCCCAGGAGCTCGAGGAACAACCCAGCTGTTACACTGTAGTTAGGTGTCAAGATAACAAACTGAAAGCTGGAAGTGCTAACCTAGTGAATTCGTAGGGATGGTCTAAGTGTAATGTTGAAATATAAGTTAACGCTTAATACTACCTACGGATAGGTCATGCACTGCCTTTATCATACAATTGCCATATGTATATGTGCATGTGCATACACACTTATACACACATGCACATGTGCATAGATACACACATACACAGGTACACATATATTTACATGCAAACATGTTTGTGACACGGTATTACAGATTGTTTGTTTCAATAATCATTCTTAAGTCATTGAGGATATATATTTTATGAAGAAAAAATTTTATGGACACACCAAGGAAAACAGTAGGTTCAGGACAGTGCTATGCAAATAACATTGCATGTATCAAATGGATGTTATTACTCCTTCATTTCTGCCCCCACCCCCACCCCTCTCCTGACCAACCCGATCCAAATAATCTTTACTGGCTGCTAAATTTCTCTTGGGAAATCAAGCAACTCTCTAGAATTGCAGTAATAAACGACAATTTCTTACAAAAACATGTGTAAAGTAACTACAGAATGAAGTATTCAACTCCTAGAGAGGAACTGCTAACACATGTAACATGGAAAATAGCTGATAAAAGTCTCTTTGGTGCCATTCAATTATGGCACCAGCAGAAACACAAAAATCCTTCCAGTTATTTCAGTAAAATCTTCATTTATTCATTATTTCAGAGGCTGAGCAAATGGTTTGTGTAAACATGTCCTTCAGTAACACGCGTGTGTTTATTTCAGGCATCTGAAGGCTTCTTCTATGTTTATGCGAGCCATCAGACACACACAGCCACTCACTTGTGGCTTTGCCTTTTCCTGCAAGGGGCGAAAAGGGGGAGATGAGGGAATGAAACAATAAATCCAGTTTCTCTTTTGCATAAGGCGCTCCCTCCAATGTTTTAAAATAACTTATGTTTATATTATTCTTGGATTGTCCTTTGGCTTTCTTTTTCATTCAATTATACTGCTCTTTCATATTTGATAGTACAAGATATGTTCTGGCTATAGTTTCCGAAAGAAAGCCAATTAGGGAGTTAACTGATGTATTTGTTTATATCCACGTAACTCACATATGCAACAATATAATTTGTCCACGTTGGAGGACAAAGCACAGACATAACAGTACCCTCGTGAACAGCGTAGGCAACTCATCACCTACTCCCCTTCTAAGAGCTGAGCCCCTCCGGACTCAAGCAGAAGTGAGCCCTTCACCAATAGATTACACTCTGGGATTCCTGACCTTTGAGTTAGACACAAAAATTCACATAGGCACAAGCAACACCCCCCCCCACACACACACACACACACACACACCACGACTCACAAAACTCCAAGGTCAAAACAACAAAACACCTTCAGGGTTACAACCGAATAAGTCTGTGAAAACTTCACAAAGGAGTTTGCTTTGGTTCCTAAGGGGATGTTCATACACTGGGGGAGTGGGGCTTCACTGGGAAAGGGGAGGACAGAGGAGACCTTCCAGCTTGGATGTCTCATGTACTTGCACAGCCCCCTCGGCCCTGACATTTTCAGGCCTGCAAAGGGAGCTGCCTTTGACATGGAAACACGTCTCCAGGAAGCTTGCTATACAGCAGAAGAGGGGGCCGCCATGGCAAGTGGCGGTACAGGAAAATCACGGCAACCAAGCATCACAACAGAATGAAACAAAGTGAAGCCAAAACACAAAGCAAAACCAAAACATTCTCTTTGGCTTTTCAACTACAAAGTCTCCAGGGATTCTGTGAAAAACAAAAACCAACCACCACAACAAAACAACCTGACCATGTCTTTATTCCATTATTACAAAGGTGAATTATTTACTCCTCTGGTGGAATGCATTTACATGTCTCATATATTTTCAATGTGTTCAAATCACTGTAAAGTCGGAGCAATGTTCTGAAGATTTTTAGATGTCTGTTATCTGCTTTAAAAGTAGCCAGGTAACAGACATTTATGCTTTCCCTTTTCAATCTCCTTTTAAATAAAACAAACGTTAATAGTTTCATAAATAACCACAAATCATAATTTTTGGTTTATAAACCATAAACCAAAAATTATGACTATGTCGTGCCACAGATAGGACCGATTTGTGTTATCAAACAGGAGACTCTATTTGTACCTATTTTTGAAAACTGCATTCAAACAAAGCAAACTGCTGTCTTATTTGAGTATTTTTATTCTGAATTACGTAAGACCTAGATTTCAAGATCTGTGAGTGTCTGTATCACTCATACAGCGTTTGGGACAGCCCACCACAGAGACACAATAAATACCTGTTAAATATATGAACGTGATGCCTGCCAATACCAATTCTGTGCTTTCTGAATCATGATAAAAAGGGAACAAACCCAAAATTACTTTTTAAAAGCTTTTGGAAGCATTAAGGTTGTTTGATATATAATTATTAAGAAAAAAATTACTATTTATTTTTTGGGGGGAGACATCTTAACTAAATGAATTCTGAATTGTTTTCTGACTTTATATGACCCAAAACTGGTTACTATCCCCATTTTTCACCAAGAAGGAGATTTGTAACATGAACGCTGTCGCCCTCAGAACTGAATTTAGTCATCATATTAATTCACTCTGATACCTGTGTTCTCTGGTAATTCATTGTCCACTCACCTTGTCCTCTCTGGGATGGCAATTTTTGTCCTTGAAAAATCACTATAAACTAAGCGCAGTTACATTCTAAATCTCTAATAATTTACATCCTTATTTGGCTTTAATGCACTTTACAGGTGCTATCCTATTTTAGATAAAGTACGTGTCAGTCAGTAATCCAGATTCGGAAGTTTACACGGCTAGTGCCACATTTAAAAACACAAGTACACTTTATCTAATCTGCAATTCTTGTAAATGGTAAAGTTTGTATGCAGCACAGGCCACTTTGCTAACAGAGCACAGAATATAAGGAATTTATTTAATAAAATTAAATCTAAACACAGTGGTATCAAACCCAATTCATTTAATTTTAAAATACTTACTAAGACAATTTAAATAAGGCATTCTCATTGAATTTAAGAATATTAATTATGAACAGTTTATATAAGATTCCTTCATCAAGATTATCTCTCTCTTTTTATAAGTATACACTGTATTTTTTCCAAATGGAGGAATTATATGTTTCTTGGGGGAATAAAAAATCAAAATACATGGACGTGTGTAAATATTAAAGTGGATGTTATACCAACCTTTACAAGGACGGGGGATCATATTGTATTCATTTTAGTTAGTGAATTAATAAAAACTCATTGAGTTTTTAAAATTGAGTCCAACTAATTTTCTTAGTTTTTCACTGAGTAAAATAGACATTTTATTAATTTAATTCTTTTCAACTCCACTCTTTAAAAGTTTCTACCAAGCATTATGGATATAGGCAGCCCACTGACAACTGATATGTATGTACTTCTAACGGAGGCACGTTCAATAGACAGCGTTACAACCCCAGCAGGGCTGGGCAACGATGTTGGCTCTGCTTTTGGTGACCTCCTTATGGGATTACCTCACTCTGTTCTGTAAACTACGTATGATTATACCATGAATTTTAATCATTTAATTTGTCCATGTGACACAATTTATTCTTTATTAAAATAATACAGAAGAAGTGGATGTAGTACTACTTACTTTCTAAAACCCATACATGAGGCAGTATCAAAACTCATTTTGAAAGGGAAGTTTCAGAATAATTTTCTTAGCCTACCAAATCAGCAGTTCTCAATGATGCACATCAAGGTACCAACAGAAGTTAAAATTTTATTTAAACCACACTCCTTCGTTAGCTATCGATTCCACCATCTTCCCAACTTCAAAATTTATGAATGCGGCTAATGATGGTTAAATTGACGAATCTGAAATTTTTCTTCTAGCTTTTCCCCTCCGACAGTGGGATAAATGAATAATAAAACAGCTTCAAGTTAGCAGTCCAGGAAAGAGCTGAAATGAGAAGACCTATCATGTGAAAGCCCAATGCTTTCTCCTCAGATAGCTGAAAAGTCTCCCCTAACACCGATTTCATATTTCAGGTGCTAAAATCTAAGTGTAAATTACGCCTCCTTCGAGAAAAATACAAACTGTTTAAAACATCAGAAATTCCAATAATTAATTAGCATATGCTACAGTCCCAAATTCATTTGAAGTTGCATTTACATAAGAAAAACAGGAGAAGGGTAGGGAAAGAGGGATGGTATAGGCAAAACAACTAACTTTTTAACATATATTTTCTATAAAGCTAGTTAAAAACAAACACTACAGGCTCATGTAATTTTTAAGTGTTAAGTGTAGGGTTGGAAATAATTAAAATGTTACCTTTGCCAAGTAATTCCCAATGTATCCTCACTGGTACTGGGGTATAAATGCCTGCCGTTTTGATTCATGGTCCAGTCACAAATCCTCAGCTGTCAATTGAAACCTAGCAGTCAGATATGGATCGAGCAGTACTACAGTTTTTAGTATTTAAATGAACACATGCAAACTAGTACTGTACATGGCATTAACCTTACTTTCCCAAGAGGCAACTTAAAAAAAAAAAAGCAAAAGAAAATTTTACTCTGAAAAGCGAAATTCCTAGACTTTTTTGTAGAAAAAGCTATTTGCAATGTGCTTCTCTATTAATTAAAGCATACGAGAGAAACAAGTGCTTAGAACATAACAATTAGACATTATTAGAGTCAAAATTGAGCTGCAATAAAAGCAAACGTTAATGTTCAATAGAGAGATATATTTTAGAAAGAAAATAAAAAAGGTTTTTATAATGCAACATACCAAATAATCGGCAGTGAGTAAAAGAATAATTGTAAGCATGCAGTTTGCAAAACATAAAGGACATGCAGTTTAGAGGAGAAAGGCCCCACCTCATACACATTGTCCCTGACTTCTATTTAGATGTTATCAAGGTACTCAGTTTTAGATGTCTACTAATTTCGTCTTATTCAAATTGGCATTGTTTAGGAAGAATCGATAAGAATTTCTACTTTTATTTTAAACACAGAGTTATGGCATTTGAAATACTTTACCACATCTGAATACAGTGAGGAATGCACTGAATACAAGCTGAAGCAAATTCTTCCCAGATCTCCGCATCATCAGCTCTGCCCTTCAGAGCCTGTTCGAGTAACCCTATCCAGCTATGTTTGGTTAACAGCTGCCCTACAGTGCTAGCAGATTTATTGAAAAGATATATTGCTTATTTTTATGCTGAAGAAAGTAAACTTATCTGGCTTTGGGGAGAGAAAAATACACTAGGAAATCATGGTTTTTAATCTTTAGATAGCCATGCTGTAAATTAACAGCATCTTGCCTCGAAAAGATGACTTATTTATAGCAATCCACTAAACCTTGTTTGCTGCTTTTCAGGGATAATTTCTAAAAGATGATGACTGGAGTGAAAATGCCTTCAAACTTATGACAAATTATTTCAATCTTTTCTAATATGTTATGTCCAAAAAATGATTATTAAGAATCTTTGCTTTTCCTGTTAGACTCTTGAGTTTCTACATACTCTAAGTAAAAGTGGAGTTTTAGAATAATAGTTTTTGCTCACTCTTCTACAGATCTCTGAGGATCCAAAAATACCTCCTAAAATTTCTGAAACATGTGTCTTAATTATACTGATGTTTTGGTAAAAGAAATTTGGAAATTTAAAGAGCTTAAAAAAAAATCCCTTAATGTAGATAAATAGGTAGTCAGATAATAGATTTACAGATATGTAGAGTCTATTCAGGATATATGTCACAAAGAGGTCATAACTCAGTAAAAAAGCTAAATTAGAATGAAAAAAATTCTTAAAATAGATAATAATACTTGCATAAAGGAGAAAATGTATACTTGATTAGTTTTAAATCAAACAGATTGACACTTTATGGCAAGATTTTTTAAAGGTTCTCAAAATGGATCGTCTAATCACAAGTGCAATGTGATAAAGCTATCTGAAACTATTTTTCTGCAGAAACAGTAAGCCAGTTCTCTAGTTCACAATGCATTTTTCTAAAAAAGCAGTACAATGAAAATAATCTAAAACAATTCAAGAAACTTGACTTTGTATAAAGATTAAGATGTCTTAGTAACCTCTTATTGATTCTACTCTAGTCAATGAAAATCCTAGTTTTGAGTCAATTAAACATTCTCAAGAAGAGAAGGGTATTATACTTAGGCATAGGCCATGATAATTCTACTAATTATTAACTTGAGATTAGTTTCTGTGGAGCTCTCGGGTTAGACTAGAAATTTTCAGATGAGACACTTTCACAAAGCCAGGTAAACCGAACTATGATATCACTAACTGATTGGCTTGTAGTCCCACAGACAAGAGCAGGAACTTGGTTTCCTGGGAAGGATGCGCAAGGAAGCTGTTAGTATTTTGTCCTTTATGTTGCTAACCTTTTGTTTGTTTACTTGTTTACCATCCCCAAAAATGGCCTGTGGGTTATCTTTGGCTACATGTGGAACACTTAAAATCAATGGATTTTTGGACTTTTCTTTCTTAAGAATAGTCCCAAAGGGGTTAAACCTGACTATAGTTATTCATTTTCATCCATATGAAAATGATACATACAATATTTCAGATACATACAATAGAAATATTTTCCCCCAAACAAAAAATATGCTGAAATACATACAAAATGATCACTGAATATATTTAATAATAATTTAAATGTAAAAAAAATTGGCAAGATAATAATTAGTACTGCATTAGTTTCCTTTCAGTTTCTGGAAATGTAAAATATAACAAGTTCATTTAGTTATTCAGATTGTGAGTTACCATTATCAATATTTTCAAAATTTGTGAGGTGGCATGTTTGTATATGCTCATATGTAAAATTTACTTAAACTAGGTTATTTGAGCAAGAACCTTCCTCTTCATATTTTTAAAAATATTTATTAATTAAACTTTTGCATAAAACATCTTTGAACTAAACCTCCTGATATAGTAAAAATTTTAAATTGATAGTGTGGGTAGGGGAAACAATTAAATAATTAAAATAGAAACCACCTATATTCACTTAAGATTTCCATGACACTAATTCCTAATAAAATCAATTCCTAAGAATTTTATTTGACTGAGATAGTCTTGACTCGGTAAATTTTGAATAAATTCTACATGATGAAAGGTTAATACTAGGTGTACTCATATTGAAGCTTCTTTTGGGGCATGCTAAATAATTTTGGTATGAGTATAATTCAATATTCCTAACAAAAATATTATACACCAGGCTTTAAATAAGTTTAAAATAATGGGTAGCAATGTTATTTAAGGTTGCTGCAGTGATTCCTCAGTTTCTATCTTGTGAGAGAGTCAGTTATATAATTTAGCTTTCAATTCATTTTTAAGTTAAATTTTAAAACTTTTAAGTGGTACATAAAATTCAGTAACTCATGATTTTTTCAAGTATTTTCCCTCAAATATTAAGAAATTATTTGTCCCCCAATAGTAATCAAACTTAAAACCTCAGGTACAGATTAGTTTAGTGATTTAGTCCGTTAAAGTTTTGTGTTTGTATATGTAAGTGAGTAGCAATTCTTTTATTTGTAGCCATATAGACTGACCTGGTCCTATGCATATCCTTCTAGAAATGCACATTCACATAAATCACTTTCATTCCTTAATTTATATATACCTACCGATATGAAATTATAGATTGCCTAGGAAATGAAGTTACATTTTATATTAAAACAATTTATGCCCAGAATTCCAACAGCAAACAAAAGGTAAAGTGGGGAAGTAAGATTCTTGCCAAAAGAGCTATGAGTAAAGGAGTAAGGTTGAAATAGCCCAAACCACCAGGAGAGCAGTGAAGATCAAGATTTTAATGCACATGTTTTTAGGAAGGAGTTCCCTAAAGTCTCTGGAATGAGAACCCTATTCCTCTTCCAACCAGAATGAGATTGTTTCAAAAATACAAGGATAGGGACCATGTAGTTTCCCTTTAAAAAAACAACAACTGTATAAGGAGAAACACCTAGGATTTGGATCATTATCTTTTCCTACACTACTCTCATATTCATGTAGGTAGCTGATAGCCATAACTAATCAATATTGCTTGTGATTTCAAAATAAGTTTGTTTATTCAGATGAGGGCCCTCCATCGTTATGAACAGGGGCTTCTGTTAAATGTTCAGCCATTAGCTTTGAGAACAAAAGAACGAAGGTAAGCAAAACATTCTACTTTGCTACCAGCCTTGGCAAATAGTCCGATGTACTAACAGGCCCTCATGATGACAACAGCTCTCAATTGAACCAATAAGCCATTAAACTGTAAACAGCATAATCAACTCAGGCAAATTTACCTTTTCGCTTTTTTTTTTTTTTTAAAGTTTACATTGACCTCAAGAGACTATCTTGAAAGATGTGTTTTATGTTCTCTTAGGTTTCTTCTTTTCTCCAGCTAGCCTCAAGAGAACAGACTTTTGCGGGGTGGAGGTGCTTTGTGGGGGAGAGGGTGCACTTAAAAAAGATTAACACTCCAATATTCATATTATATTTTCCTCCTAACTCTCAGATTAGTAGAATTTTATTTTATTACTCTCATTAATTACTGGCCACGGAGCAAATAAATTGGCTTCTGAATGAATGGGAGGTAGCCTTACTAAACAAGCAAAATGGTCAGAATTAAATTGTTAGGTGGGACATAAAACACATATTAAAAATGTATATATTTAAAATCATCTTGGTACCTTATAGTTACTTCTAATGTCCATTTCTGAAACCTATCCTTCTTGACATTAAAGTTAATTAGTATGGTAGAATTAAGTTAAATGGGGATGTATGGTTCATGAACTAATTAAACGTTGCTGATCATAAATCCTAAGTATTAGAAAATAAAAAGGTTTTGTTTTTTTTAGGTTGAGGCTACCTCACCTTGTACAGTTTAAGGTTTCAAGGGAACTTACAGATTAGGTAGTTTAACCTGTTGGCTTTACCCTTTCCAAAATAAAGATACAAGGCAGCAAGGTTTAAGGACTTGTCCAAGGTGGGACATGCTTTTGTGTGTCAATACTAAAACCAAACCACCTAACGCCTAATCCCTCACTCTCATCCAGGACTCGGGTTGGCCTGTCATTGTTCTCGTCCTACATTATCCTTCATGGACACTCTGAGAATATTTAAAGCTACACTGTCCACAATGATAAACTCCAGAATTCCCTCTACTTCCCTGATTCAACTTAGACAGTTTGAAGTTAATAGTTTCAGAAAAGAAGATTCTTTTTCCCTTACGGTTTGTTGATTGAAATTTAAGATTTTAGCAAACATAATTTTATTTTACATTAACTATAATAGTTCATATGGATATTATCCTTTGATAACCAGTAAAAATAAGTTAATTGAACAAATGAATGAATGATAAAAAGACCATGGAAGGTTTTATTTTTAATTTAAGAATGAGTAAAAAAGCTTAATATTTGCATAGCCATTATTTTGACTGAAACTTCCTTTAAATGTGTTTCCTTTCCAACCAGCATATGTGAAAAGTGACCTCTTATCCATTTACATACCTACCCAGAAGTCATGTGATAGGGTTTTGCGTCAAGCTGTCAATTATGATAACAGACACAATAAGAACAGTCCAAGTGTTGATAGCCTGCTTCCTGGCTTTATTGAAAAGTTTGTTGATAGTCCACTTGTGTCCCTTCAATTGCTTGCCTCTAATAAAAAGCTACCTTTCCAGTGGTTTTAAATGTATCTAGCTTTAACTTTGCCATTTCCTTTGTCAGGACAAGTATTATAAAGAAATTTCAATTAATATCTTCATTTAAATAACTCCTACAGAGGCAATTTCTTTAAAAAGCCCTCTGGTATAACAGAAATTTTCAGTGTAATGAAAAGTATGTTCAAATTCTAGTCTCAAAATTATATCAAGAAAGGCGTTCAAAATGTTTTGATATAAAGTAGCCCTGTAACTTAAATTGAAGTAACAACATTATATGGCCATCCATGCAAGAGATGTGGCATGCTGAAGCTCAAGCACCAATAAAACCCATGCAATGGGGATCAGTAACACAAGGACCTGAGCTGATCAGGTCCTTCATTCATTAGCTCTAATAATAAGTAGTATATATAATAGAGGAGGTTATAATTTAGGTAACTGAAAAATAAACTTTGTATCTTATAAACTAGGGCTTACTTGACTTTGTCGTCTCTTAGGGAAGGCAAAAGTGGCCTCCCATTTGTTCCATCTAGAATCTCAACTCAAATATCCCAGGTTAATATGCACTTCCATAGCTGGTTCAAATACCAATCTTTTACTTCCAAACAAGAAGTTTTCTTAGGTACAAACTTCTATTTCCAACTTGTAATAAGGTTTTTTGTATGTTGTCTTGATGTATAATAGTATTTACCTTTTTATGACAACCTTACACATAAGTAAAATGGTGATAATAAAGTTAACTAGACCCTCTTATATTATCAAACTTTCTATAATAGCAAAGACGGAGGTCCTGCAATTTAGCAAACTCATTATGAAGTTGACCAGATAAGGAACTGGCACTAATTCCAGTAAGTTGTCTCCTATTTGCCATTTATACTAAAATTGTTAGACTGAATTGTAAAATAATATCCCTATTTTCTAAGCAACATCCATCTCTCTTCTATACAGTTCCCCTTTTCTCAGAAAGACAACACCTGGGAAATGTAGCTCCTTCGTTGTCTATCATAATGAATGTGTAGTGTGTGCACAAAGTACAAGAAGGAAAGGAAACACGGCATGTTACTGAACTTCTATGAAGTTATGCCAGAGAGGAGGTCATTAACACTTCTGAAAGAGTTCCAAATCATAAAAAGACATTTCTCAGCAGAGACGAAAGAGTTCAGTTTGCCAAAGCAGGACCCATGAGTTCTTTAAGCCACCGTGCCATCTTTGAATAGGAAAGTTAAAGAAGAAGAAAGCTCCAATCAAAGTCCTGATTTTAATTTCCCCCATGCTAATGGTGGGTGCATTAACTTAGACAATCATCCCAAAGACCCCGAGTAACACCCAAGATTGTGTTAAGAGATAAAGAAAAAATTTAAAGTCCTGTTCAGCTGTCATGAGCTGATTATTATGACTAATTAGAGAGAATTGTGTTTAGTGGCAAGTTAACTGGTTTACAGGGATGTTTTTGAAATACGCGTCATGATTCTGTGATTTCATTTTTTAGATTCAAATGCGGTATCTTTGAGATATCACCATGATAGTGGAAATTCTTGTGTCAGAAAAAAACTAGTATTTCAAGGCAGTCAGCAACCCGTTTTAATCAATAATTAAAAAGAATCATGGAGATGTATAATTACTAATAATAACTGTGTATGTACCAACTTAATGGGTATGGTAGCATATACTTTTAGTATTCAGATTTGCAAACATGAATGCATTACTCTTATAAGTGAAATATGGGTTAATGCTAACACTTTTCCATCCCAATTTCAGAATGCCAATGTCCTTGTGTGTTACAAATGACTAATTTGAAAGCTCGGCCTTAGCGTCATTTTGTGGAAAGATTTTTAAGAGAGTCGAAAGTATTAAACAATTTAAAATTTATTGTTAACTAATTTATGTAAGGTGCATTAAAGTTCTTTTCTAAGAAAAACTAGCACTCAACAATGCACATTAATACTTTTCATAACCTAACAGGATAAATCTTTATAAAGCAGCCGCCAATGAACTGAAGAATGTACCTGGTGACAATATTTATTCGTAAGAGGTCATGTGTATTAAAGGCTACAGGGAATGTTTAAAAGAACCCTCTCAGACTAAAACCATTGCCTTTCTAATTTTGAATTTCTCCTAGCTAATATAAAATGATTGATTACCTTTATTTCATGTACCCCTTGATTTTCCTTTTCATTCATCATTGAGTACTTTAAGCCAAATGCATTTAGAACCTGCTGGTGGAAGAGTGGTCTCTTTTAAATCTTCGTAAAGTAATGAAAGGACACAGTAAATCAATCTCATTTCTGCTGTAGAAAAGAATAACCTTTCCTCTACTAAAGTCATTTAGACTATTTCTGTCCCTCTGTTCCTGGATAGTAAACATAAAACTTCATCTCTAAGATTCTTTTAACATTTAAAAGGATAAAATAAGCTTTTAATTGGAGCCTTAGCTTAGTCATATATATATATGTATAGTATGATATGCATATACATTCATTTTCTTAATGCCTCAGAATTGCAGCTCATTATGAACCTGGCATATTGGGCTTCTTCAATTCAAAATGTAGGACTAACTCTTTCATTATACATAGCGTCAATGATCTGTCTGCATAGCACTTAAAACTGAATATTACAGTTTTAGGAAGCTTATCTAGGTTTATCTTCCAAGGATCAATACACATTATATGTTCCCTAAATATCAACTACATCTGATCACACAATTTATATTTATACTGTAAGGGGTCTTACTAACACTGTCCACTCAAAAATCAAGTGGTTTTCTTTGATGAAAAAAGTTCCAAAATGAATATACATGTATATATATTTTTCAATTAAAATGTGCTCAGAACCCTACTTACATTAAGAGTCATGTTTTCATGATGCTTGCTAAGTTTTCTTGATGTACAAGAATCTTATATATGTGAAACGAGAAGTAACTTTTATGCAATGAACTTTTGTGATGATAATTACATGAGGCTCTAACATTAGTCATAAGTGATTAATTAAAAAAATTAAAGCTTCCATAGATTAGGACAGGGGGAGGAAAAGATTGTTTCTAAATACATGGAAATGGTTATATTCTGAATGTGTTTGTGGTTAAAAGTTTAAATAATGGAAGCATGTTTCTATGAATTAAAAATTAACTAGAAATTAGAGATGTGTCATAAAGAATAATGCAAATTTCATAACAAAAATATTTATGAAAATACGTGGAATAATGTTCAAAAGAACAAGTTTCTAAAGCTATAAATCCTGCATATGTTTTTAAAAAGCACAATGAACATGTACATTTGTCAAATAGAACCATATTATAGTAATTATAACACATTTCATATTATAACAATTTTAGAGGTAAAAAAAGCAACATTCCAGAGAATTATGTTGAAAAGCCAATGGCTGGCAAAACCACTAATTATTATTTGGTATTTTCATAACTGTGTACAGATGTTTTCAGTTAGTTTTCACTCTTTTGTTTTGTTTTGTTTTGCTTTTTTTAAACCTGGCAAAACGTCAAGTATCTTGAATAAGTTATCATCTTTATGCTTTTCTCTGAACTCTGCATGTGGTGACCTTTAATACATGCAGTCTGCCACCTTGGTCTGCAACTGGGTAGGACTCAACATTTCCACATGAAGCACTGTTAAGGTAGGAACTACAGTAAGCATGAGCCAGGTGGGCAGGTCTAGAACAAAAGAAGCTGGCATGAGTACCTGGACGGGCTTACTACATATGTAAAAACTCACACATATGCACATACAACTTATAGACAAAGAGCGAGTTCATTAATACCAGCCCTTTCTTATCCATTCATCATAGCCTATTTTTTCCCTATGTAGTATTTTGCATACTGCTAATTTCAAACTGCTCTGCTATCAAAACTTGAGCATAGTAAACATATGCATCATAAAATACATTTAAATTCTGAAGTAGTTAGAATTATTTCTGTCATCCTGTAACTAGAATCGTGGGATTTCTGTACTGGTATGGTCCATGCTTTGGACTGTGGCTAATTTGTTTTTAAGCCACCATTAATCCTGGCTGTATATTTTCACAGTTTGGATAAACACTTCATTTGCATTAAATTTACAGCATTAATGAGATGTGAAATTTAAAATGCTACTTGAAACATAAATGATGTAAGAAAGCAGAACAAAAAAAAAGTGTTTTATCACATCTGAAATCAGTAAACCAATTTCAACCTATTAAAATAGGAATGATGTGTCGCCTGAGAGTTTAGCTACATAACTCATCTTCTTGGATTTAAATACCAAAACGGGGAGTAAAACATCTGGAAAATATGAAAGAGCTCAAAAACACAAATTGTGTACTGCTTCTACTCTAATTGGCTTTTAAATCAGTTTCCAATTTTTGTCTTTGGAAGCTATAGGCTAGTAAGTTCCCAACAAGTCAGTGAGACTGAGAAAAATACTCTCTGGCTGAAATACTGTTTGTTCAGGAATGTCATCAGTATATGCTCGAGATGGAAAAGGTCTTGAGCCAATTTGAGAAACCCTGTTCAGAGAGGCAAGAAACAAAGGATAATGAGAAAATATTTTTGGAAAGTGAGATGATCAATTTTGATTCTCAGCAGCCCCGTGAGCCCCATTCTGAGTCCCGATCTGAGAGGCAGCGTGGAGAAAAGCACGAGTGCGAAAGCGTGGCTACACCATTACACCGGGGGGAAACGTGCCCACCTGTTGCTGATGTAGGAAGGATGGGTCTCTTGGGCTTAGTCCCACATATCGATTGGCTTGAGATGTGCCTGAGGCTGTATAGGCTGATTAAGGAAGAACAAAAACAAAGATAAAAATTGTGAACTATCAGCATGAACACCCTGTCCATGTAAAAGAAACCCAGAGAAGTGGGACTTGCAACCAAAAATTTTTTTAAAAAGTGTTTATTTGTCTTCTCTCTTGTCTGAGTGAACACTGAGTGATACAAAAGAAATGGCAGTTGACCTCAAATCAACTAGTTTATCCCCCTCCCCAAAAAATCTATCCAATAAAGCATACCCCCTTGTTTGGCATGGGATCCGGGGAGTCTTGCAGGAGTACCAAAGACTGGCTACACAGAAGGGCTTTTCCTAGGTGTACCTTTGTACCAGATAGTAACTGGCTAAGCATGAAATAACCAACGATGGTTTGTGATTCCAAATGTGAACGCAGACTTGAAAGTCTGTCAGGGAAACGTGCAAAGCTTTTAATGACTGAATGTAAGCAAACGTGCTTGATGATTACAGGATGAAAAACGTCTTACTAAAAAGAAAATCTAGTATTATTAACATAGAGGAGAGGCCTATTATTTTTTTGTTACACCATTTGGAATAAATTAGCTCGGTATTATTTTAATGTGAAAATGACTTTAAGTTTGAAAGAAATGTTTTTTGGGAAAAAAAATATTTCTTTTGTATAAGCACAAAAAGTCAATTTCCTGTGAATGACCCAGGGAGCTAGCTGATGGTATCTTGTAAATGTATGGCCACCAGGTAAGTAAACAGATACAGTGAACACTCCTTAAATCACTCTTGCCTTGAAGTACTCTGTGTACAGGTGCTTTTTGGTACATAGTGAATTTTTCAAAAATGCATCTCCCTATTCCTAAAGAATTTTGTTTCTTTTCACAGGCAAAGAGCTAAAGTATTTTCCCAGCCCTCAACAATCTCATTGCTCCAAGTCAGACTCAGCAGAAGATCTAAGTTTTTACCATTATGTTATATTTACAGGTCTGAAAAGAAAAAACTTACAATGTTTGGTTTAAAACCATCAGATTAATGAGGAATCAGGGCATTAATTTTGTAATGGCTGTTTAAAAACCAATATATTAATTCTGCCATGGTCACGTGAAAGACCACAGAATTTGACCTATTGAAGCTTTTTTAGGTCAACCTTTTAAGACAGTGAAGATGCTCACAATTCACCTTTTAATGATTCCTGAATAATGGGCTCACCCCATGAGGACAGCCATATGCATGCAACCAATGGCCCTCAACCTGCAGGCCTGGAACTCAATACACAGCACACATGGCTGGAGAACACCCTCAGCCTTGGAGAGTGGGCACCAAGTCTGTGCTACTCATTCTGTTCAAGCGTGAGAAAGAGGTTTCCGTGGCCTCCATGTTGTCTTTCATTGCACTGACTTACAGTCCAAGGACCAACTTATCATTGTTCGTAGTATCTAGAAAGCTGGAGCTGCAAGGTTTTTTCTAGGAAAGAAACATGACTCACTATATTTCTTTAATGCCAGAGTGGAAAATGAACTGATTTTGAATATTTTATAATTGTATTATTCAAATCAGATTCCTCTTTGGTCAACCTGCACATGAGTATAAAAATGGTTAAGTAACTAACAGGCTGACTATACTCCCCAATGAGAGCTGTGATCATTTGGGTCAGACTTTCTCTTGAGTCTCAACCATTAGTATCACTATACGAGTAGGAACCAGAAATTTCTGGAACTTAGTTTTGGTCATTTATCCTATAATAGTCTTTCAACTGCTTAAAAAATGTGGTTGGGTTTTTCTTTCTCTTTCTATTTTCTTCTTTTTAAGTTGCTGACTTGTTTGTTCCAAGATGCCCAGACATCCACTTTTAAAATCTGGATGTAGTATTTTAGGACTGTAATGTACAGAGCTAATCTTTAAAGCAAAAGAGTTTTTAGTCTTCCTTGACTGGGTCTTATCCACCTGTGCATTCAAGAAAGTGTTCACTTAGTGGAGGACCCTCAACCAACAAATCAGTTACTAAGCATTTCATGATTATTGATGAGAATTATAAGCCTATATGAACTTAAGTCTCTGGGGCCTCATGCATTTTGAGAAACATGCAGAATTCACTGTATACTCAAAGTACTGTCTTTTTTCAGAAGCCACACACACAGAAAACAAGAGCATCTTTCCAATGGCAGAAAACAGTAAGAGCCAGTGGTGGTTCCCAGTGGCTCTGTCTCTGTCATTTCACGTTGGCATTTCCAGAGCATGGGAATTTTCTCACTCTAGGTAAGAAAACAGGAGCTCTGAATTTAAGACATAGTATGTGTAATCGGCAAGGGGCGTGCTAATTCCTCCTGACTGGAACTTTCTCCATTCCACTGTACCATCTGTGCATACCAGTTCCAGTTCTAGAAAGCTGGTAGTTTGGATGAAGCCAATTGAAAAACTGAGTAACAATTCCTTGTCTACTTATGAGTATCCGACACGAAGAAGCAAAAGAATCATTTGAATTATTGGTATGTGATGTGTGAACTCACGAGCTAAAATCTCTGACATTTAAAATGTTATGGCCATATGGTAAAAAAGAAGCAGAGTACCTGATACACTTACCATATGATAGGCAAAAATTATTTTTAAAAAATTTTTTAAGTTGAAGACAAAGAAAATGCAAGTAGGTTACATGTGCCTAATAGTAAGCTTTGAGATGTTTTCTGCATCTAATGCTGTGTGACTATTCCTCACAGTGACATAACCTACAGTAATGTAAACATGCAATTATCTTACAGAGGAGGCACTGATTCAGTCTGCCTTGTGAAGGGACTTGATTCCTATAGGAATGTTCCATAAGTAACAATTATCTAATCTCTCCTTGGGTGACATAAAACCCTTGTACACTGTGTTATGTTACTCAGTGCATTTTCGATGTATACCTTGAACAAGCAGGCATGACTTATTCTTTTTGTTATAGTTGTTTACTCAAACAATTAAGCTTCTCCCTTTTCAAATAGGAGGCACTGACTGAAATTTGATAAGAGAGAGCGTGTGACAGCCAGGCCACATACATGCCTGCCAGTTCCACATAAATGAGAAATCTCCATCGGGTCGGGTAGCTGGAAAAGATGCCGTGTTGCCCACCTTGGATCAGATGTCCAATGGTGTCTTTGATGGACATTTCTCATTTCCTACAGAAATACTTACTGGTTGCTGTAGGTGAAGCTGCCTCACCTTCAGTGGATGTAGTGATGGGTTTAGTATCTGTCATGCTCAGGGTCACAGGTCGCACTGCACTGGGATGGGGAGAGGGTGCCAAGACAGGAGTGAAATGGCCAGGCACTTTCCCTACTACTTGACCACTGCTGTTAGGCTACAAAACAAAAACAGAATGGCGGGTGAAACAATCCAAAAGGCAGTCATCTTGTCCATCATCCGCACTCAGCACATTCAGCCGAGTGGCCCCTGCACATACCCTATCTGAGTCAGCGACGTCAATCAATCAATGGTTAGTAGTAATAAGACGCAGCAGCATTTCACAGAAAGTCTTCACCTTGGAAGTACTTCACATAGGTTAACTCCTCTTTACAACACCCCCAGAGCCAGGGAGAACTGATTCTTCCATTTAGTAAGCCAGAAAGCATAAGTGGAGACTAAAATGCTTAGCCCGAGGAGAAAATGGAACCCCGAGCTGAGCCAGTGAGAATTAGAAGCCCCGCTGCTTCTCCGCTCTTCATTTTCTCCCGTGAGTCAGTTTTGGCTTTCAGAAAACAATTTTCACCTAAGCGATGATTTCACTGACACAAGGAAGACAAGAATATCTCAGCGATCAAACACATCAACCTGAATCATTTCCATCATTTGTAGTCAAGGCCCATTCTGCATACAAAACCTCTAGCTCTTGCTGACGCACAGGTACACTCAGACACACACCCATCAGGCAATTGAGATCCTAGGAGCTCCACTCAACTTTTGATGATTTACTAATACAAGCAGATAGAAGGATATTTAAAGCATTTTAAATTTCAGATCCATACAGTGATATAAAATGCTGACCTAGGTCTGACGTTCCACCTATAAATGAAAGATTTCCAAAGTAATTTAAAATGTGCTGAAGTCAAGCAGAGGGCAATGAAATATACTCTGTTATTTGAGTTACTCTTCTGTTGCTGGGCATGGAGAGTTACACAAAACATTTATTGTTGACATTTGTGGAAATTAACTGAGAAAATCCCCTGGGCAATGATAGAAAAGATATTATTATCTGAGGTTTAGCTCTGGGTACAAAAATAGTATCCGTGGAAGGAGACAAAATCCTAAAGGTACATTGTTCCAAGAAATACTTGAATGCATTTTTCTAGACAGAGAATGCTATTTTTAATTAACACTCATGTTGGAATTCTCCACTGCCTGGTGTACATAACAATTTGCTATGAGGGTATTCTTCACAAATATTTAGTCTTTGTAGTCAGCAATGCTAAAAGCAAAGAATCAATGAAGCAGAATATTTATCTAAATACCTGCACAGAAGTTACAAGTAGGCATTTCTTCAGAGAAAAAGAGGGACATGTAATAACATTTAATTACTGTAACCTAGAGACATGCTCTAAAACTTTGGTTGGGTTCCTCAGAGGCCACATTACTTCTTTTATAAAGAAAATGGACTTCTAACTATTAAGTATTTAACTTTATATCAGGAAAATTGATGAGAATTTCTCTCTACGGAAGCCTATGAGAGTTATATCTTTAAACTAATTTTATTTAAAATAGTCCATTAAATAGCATGACTGTCTCACTCTAATTGGTGCAGCAGCAATGTAATTAATCTCCAAATCAATGTAATTAATCTCCAAATTGCTATGGGGAGGAGAAGGCATCTCAGTTGTTTGACTTACTAATCAAAATTAGTGCAGTGCTAGAAAATATTGGGAAGGAACAGCTGATACAGGTGAATAAGTACTCACACACCCCCCATTTTAGAGCTAAAAAGGTGAATCTCAAGAGTCATTTTGAAGTGCAAATTAATTGGTTTTTGAGGTAGAGTCAAAAATCAAAGCAGATATAATGTTCCTCAAAAAAAAAAATTCTTGCAGTTTACCCTATTTTTCCTTTCAAGGGGAAAAAGTTTGTTTCTGAAGTATACCATCAACTTCTGGTTGTTTGAACATGGCAAAAGACCGCTTTATCCTTCTCACTCGAAAAAGGACCACTGGGTGGTACACTCAGTGGTAAAGCACTTCTGTACACTGTGTTCTCCAAAACAGTTTGACAGTACCTACCTGAGAGCATAGGACAGAAGAATGACAATAATGTCAAGAAATGCTGTGACAGAATATATTACCTTGCCCATTCTGCAAGTTTTATCTATTGGAAGTGTATCAACATGAATCAACAGACATTTCTTTAAAAAAAAAATAATAAAAACAACAAAAAAGACTTCTCAAGCCAATACAGTCGACTTTTCTGAAACTCAAGGTCACAGGAATGAGAGGGTTATTTCTTTTCAGTTTTCTAGGAGTTAAAACAAATGAAGCTACACTATAAAGCTTCGTTTTTAACGCTGTTAATAGATGAACTTTCATACTGTAGATATGAAAAGAAAGACATCTTATCTGAAGATAGATTTGAACAGCATTAGCAAAGGATTATCATACTTAGTTCATTGCTCCTATTATACAAAATCCTGAGAGGGGATTTCTTTTTTCTTAATTGAGATGAGAGTAAGATGCTTCTCTTAGAAACTGGATCTTTACCTTAAAATATGAAGAAAAACTGAGAACAATATAGGCAGATTATCACCTAATATGCCCTCTTAACTTATAAAGAAATTGAAATATACGTAAAACAAGCACTGAATAGTTAAAGAAATGCATAACACTAAGGGCCTGATTTTAATTTGCATAATTTTTCCCCTAACAGTGCCTAATTAAGACATCAGTTAAAAAAAAATCCAATGGAACTCTAAGATTTTCCACACTGAATTAACGTTAAGGACTTTTAATGGATGTCTTAATTAGACTTTGTTATTCATGAAAATTCTACACAAATTAAAATCAGACCTTGTGTGCAATGTTCCCAGCTGAGTCTAGGAGAATGCTCCATGGAGCTGAGACTTCTGAATCCACACTCTGACAGCAAATTTTATTTTTAAACCAATGTACTAAGATCCCACTGCTTTACTTAGTGGTGTTATAGCCATCAAAAGTGCTACACCACTTGGACATTTTCTTCTAAAACACGAAGACTGTCCAGAAAGTATCCAACCATGTAGTATGAAAAATAAAGGCATTTATGGCTGGATTTTCTTCTGGACAGCCCTTGTACAAATAGATGAACTTCAAATTCAAGATTTAAGAACAGTAGACTTAGCTGAGTATTACTAGTCAGTGGAGCTAAAAGTACAGGTAAGTAACCCAAATAGGGCTGGACATGTATTCAAAATAAAACATTCAGAAAGGACCATTTTGCCTCACTTTAACAATTAAGTTAAAACTGAAGGGTTTTATTCCCCCCAAATCTGTCATTGTTAATTCTAAACCAATATGCACTATTTACTGCCATTTTAGTAACTGAATAGCATTAGTAACAGAATGTTTACAAAAATCCCTCAGAACACTAACAGGTGGAATAGGAATCTTGGAGGAACAGTGGCAAAGCCAAATACTAGACCACTGGATCAGAATTACATTACAGGTTTTGGATATTACGATCATTGCTAGAACCAGCTTTGGCACAAAGGCTGTCTACTTGATTGTGGGAAATCCTCTTACATCAAATCTCTATGAAGCGACCTCTCCATTGCAGAAACCACATGTTTAGAGAGTGAAAAAGACACATGAGTCACTACATTTATACAATGAATCCCTAAAATCACTGCACAGTGTTTACAAAAAAAAAGAAAGAAAGAAAGAAAAAAAAAAGACACTCGGTAATGTCACTCATTGTTAAAGGCAGTCATGTCTGTGCAAAGAGTATTCAAGTAGTCATCAAACACTGAGAATGTTTACATTGCCAAAGCTTATTTTAATACCTAATAGTTAGTCTATAAATACAACTGTAAGTTCTTTTGTGTGTGTTTATTTTAGCACATACCTTGCTCCTGCCTGAAATAAGCACTTTGTCTCTGTGTCAAGTCAGGTATTTTAGAGGTGTGAACTCCAGCTAAGAGCTTTGTTGTCCATGTACTTTCTGCATAAACTTTCTCTTCAGTCAATAAAAATCCAAAAACATCAAACCAAAAACATCTTCACAAATGTGCCCCTTTGGGGCAACACACTTCCTACCTGTCATTCAGCCACCTTTAAATAAGAACTTACTGAGTCACCAAGACACTTCCTGAATGAAGATGGATTTCAAAAGCTTGACGTTCTGCCAGACATACTGTCTGAGTAAGCTCCATGCCTTAGAGTTAGACCTGCTGCATCTCCCTCAGGCTCTGACCTTAGTTTCTCTCTCATTTTTACCTGGCTGGTTTGCGGACTGGACGGATCATAAGAAGGTACATAGTTCTTCAGAGTATCCTGAGGATTCAGGTGGGGAGGATATCTGATTGTTGGATGAGAGAAGTAGCTCGATGGGGCTGGAGGAAGAATAGCTTGTGTTGGAAATGGCAACGGTGAGGGTGGAGGTGGAGTTCGAGTTGAGATGACTGCAGGAGACAGAAAAGGAAACACTGACTCGTTAGTTGTTTTCCTGAACGCTCCATACAGGTCCTACAGAAGGTTGTGAACTTATCACACCGAAAGCTATTCACGTTTTCTTCATGATACACAAACTCTCCTAAAACAGTAGTTCATCTTTTACTCTTATTCTCAACGCCAGGACTGCGAAGCACACACAGACACAACCCACACTCCAGAGAACAACCTTGCTTTTTAGATCAGGGAAGTCCAACCTTTTGGCTTCCCTGGGCCACCTTGGAAGAAGAAGAATTGTCTTGGGCCACACATACAATACATTTACACTAATGACAGCTGATGAGCTAAAAATAAGGTCCGTGCAAATTTTTGTAATGTTTTACGAAAGTTTACGAATTTGTGTTGGGCCACATTCAAAGCTGTCCTGGGCTGCATGAGGCCCGTGGGCCACAGGTTGGACAAGCCTATTCTAGATCTATGAATGATTTTTAAAAAAGAAGTTTATCTTTCATAGGTTAAGCCAATATTTCATAAACTTATTCCCCATCAAAACATTCTTTGATTAGAAAGTCTTTGTCTCATAAATCTAGACTAAGTTGCATCATTAAAGAGCAGGGAACCCACAATTTTCTACCAAAATTCAAAATCCAATTCCAAATAAATAATTTCTCTATACATCTTAGCTTAGTATTTGGTTAGATTGGAAACTGATAATTAATGAACAATAACATCCTAAATAATGACCTCATCATTGTACAAAAGTTTATGGACATTTGAACACAGAGCCTGGGAAATCTTTCTTCTAATGAAAATGGTCCTTTCATCACCAAAATTAGCTCTCTTCTTTAACTATTTTTCTTCCTCCTCAAACTTTTACTACATGTAGCTTAAAAAGCTATTGTTAAGATAGGGTCAAGAATAAAACCCACAGAAATGTGAATTTACACTTTCATATACGCATATTAACTTACCCATAAATCACATATTTTATAAAGGGAAATATATATAAAACATATGCAGTGTGGGCAATGTTTAATTGTACTGTAACTCTGCAACATTAGTAGGACCACAATTTACTGTTTGGTTTCTGAAATATAATTCTTAAGTTTGAAAAACGGGGAAAGAATGTAATTGTATGATCACTGTCTCTATAATATTGAGGGAAACATTCACATAAGTACAAATTAAGAGTACCAACCAGTATATGTATAAGTGAAGATTAAATATCTATTTCTATTTAGTATTTCGATCCAAATCACAGGAAATCATATATGATAAATGTTTAGTGCTGTATAAGACAATGCAGCAAAAATAAGAAAACATAAATTTGCTGCATGACCTATAGATAAAAATCATCTGGAATAATTTATGTCCAACTTTGTAATTATATGAAAAAAATTTTTTAAGGAAGGTAATTGCTTATCTTCCCCAATGAATGTCCAGGGTACTCAGAATCTTCTGGATGATTGTTACAATGCAGATTTCTGGGCCTCAGCACAAATCTGCTAGCTGAGGGCCTCCAGGGGTGAGGTACCAGATGGTATGTTTTAAATAAGTGTGTCATCTAATCTTTCCACACACTGAAGTTGGAGCATCCTCCATAAGAGGGACGCATTGCAGAGATTAAAACTCCTTATTAAAATCACTTTATGTAAGTAGTAGTATATATTTTTAAAAGTATAGTTTAAGGAAATAGCAACATCTAAGTTAAACAGGGCATCTTTTCACTTTGGGTCGAAGTGCTTTTAGCCTCAGCTCTTGAAGGATATTGCTTATTATTTATATTGCTTGTCATTTATATCTCAGTTTTATGTTTTTAAAGAGGATTTGATATGAATTGTTCCTTAAAGTACAAATGTGAAATATTAGATTCTTTTTTCCTATTTAAATTATGTGTTAGGCATAATATCAAGTGTATTGGCCCACAGGAAGAATTTGTGTATGTAAAATTACTGTCAGAGAAAAGCACCTCTTTTATTTTTTTCTGATTAATTTCACTCCCAAATAAGTAGCTAAATTGATTTTGTATAGAAAATAACATATACAGAAATAGTGTCTATATATCTGAATGCCTCTGGAAATACCCTAAACTCAGCATACTGAAATGATACCTTTTTCCTGTTTAAATACATAAAATTAGGAGCAACCCTGAAGCTATAGTTAAGATAACTATATATCCCATATTTCTAATTTCTTGTGATTGTAATCTTTCCAATAAAGTTAATTTAAAAACACATACACAAACATTATTTAACTGTATGACTTTGAAAATCTTTTCTTGTATATTGATAAAAAAAATTTGATCAGGTTATGACCCTCCTTATGGTTGAGAAAATATGGTCACCACAGCTGTAACGAAAAATTTTTGTTCCATCCCTGAGGGTTTGGGCTTTGCAAACAAGAGGGGGGCTTCTCCTCTATGTTTGAAACTCCTCACCACTGTGTGCAACTCCAGGTATCCCGGGATGATGGTGCTGGGGGAAAGTGCTCAACCTTGGCGAAGAATCCTGTGGAGATGTAGAGCTGAACAATGGCTTTTCAGGCTTCTTCATAGTAGTCGGAGAAGACATATCTGTGAAGGAAGAGGAGGAAGCCGTGCTTTATGACTTTCTTAAACTACACGTTTCACAGTAACATAGGAAGAGATTACATTTTCCCACATTTTATTGTTTCTGGGATTTTGGCTCTTTTACAAAACCTGTATTGAAGGTCAAAAACCCCACTACGTTGGAGCTTTGAAATAGGTGTCAGGAACAATCTCCATTGCGTCATTAACATCACCGGCAGAACGACTCCTACTACTAAATAAATCCTGAACTCCTGCAAACCAAGTCTCACGTTCCCTGGGTTTCAATCACGGTCTTTTTCACCCCAGCCTTTGATTATTAGGTTTTTACAACTCCGGGTTTTGTCTTTTGACTTGCTGACTATTTTTGTGGAAAAAAGTAAGAGGAAAACCTGGCAGAAATGTGAGAAACAACTTGTGGGTACACTGGTAAGTACATCACTGATTTAATATCTTTTATGGAAAACTCATTACTTGTTTAGCAAAACAAAATACATTCCTTAATTTTCTCATTCTGCAGCTATTTATTGGGATCCTGTCATTGCCAGTAAAGTGAGGACTTTTAAGAAAAATAAGAAATAATTGCTGCTGTAGAGATAGTCACTGTCAGTGAAGAGGAAAATGTTAAGAAAATAGGGGTCAACAGTCAAGGGGGAGGGCGTGTGTTGAGAGCAGAGGTGCTTGTACTTCTCCAGCCTCACTGCACCGGGGCAGTAATCACCAGGCTAAGGGAGGCGTCTCCATGGCTGCATGTTTAAAATGCAGATGGAGACGACACTCCCAGAGAGAGGAAATGTTCCAAAGAAGGGGGCCATCAAACCTGCAAGTGGTACCAACAGTCTGTGGAGCAGTGAAGTACAGAGATAAAGGGAGGGAGGGAGGGAGCAGCTGGCGGGCCCCACATGATAAGGCACCATGACTTTTGTGCATAAATGTTTGCTTACGCTGATGGGGGAATACTACTGATGGGTGAACTTGATCACATTTACAGTTTAGAGCAATCCCTACAGAAACTGCACGGAGGATGAATTAGCCAAAATGGAGACAGGAACCATGAAGACCACTTAAGAAGACAGATTAATTAATATATTCATTCCATAAATATTTATTAAAGGCCTAATTCATGCCAGACACTGAGCCAGACGATAGCGAGACAATAACGAACTAGACTTTGTTTTAGTCTCTATAAAGCTTAAAATCTAGTGAGGGAATATGGACACGTGAAACAGAATTACAGAACAGTATAAAAAGTGCTATAATAAAATACAGCATTCAGGGCTGCATTCATTTAGTCATTCATTCACTCCACAAATATTTAATACTTCCCAAAGATAGATCATGAGATCCTGAAATTAGAGTGGGGACAGAGCTAATGCAGTAGATCGCTAAACAAAATTTACCTGATTGAATTAATAACTGCTGCAGAAGGTCATCACCTTGGGTGACCAAAAGACTGTACCATGAAGTTAGTTAAAATAGGGAATTCAGGACACAATTCCAGTTGGGAAGAGTGATACTCCCTGTTCAACACCTTGAGTAAGGGTGATTTTTACGAAGGTTTATAAATGTATAGTAAAATGTCCAAAAAATCATATAAGCTATATAATTTATATTTTTATTACCAAAATTTAATTATTATACACTGGTGGAACAGTAATGGATGCTCATGTACTCATCGCCTAGCTTCACAAAATACACATTAATGTGCATTTTTAATTAAGAATTTTTTGACATGGAAAAAAGACTTCCTGGCCACCAAAAAATGGAAAAAAAAAGGAAATAATACTTCCTGGTTCTATTAATATAAGAAACTAGTTATCATTATGTTTTACCATTTTAAAAATTACCTAACTCTGGTAAAGGCATCCAAGAAAATTCAGTATGTGTTTATAGCACAACGGCAATTACAAAAATAGACATGCTACCATAGAGAAGTAGACATCACAGTCTACAAAACTGACAGGTATATGTGTGGCTATAAGCTACAATTTGTGACTAACTGGCTATCATTAATCTATCAGAACTTTGATGAGTCAGCGAACCATTTCCTTACACATTTCTCAAGAAGAAAAAACAAAAAGAAATCATTAATGAAACCACAGCAATTAATGCCATTCATTATAAAAAGAAAAGAGAAAGAGAAAATGTTAGAACCATTTAAAATATAAACAAAGGAAGTTCACTTTGACTAAGTTACCTTCAAAATGCCAAAAATAATACTTAATTTCACTTAAGAGCTACAGGATTTTAAAAGTTAATGCTACAAAATATAGCTTTTGAGCTGATGAAAGTTCATCGTGGACAGAGATTGTCAGAGGGAGGAGCAAAAATTACCCTGTCCCTCACTTTACAGATGATATAATAAGTTTCTCTCCCAAAGTCTTACTTTATAATTAACTCTTAGAAAAAGAAACTGGTTAACTTTCTATTGAAACTCTTACACTTTTCCTGTGTAAGTCAGTTTCTAAAGACCCTAGTGTAAGTAACAAGCCATTTACTGTACATCATTTAAAAACAAGTATGACTAGAGCTTGGGAAGCAGAATAAGTGTCATTCTAGTGACGTCATTTCTGAAGATCAATCAAGGCTATGGGAAAGCCTTGGCATTTTCTTAGTCAAAATGTTACACTGGGGGAGTTCCCTGATGGTGTAGCGGCTTAAGGCTTCAGCATTGGTGCTGTCAGCGCTGCGGCCTGGGTTCGATTCCCAGTCAGGGAGCTACCCACATACCAAAAAGCAAAAAAAAAAAAAAAAAAAAAAAAAAAAAAAAAAAAAAAAAAAAAAAAAAAAAAAAAAAAAAAAAAAGTTACACTGGCTTTATTAGGTAGTTATTATAGGTCCATTATTTTTCTGGTTCCCTTTTAGGTATGGACCTTCATGTTTAGATATAAATAGAATAAAATTTACTCTTCAAGGTGTAAAAGGGACCAAGAACTGCCTCTTCATTAAACAAGAAAAATAACTTACAGTAATAAAAATAAGAATGGGAAGATCCACTGACCATACCAAGATTTTCTTTAAAAACAGATAAAGAATGGTACTATTAGAAAGTAGGCTTAACTGTCTTTGTTTTTCCCATTCAATGAAATTAATTTAAGGGCAATTAATCAATAAAGATATACCGGTACACACCATGATGCTATGCTAAGTCCTTAGAAAGACACACAGTAAAACCCCCCTCAAAGGAAGAAAAAAAAACATTTCTGGACTGAAGAGAGACTAAATATCAAAGGTCACTTATTTGGGAGAAGTAAGGGTCGAGTTCTTAGCTATTACATTTGAATCGCGAATCAAACTAGTATAGTTTTGACTTTAATTTTATTTGCAATGTCTGCAGTCTGACAGATCTCATGCCAAACTGAAAAATGATATCATTTCTATTTTTAATGCACTTGTATACTGCAGAAAAAAATACATTTGAGGAATGAATATATAGGAGAAATGGTTTTAAGTGACCTTTCCGTGGAGAAAACAAAGGTTATGCTTTTCCACAATCTACTGTCCCCCCAGCAGGAATAATAATATATAAAAAGACTAAATTGAAAACAAGCTAAATGATAATAAAGCTGACTGATACATAAATATATAGTAAGCTGAATAATAACGCCTATATAATAATGTGTAAATTGAATAATCCATGAAATAAAGAAGTTGAAGAGAGAGGCAAGCCGGTGAGAAAAGGATTAGCAGGTGGTTCTGTTGGTGGGGAAGGAGGCGGCAGGAGTTGCTGGTGGCGGACGAGAGAAAGACACCAAAGCCAGTGGGAACTTGAAATCAGAAAAAGAAACTTACACCACGATTTAGAAAACCAATTTATAAATGAATTCATTTTAGAAGGGACAAACTTTCTAAAAGCTCTATGTTTTGTTTTTTTTTTCGTTCTGTTCTTGCAGCTTCCATTAGGCTCTTCTCACTGGTTCTTGGTTGAATCAAGAATTTCCTGTCTCATCCCCTTCCCAGGCCTTCCTCATCATGGTTCATAATAAAAACTGTAATTGAAATAATCTCCTTCAAGCACTGTCTTCCTCGTTTTTATATAAATTTTCCCTTGTCATTCTATTTTATTTACTCTTTAGATAAGCGAATTTGCTTATGGACTCCTGGGAGAGGAAGGAACCGGGAGGAATGTGTGTCTAACTCTTTTCTTTGAATATGATATTCCCTTGGGATAGAATATTATATGGCTCTCTACCCTCTTATTCCATCTATAAAACAATGTTTATCCATTGAACCAACTTGATTTATTTTCCTGTAAGTAATCCTTCCTAGGAAGTTTGGAGGTCTAGATTTTGTAAATGATCTTGTGTTGGTGTCTGATATTATTTGATGGCTTTTCCACTATTATTATTCTGTTCTTGTTTTATATATAACATTTTATACACACACACACACACACACACACACACACACACACATATACACACACATATGTATACACATATTTTTTTAAGTTGGTTAATGGCTCATCTCCTATAGGAGATAATTTTATCAAAGATACAAAAATATATGGCAGCTGGAAGAATATATTACTGGGGAAAAGAATTTTTAGAAATCTCAGATTGAGAGAATGCAGAAGAGGTAGAGTGGACACTGTGTCTAGGCCATTTATTTTAGAACCTCTTGCACACTGAAGAAGCTGTATGGCGAAATGGTAATTAATAGTGCAGGGGGAGAAAACAGCCACAGTCAGTATATGTTAAAATGCAGATGTCACCAATAGATACCGCCAGATGAGAAGTAACTGAATGCAAAGCAGAGACAGAGAACAAAATCAGCCACTGAGCCTTTAGTAACTAACTGTGAGAAATTATGGTGGGGCATAAAGTGCAAGACGCGAAAAGGACCGTGTGTCTCCCTGTTGTATAGATGCTTACAGTTCAGCAGAAAGGACAGACATTAAATATAAAAATTCATTAAATATTAGCAACTGGAACTGTGATCATATTAGATAGAAACAGTCCTTTTTAATGACAGAAGATTAGAGAGGCTAATCTAAAGAAAGGAACATTTAAATTGATAGTGTTATTCTTCAGTGTCTACATCAATGTTTAGGTTTATAATTGGACAATTAGTTATGGCTTTAGAGACTAATTGCATAGTTAAATACACCATAAAATGTCACCATGTAAGAAAATGTTCAAGTAGGCTACTCATACAACTTTAGCATACCTTTAAATAAGTATTTAGCAAAATCAAGTTATTGCAGAATTTTTACTAGCTATACTACAATTGGAGGGGGATGGGCACTGTGATATACATGAAGGCTGTCCAGAAAAAAATCCAGCTACAAATGGCTGTATTTTTTATATGACATGGCTGGATACTTTCCGAACAGCCCTCATACCTCCTAAGCCCTTATGTGTCATTCATTTCACAGCATCACTTCAAAGAGATAAAGGCTTAAGCAAATAAAGAGTTAGACCAAGTCATCTCCCAACAAGGTGATTTCATCTACAAAGCAAGAGTGTTGCTGTGAAACGGAGCGTATGTACTCAACTCTTCGGCAGCTTGCACAAATGGTACTCCAGATGTATATCTGTTCAAGTCAGCCCAAGGCAACAATTTTGATCAATTCTAATGTGATAAAATGCTGCAGGGAAAGTGTGCAGAAACGTGTTTATGTCAGCCCTTAATTAAACTGTTGTTCACTTCCAAAGAACCTTAGGAAACACTAATGAGACATGAGTTTTGGCAATTTCTTCATCAAAGCAAAGACCCCTTCCTCAGTCTGTAGCAGCCTGTCATCTAAGTCGCTCCCAGGATAAATGTCACAAGGCACTGCAATCAGTTAGACACCTGTTAGTAGAACTTCAGTGAAGTCAACTAGTGATCTAGGGCAAGCTTAAACAGCCACCTTAACACCTGCCTGTCTGGGACACCTGCTCCTTTTTCACATGGAGTAGAGCAATATGGTAGTTATTCCAATATGCTTGAATCGGTTAAGGTTACAAATCAGATTTCTATAGCCTGTGTGGAACACACATCATTTTCACTTAAAAAATTTTTTTCTATTCTTTTCCCCTATAATGACACTTAGGGTATACAACGCTTTCAAATCAATTATGTAAAAGCACACAAAAATTCTTGAATTTTTGGAAGCCATTATTTTCAGCATAGCATAACACTAAATTAAAATACATGAACTGTGCCATGCCTATGATTTAGAAAAACCACTCTGTTTAAAAAAGAAGTATGTTGCTTCAGAATACTTTAAAATCCTTCTACATATTCCTATGCTGTCTTTCTTATTTACATGCCAAATTGTAAACAAGTCTAAATGAACCCACATAGGTACAAGTCACCATTTGCTGGGCTCTCCTATTTTCCAGTGTTTAAAGTTAAGACACCTTTTATTACTGAGTGCTTAAAAAGCTGTAATCACTGTGAAAAGTTCTTCTTTATTTTTGACACTATTAAGCTGCTGAACAATGTTACTGGATTCATTTTGGAAGAAAACGCAAGGGGCAATGAAAACGGTAGAGAAACTTCTATTATCTTTGACCCTTTGGAAGGAGCATGATACAGATCAAAGGGCGAACGTGTCTATGTGGGAACATTTAGCTTGGAGACAGTCCAATGACCGGAATTTGACAAGATTATATTATATTGATGAGTCTTACAGATACCCGTTACAGTTTTCTAGGTTTTTTTTTCCCACAGGTTTTAGACTTTTATAGTTTTAGAAAACTTTATAGATTGACAAAACTCTGGACATAGAATAGCTCATGAGAGACAGAGACCGAACTCATTGCTGAATGAAGGCAGAGGCGGTCAGCACACCTACCATTCCACTGAAACTCTGTCAAGCAGAACGAAACACCGAGAGTGAAAGACAAACTTTAGCTAAACTGGGGAATTTCTGCTTTCCATTAAAATGTTGGGGTGGGAACTTAAAGACAACATGAAAAACAAAATGGCCTATCTTCACAAAATAAGAATACTATTTAAAATAAATGAAAAGCTACCAAATCGAGTTTGTAAGATAAGTTCAAGAGCTAGAAATCAGATACTTTGACTTCAGGCCTTTAATGGAGAGTCAGGCCTGAGACAAGGAAACAGCCTGGGCCCTGTGCCCAGAGGACGCCGCGCGAATCCGGGCCGATGCTTTGCCGGCTGAATGCTATAAAAAGGACAGGGGCCTCTCTGCCTCTGCTTTTGCTTTGGGGGGAGTCATATTGAGAAGAGGGAAGTTTAGAGGCTATTTGTAACTGTAGTGTAAATGTTATGCAAAATACCACAAATTCTCAAGCCTAAAAGATCCCAGCCCAAAGCTCGGGTGTATTTATGTCTATAGGTGTCCACGTGGAGAGCCACACTGATCCTCACTTTTGACAAGTTTTAACTGCAGGGGAAGGACTGATGATGATGGAGGGGAGTACTCGGAGGGAGCGTGTCCTGGAGGAGGAAGCAAGTAGACCAAATCGGTTATGCTTTTACTGGAAAGCTTTGCACAAGCCCTGAGGTACCATCTCCATCTCCTTTATAATAAATTCAGCTGCCTCGGTTCATGGGGAGAAAGATGTGGTGTGATGCACATTGTTTAAATGAAATATATAAATGACCAAAAAGAAGTAGAATTACAATGTGGGTAGAATCACAAGACCACAGAGACACTGTTATTTAAATATATTTCAGAGGACATGTTTTAAAATTGCTTATGGAGCCACATGCTACATTTAACTATTACAGATAGGACAGCTCAGGTACAGCAAGTGGGACTATAAATTGATTCTGTACTGATATTTACCAAAAGCCTTAGACATAACAATTAACTCAGTAATTCTACAGTAGGAATGTATTTATTCCTTTAACAAAATTTCATTGAGTATCTACTTGGAGATTTCATGTCAGGCATTATGCTAAGTACTGAGGACAATAAATAGAACTAGATAAAATAATCAGATTTATGCATAAAGATTTGCATGCAATGGTTACTGTATAGTTATCATATAGAAAACTTGGAAACTACCTACACATCCGTGAGCAATGTGTATATATGTATAATGTATTATATTATATAGTATAGCCAAAGGGTGGCATAGTATGCAATCATTATAAAGTGAGCATTGAATATGGTAATATGCCATTGTATTATAAATAAAAGACAAAAAATAATTTACAAAACAGTATATATCATATAAGCCCAGTTTAGTACAAAAGTATACATAGGAAATACATAGAAAATAGACTGCCCTCCAATACAGCCAAATATTAACAGGGGTTATCCCTATACGATAGGATTATAAGTGATTTTTACTTTCTTATTTATACTTGACAATTTATTTTTCCAAATCCCCCACGAATAAGTCTTACTTTACAATTAAAAAAAATGTAAAATACATATTTTCGGGGAAGAAAATATTGCCTATAGCACCACAGAATTTTATAAATGGTTTCCAGTGGTGGGTGGACAATAACTGGATCTTATTACTGCACCAAACATTACATTTTAAGAAGAAAATACCTCCCATTGGTCGTAGGAATTGGATATTACAAAAATGTAAAATGAAATGCTTAAAGTCAGCATTTGCCATTTAGTGGGCTAATGGCAAAACGATGTGTTTTTGAGACTACGAGGGAAGAAAAGAGATGATCTGAATATCTGTTTCTGTTCCTCTAGATGTCAAATTTTAGATTGTGTGGCAAATGCGACTAAGTCCTTCCCACACATTCCAAGTTAACAAAAAGCTCGGAATGTTATGACAAGACATATGGACTTAATCCCTCTACAGTAGTTTGAGGATGATGCCAGATGATTCAAAAAATAATTAGCTGCCGTGTAAGAAAGTATATACACACACACACACACACACACACACACACAAATTTATATTTATCACAATCTAAAATAACTAGAAAAATGGCAAGCTACCTTAGGAGGGAATAAAATATCTTCAATTAGATTTCTCAACCTTTTTTAATGAAATCAGTTCTTTTTTAAAAAAGAAAATACGGTAGTCTTCATGTTAAAAAATGAGAATTCTTACTTTATCATTGAGTTATTTAATCATAAATATACTTGAGCATAGCATTGTACTTTGCAGCAACTTAAAATATTTTGTGATAGTTTAAGCCTCTTTATAGTGTATTACAACCCAAGCACAGTAAGTAGCATGTTAGTACACGCCTCTATTTATCACATCTCTGTAAAAAACAATCTCCAGGCTACACCTACACCCAATATAGAAGTTAAAGTTCAAACCCCTTTGAAGCTCACAAACGCCTTCCTGAGACATTTTTAAAAATCCTTTAAATGATGAAAAACAGTGCTGAAAGAATATTGAATAATAAAAACTGCTTTTTAAAAACACCTCAAAATGCTTTTGCCCATTAAGCAATTTTATTTTAATAAACAATGATAAAGTGTCTCTAGTAAAGTCAGAAAACTTAATTTGAAAAGTAGGAGAAACACCAAACAATGACGCAGGATTTGGAGTATATTTTAGTCACATATTAAGTATTGGCATAGGTAAATAAATAGCTGCTATGCAACGTGCCTCTAAGGGAAAGTCTCTTGGCTATAGAGGCTTATTAGTGTTAAGCATCTGAGAGCCATGGACTGTAAAATAAAATCAATACCATAACCTTAACTGTAAAAGTCAGAAAGATACTGGAAGAGTTCTAATTTAACAAGATTACAGATGAGTTTTTAAAGAACATTTGGGGGAAAGCCATGCATTTAGAAACATTCATGCTACAAGACATCTCAAGGTTTCTGCTGTTACTAATGCTGTTATTATCCACGCTGGTAATGGTTAAGGTTGATTTAACTGAAGTGTTACTTTAGTGGATTTACAGGAAAGTCCTAGAAATGATCTGGAACTTATTTCAAATAAAATCATTAAACTGAGGTGGTAAACTAATTGCTTAGAAACAATTATGATTTGATGTGGTAGAGAAAAAAAAAACCATGAAAATTTTAAGGTCATCAGTTCAGCAGCTCAGTGCAAATATGATTACTCTGTGCAATATTCCATTTCTCTTAATGGAAAAGTAGTCAAAACTGGTATAAATTGTGGTGTTTAAGTTCACCCTAAATCTATATTTTCCCTCTAACAAATGTAAATGAAGGACAAAAAAGAACATTCTGTCAATGAAATTACTATGATGGCATATTTATTATCCTAATGGTTTTGAAAATCACGTGAAATTGATCAGTAACAAAACCTCTATTTAGTAATGGACCAATTACATTTGTGAGATAATGTCAATGAAACAGAATATTGTCACAGGATAATGGTCTCCTATTGCTACATCCCTAGTCATTTAGAGAAAATAAATGTGGCCATCCGGCTGAGTCATTTATTTTCAAAGTAGAAAACACTGATCCTATAACAAGGTTCTGTTATAACAACTCAATTTCTATCAATCATTTGTTGTGCCAGAATGATACAAGAAAGGAACATGTATTTATAAGAACTGCTCATTCCTCAGGTATAAGGCAAAACACATGGTACCTCCAAGAACATGAACAGCCCAATTATTGTGCTATTGAAAGAGACTGTTTAAAATAAATATTTAAAAATAATTTAGGGAATAAAAAACTTTCTGACTTTTCAAAAAGATCTGTGTTAATGAAGCTTAAAGACTTGTCCTGAACATCTGCAAATCTAATTTTAAATCCAGAATGTTGGAACATCAAGGAACCTTAGCAGCCAACTTTGTTAGTTTATGAATGTAAAAACTCGGAGGTTACCAAAATTAAGTGATTTGTCTAAGGCCACACTAGTACTTAGTTTCCTGATCACTGTTACAGTGCTGTAGGCATACGGCAAAAAAATGAGAACAGTCTAGAAATATATACATATATACATACTACGAGACTGTCTGGAAATAATCCAGCCAGTGTCAATACAATGAGAATGGTTCCATGGCTGGATACTTTCAGGACAGTCTCACATATGGCAATAAATATAAAATTAATTTTTATATTTCGACATTTATATTTTTGACATTATGTCACACACCTCTAGTAGAGACATTCTAGACTTTAGGATCTTTTATTAGTCATTTTCATTAGGCGGAAAATAGATTCTTAACCTGAGTCCAGCCCAAAGACTATATTCATGAACCTCCGGAGTCCCCAAACTCTTCAGATACTATGTGGATTTATCTGTAGTGAAATTTCATATATTAGGGAAGAAAATTGTACCAGAGGTTTTGTAACTAGTTTGCAAAACCATAACGTAACATCACAAGGACTTGCTTGGAAGGCTGTGTGTGTCGTAATGACGAGCACCGGTTCTGCAGCTGAATGCACAGGGTTCCCATCCTCTCTCTCCTACTTACTGTCTGTGCGATAGATGTCAAACTTCTCAATCACTATAGTGATCAGCTTAATGAGCTGTAAAATGGGTTTTTTAATAGGAGTGAAAAGCAAAAATACATATAAAGCCTTAATGCACTCCTGAGAGCTAGTAAGTGCTCAATAAATGGTAGCCACAAATGGCAGAAGGTCTGGTTTTCCTCGTTTACACAAATTTGTTGAACAAAAATATATTAATTTATGTGGTTTCTTCAACAAACAAATGATTTAGAAAACAGAATTAATATAAAATAGTTAATATAACTATTACAGGTCAAAAAGAGGCTGAAAATACAAATATGGTATATTAACCATTTTGGATCCTCATTTAAACAAAATTATCTCTAAGATACTCTGAGAAATAGGGATGTGGACTATATATTAGATAATATTAAGAAATTATTTTTATATTTGTTAAATTGATAATGGCATTGAGGTTGTATTTTTGAAAAGTCACTGTTAGAAACACTAGAAGTATTTATAAGTAGGGAATTCCCTGGTGGTGTAGTGGCTAGGCTTCAGTACTCTCAACTCCACAGCCTGGGTTTGATTACCAGCCAGGGAACTAACCCCATACCAAAAAAAAGCATTTGTAAGTAAAAGGACATGATATCTGAGATATAAAAATACTTAAAAATATTGGGAGATATTAAATATAACAAGATTAGCAAAATATTGGTAACAGTTAAAGCTGGGTAATGGTACATGATTCTAATTTTGACTTTTTCCATAACAAAAAAAACTTTTGAAACTTTTAAAAATTGTGCTTAAACATTCAATTCAAACTAGCTCATCCCCATATTTATCCGCTTAAATCACTCATATCTCTAATTCTTTTCTTGAAAAACTTTTAAAAAAAAAAAAAAGAAAGAAAGAAAGAAAAACTTTTAACCATGGTACAACTATTAAGAGGTTGACTTTTAAAAAAGAAGATACTCATTTTACCATCTCAAAATTTTGACTATTCCTGAAATCTCATGAATTTACCCCTATTCTCCCATTCTAGCGCTATAAGGTCTACCAGAATCTTCCATGAAGCTGCCTAGAAAAACTGTCCATGTGTCAAGACTGTTAAGCAGTGTCCAAATACTCCTAGTCCATGTATCCTACAGAGGTAAATTCACATATTGGTTCTCTAGGTAGGCTGTAGGATACCGGGGTTAGAAGTCAGCTTTTAAATGAGATGACTTAGGCTCTGCTACTAATTATCTGGACACTTTAGGATGAGACAGACTCTCTAATCCTTACACTGCTTAGCTATGAAATAAATGCCTTAAACCAAGATGTACTAAAGACTCTAACAATGTGTTCTATCCCTGAAAACTCAATTTCTCATTGTATAATGCTACTGTTAGTACAATAACATGAAATAAACTGACTTTCCAAACTACGTCAAAGTAAACTTAAACATGACAGCAGCATGTTAGGATATTGAAGTACACTGTCTCCCTTGGGTCTTCCACTTTCTTACTCTAGGCTATGCTGCATCCACCTACAGACCTAGTTATTAAATAGCAAGTTGTTATTTTTTAAAATTAATTATCCATGGTGGTTTTTCTTCAAAATGTTGTATTTTTCAAATCATTAAGGTTCCAAAGCACAGAAATGTGAGTATAACTTTCCCCTATCACGTAGTCTTGGCTTTTCTAACATGTACACAGTTCTGCCCCACCCAGAACACTCTTCTTCATTAGAGTACATGAAAGGAACAAGAACATCTGTTAATTAGTAGGCAATGTGAAGAATTCTAATGAAAGCCTTCACCAACAGTTTTCCTTTTGCATTTGAAGGATGCCCATGTTGTGATTTTTCACCCACAGCAGTGTAGCTAAAGAGAATGAAATACAATATGGCGGAGGTGTCCCTGGAGTTTAATCTCCAATGGCATCATGGGACATGGAGGTTCATTGCAAATTCTCTAAGAACTCTACATTCTTGACTTTTGATATTTTCAATAAGAAGCAGCTAAACAAACAAAAAAATCTTAAAAATTGTGCTTAAGCATTAAATTTCAACCATCACTTCACATTTATCCATCAAAAGCTCAGATATGTCTCATTTTGTCTGGTTCAAAATTTTATATTTAATCCTTGTGATACAAACTGTAGGAATTGTTGGTGTTCTATCTGGTCACTAAAGGGAGCTTAAAAATTCTTCCAGAAGGATTACTAAGCTGTTTGCCTTGCAATTTTCTAGGACTTCACTTAATGTTCATGACTCTGAAAGCTGCAAGTTCACCCAGCTCCCAGTGCTCTCAAGAAATCTTGAGAGGATATAGTTTGTCAAACTGTAGTTTGGGCTAGAGCACTCTTTTCCAAAGTTTAAACCTACAGATTCTTGGATGGAAAAAATAAAGTTCTAAAGTCACAAACTTAATAAACAAATTCATGGATTTATTATCAATGTCCATTCATGGATATTCACAATCATAGCATACAGTAAGTAGTATATTAAATATTCTATAAATTAATTCATTAAAAAAGTTTAAATATGTGTTAAAATAGGATTTTCTGAACTTAGTTAAGTGCTCTTATAACTAGCATAATTATTAATATTCCTTGAACTCCATTAAAAAATGCTGTCTCTGATTCCAATTCTATTAATATGTACCACTCTCTTACTTACTTCCTGTTATTTATTTCCTATACATGATTGAACTCATGATACAAGCCAGCCTTAACACTCTCTAGCACCCAGTGTTCTGTTGAAGTCTTTGGCTTAATTCATTGGATATTTAATTCTACATCATTACAGAAGTGCAAACTGAAATTTAGCACAACATGTAAGACCATATTACAAATAAAAACATTTGTTCAAATGATCAAAAATAAAACTCTAGGGCTTGAAAATGTATTAAAACTTTAAAAAGACGAGCTGAAGAGACTTATTTATATGGCAGAACTATAATTTTTTTTAAATAGTGTTATTTCCTAGTACCCATAGCAACCAGAACACAATGCCTAAACATTACCTGTTCAAGAGTCCAGTATAAAATTTTAAGCCTCTCTTATTAAAATTGTAATTACATATCAATTCACCACTCAGTAGTTTTTGCTAATACCAATTTAGTGATTTTTGCATAAAGATTTACTTCTCATAGTGCTTAAAAGCAAGCTAGATTTTAGGCATGAAGACATTAGTTTTACTCTGTGAACCACCTTTTTTTCATAAACTGTAAAAACCTGTTTTTCTGTTCAGCAGATCAAGGGCTGGAAATTTAATTTATTCATATTTGTGTGCCTAATGCCTAGAAAAATTCTTGGCAAATAATAGGCATTTGATAAATGTTAACTGAGTCTAATGATCTCAAATTCTAAATGTGTAGGAATTGATAAAATTTTACTGCAAAAAAGTTTCTTTGAATTTACATTTTCACTAAGATTACTCATTGTTTAAATATTCATCAGACTGAAAAGCTGTTAAAATTTCCATTTAGAAACCTCAGCTGTATAATTACACATATACGAGGATTGTTCAGAAAAAAATCTGACCATTGTCAATATAATGAGAACAGTTACATGGCTAGATACTTTTCAGACAGGTCTCTTATTTACTGTATTACTAAATGTCTGTTAAATAGTGTTTTAATTTTATATTCAGACTTAGATGACTCAGTGACTATTAGAATGGCAGTGGCAAAGTGACAGTGAAAAGAATTCTTTCAAATTTTTAAGCATAATTATAAGCATTATTAGTCTGTTAAATTCTTGGGCACTGAAATACACCTAGATTTAGTTCCATAAAAGTAACTTGAATTAGAGGAAAAAACAACTGTCTCTTACTTTTCATCTTTTATCAGAAGTTGCAAAAGATGACTCTAGTGATTTCAAGAAAAGTACATCAACTAGGAATCGAGTCTCTGAATTGAGTCCAGTGGAAAAAAAATTAAGGTAAATAAGACCTTAGGTGGAATTTTTTGTGGGTTAAGAAACAAAATAAAAGAAATGTTCAACATGCTAACTTGGTTCTATTAATTCAACCATTAAAATCTAAAATAATGGAAAATAGTATTTAAAAAAAGAAAGTTTTCAACAGAGGTAAAAGCAGCCAGAAAAAAGACTAGAGAATTCATAGAGGACTTAGCAAAATAAAAGTCTAGAATCTAGGAAAGGAATTTTACATGTCTCTATAACTCTTGTTAGTAGGCTAGTTTTCTTTTTTCTTTTTCCATCACTTTTCTATACATAAAAGAATATAAAGTAAAAATATAAATATTATAATATAGAAGCTGATAAATTTAATTTCCATCACTATTCATCAGAAGAAATTTTAGCAAATTATTTGGGTCTCTACCCAAAGGTTTAACTATTAAATGGTATTTAGTTTTTAAATGTTCAGTCTATATTCTGCAAAATTAAAATTTATTTTATGATCAGAAAATTGTAATTGTTTTGTTTTGAAAAGTAGACATACAGATTTAATTTTTGCTTACTGGGAATAAATCTCAATTGTTTAGGTTGGTGTTTCAGGTAAAAAGGGAAATTAGAATGTCACAAACTGTCCATAATTTTATCCTTAATTGTCATATTTCAAAAATCAGTTTTGCTAAGGGCTATGGCAAGAGTAGATCTTAATGCAAAATTACACTAACAGAATAAAGGGTACCCAAGAAATAATTAATAGCAAATTTCAAACATTTCTGCTAGCTAAAAACACAAGCCTATTTTAATCAACAAATAACTAGTTCTTGAGTACCAATTAGTGCAAGGTTTTATGGGTAAACAAGTATAAGACACATACTAAAGCCATTACAAATATTGAGTGGCATTCAAAATGCTCTTTACAAAATTCCATCATGACAGGCAAGTGTGTCTTTAAGAACATTTGAAGATGGACAAGAACAACCATGGGGCAGTTTATTTTTAAAAATTTTTTTTTAAAAAGCAATTTTCTAAGAACAAAAGAACTGCATTTGGCTTGGCAAATTTATAAAGATAGTACTGTACTGCCCTCATTTTTTCATTGTAGTTGAAGTCTTCTTCCCACAATAGCTTATTGTACACATTACAAAGTCTTCAGGGTGTTCAGAATTAAAGGGACAGAGTTCTTTAAAGCACACTTGAGAATGGCGCATTCTTCCTTGCTCTTAATGTAACACGCCTTTACTTCTCCCTAACTCTAGCCACCTTGAGAAAAGAAAATCACCAAGACAATACAATGATGTTACAAAGAGAAAGAATGACAGTTACTCTTCTACTTTTCAAAAATGTTTTATAATATGATTTGAGATCGGCTTTATTCAAAAGGCTGAAAGGGGAATCAATTCTTAACAAAGTGACACTCTTTAATAAAGAACACCTACACTTCTGAACAACACATTCACAATGTTATTACCATTAGAATCTTTTCCAAAATAATTTTCTGACAGGGGAAATAAGGCTTTATTAAGAACAGACTGACAATGTCAGTAAAACAAGCAATAAAATATCAAAAAGTTGAAGATTTTGCTTTTATTCTGAAAGCCCCTATTTTTTCTTGCCTTCACTAACAAGACTGCTATCAGTAGTTCATCACCTAACGAAGAGTTAGTGTGCCTGTACTATGCACCAAGGGTTGGACATCGTTGCTTGGTGCTGGTTACAGCAGCAGCCAAAACAGATAAAGTCCTGGAACTCATAGTAAAGGCAGATTTGGACAATTCCATATATAAATATGTAATATCATATCATGAATACAATGAAGGAGCCATACTGAATTATCAAGAGAGAAAGACAGTGAAGACCTGATGGAAATTCCTCCATTTAGGCTGGGACCTAAAAGATAACAAGGCGCTTGGCAGAGAGAGTTAGAAGAGGAGCATTTCAGAAGACATGACTGACATGAAGGTCTTGGGTTTTGCGCTCCCAAACCCAAACAAAACAGTGGGCTCGAGTGCACAAAGCAGAACCAGACAGCACCCACCCAGGCCGGAGCAGGGGTCAAAGCGGATGACAAACAGGGCCTGTGGGTCATAGGAGGGAATTCTGCTTTTCTCCTAACAGGAGTGGGAAGTTACTCAAGGACCTCAAGTAGAGGAGTGATAGGACATTATTATGTTTTATACAGATGACTTTGTCAACAGCATGAAGAACAGATTGGGGAGGGTGTCCCCAGAGCCACAACGCTTTAGCTGATTTTCGAGACCTTCCTTAAAATGACCTCTGTCATCTGTGTTACTTCCTTCCATGTGCCCGGGACACGTAAGGCCATTCTGAAACGTAACTTCATCAGAGCACGTGTCTATGCTCTTGTCTCTGACCACACACACTGTCTTACTCTTTATCAGTTTAGAAACCTCCATCTGCTTCAAGGAGACCCACCTGACTCAAAGTCCAATTCCTCCATGAAAACTCTGCACTGCTCTTTAAACTCTATGGTACTCAGCAGGAAAATTGGAAGCAACAAAAACTGTAGTCCTGTATAAGGAACTGATCTTGGCTTTAACTGCTAATTTATTTGTCTCCTGAGATTATTAAACATACAGTTCTCCAATCCTCAAATACACACAACCAAGTCATGGGCTGAAAACTACTAATAAAGAGTATTTTTCTTCTACATTTTTAATAAAATGCCTACCTTGATTTAACCCATCTCCTATTTGCCCTGATAATATGCACTGGTGGCACTTGCAGCTGCAGCGTTTACCCGAGATAACGCGCGGATTTCAAACCTAATCATACTCATAAAGTTTGCCATGAAATATTTTGCTTTTATTATTATTTTTGTATCGTTCTAGTATGTTGATAATCTTGGGGAAACAAATGAGAACATTCTACTTATAGTATCCTGTTTTTAATAGTGGTATTTCCATTTACAAAATACAGTAATTGTCGATTGCTGAAAATGCCAAGTTCTAGAAAACAGCATTCCCATGCATGGAAACATTGTAAGTACTGGTGATCATGTACATTTCTGTTCCATTAGGATTAGAGACACGTTCTGCTTAGAAATAACTCCAAGAACAGTTTTTATATTTTATTTTCAAAGTGAAAACCAGTCAGATTGGCTTCAGCCTCAAAAAGTGTTTATGTAAAATTAAATGAACACATCAGCAAACTGCACTTTTCTTTCTAAATGGGAAATGGGTTAAAAGACAATTCTCAAATATATTTTTATGGTGCTGAAGTCATATTTGCACCTATACCAACAAAAATTGCAATTAGCTAATTTTTCTATTTCCATGCTTAATAATCTCCCTCTAATTATGTCAAAAAGCATGGGTATATCTGCTGAAATACAATTCAACAGTCTTTAAGAATGACATGGAGCTAAGTCTGAATTCAGAGAGACAAATACTAACTATTTTCATAAAGTTATATTTTCCCCAAAGCTGTCCTAGAAGTGGATCACGGGTTTATCCAGAAAGAATAACCAGATTGACTGAGAAGCAAAATTTCTTACATCACACCTTTATTTATTTTTATTCTGTAACTGCTTCTGAAAGGAATTACGGCCCCCTTCAAACAACAACTTTCAGTAAATGGCACCTTCAAACTGCTTAAAGTTTGGCTCATACAGAGAAGCAAACTAATTGTATCAAAACTTGTTGTTTTGCTGCAATCCAACTTAATCAGTCACATACATAACTTGGGGCTCTAAAAGATCACCCTGTCTGAAAAAAATATCCAATCAATATGTAAAACATGAAATTTGTTTAACTTAACTTTGACAGCATTTGACTAGTACATTACTGTAAAAATAATTTCACTACAGTCATTCTATGAAGAAAATATAACCCATATTGGTTCAATTATGATGTTTTTACTAAATGAAATGTATGAAATGAGTGACATATTACTCTAATGTCCCTAGAGTCATCATCTTATTACTCACCTTGATCTCTTTCATGCCATGTTCGACTCCCAGCAGCTGGTGAATTTGGAGAGGGATAAAAGTCTCCTGTAGGACTTGGCTCCATATTTTCATCTATGGATATAGTTTTGGGTCTTTTGCTGTTAAAATATGACAGCGGTCACGTTAACAGGATTTTTAGGAAGATGTGCAGCATTTGAAAGTATATAATTTGAGAAGGTTCTTACTGTGAAAATTTTCATAAACACAAGTAGTATTATTTCAGCATCATTTTGGAATAAAAGTGAGTATACAAGACAATATGAGTAGCAAACATTCTCAGTCATGTATATCATACTATATTATACCTGTACCTGCCTAACAAATATGATGTTTATTATATTTACCTGTGCAATATATTTCAGTAGTAAACAGTGAATTTTTAATGTGATATGTACGTGTACTAATTTTAAAATAGTTATGAAAATTATACGTGACTTTTATAATTATTATAAATATGAATAATGCTCACTTGTATAGCACTTGATATTTAACAATGCAATCCTTTCATTTAATTCAAAGAAGAGATAATGCAATAGGGAGAAACATGAGCTTTGGAGTAGGACTAGCCTCATGTCAAACCTTGACTCAGCTACTTACACTTCTTAATAGCACTATTACACTTACTACTTCTTAACCTTTCTAAACTCAAGTTTAATCATCTATAAAATGGAAATAATAAAACCTAGCTCAAAGGGAGGTCATTGGGAGAATTAAGTGAGTTATTAAATGTAAAGTCCTTAGTTAAGCAGATGTTATTTAGAAGATACTTATTAAATAGTAATTATTAGTACTAACCCTATAATTAATAATATTTAAAACATTTTATAGTACTTTACCAATTATAAACTGTTTCATATATTCTTTATCTTTTCCTAAAAGTTACATTGATCCTTTACTAAGACCGACCATGAAAATCAGGCCATTGTCAAATTCAAACCAAGCAGTATACTTTTTAAACGATATTATACTCATAAAGAAAACACAGTTCAATTTTAAAAAGTGAGTACTTAAGAGCAGAGATTACAAAGCTATTTTGTAGCACATGCTACAAAAGCACAACTTGATATAGTGCTTCCATATAGCCCGACCCAAACCCTACTGAACAGTTAATTATGCCCATGAAAATGGATCTTTTCCCCTAAATTTAAAAAAAAAATCTTATTCGCATTGATGCAGGTAAAAACTTTTAAGAAGATATCTTCTGAATTAACTTTATGGAGTGATAATAAGCATGATGTCATAGGATTGCAGACTCGGAATCGGCCTCAGAAGTGACGCACATAAAGGCGTCCTCCTTTCTCTTCCACGTGGGGAGGACCCTGGGAGAAACCAGTGGACTGCTGAGGCGTGTTAACGGCCACGATCCGACCCAGAGGAAGGCTGTTCTCTTTCTACAGCACCGTTCCCATATCCTGGAAGCCTGTGCATGTCTGCATATAGTCACAGATACACTTGTAAGTAGTATTTGGCCTACAACTCCCAGAGTATTAACATGATGTAGAAGGTGGCCATTTCTATCCATGCTGAACCATGGAGAGAGTAAATAATAGTTCTTTAGTTTCTTTGTTTGGTACGCAAAGTTAGAATGTGCATTTTTTGAACCCTTTTTTAGTCTAATTCCCCCATCTGTGACTCAGCAGTAAATACTTGCATGTATGGAAAATTTGAAATGAGGGAGAAAAGATTTTCACAGGGAACTAACTCAGAAATGTTACTGAAAACTTTTTTATTCTCAATGATATAATATCTGATACCAAATGACCACAAAGAAAGATCTGTGTTGACAACACACTGATCTATCAGACAAAATAAGAAATTACTATTCATATTTTAAATGTAAGAAAACTAAAGCATTTTTAAGATCTCATGTCACATACAATCTTAGTGATAATAAACCCAACTATCTTGCTATGCAACCTAACAATATGAAAATACAGTTTGATCATAAATGATATAAAATGGAACTTAGTTAATAAATGTGCAAATGTGAATAGACCCACATTAATTAAAATGCAATTAAATTTCATTATTAAGAATAGCACAGAACAATAATTAGCCAGATATTTTTTCTTATTTTTAAAAAGTTAATATTATAGAATGTTTTGCTCTGGAATTCATGTATGCTGTTACATTTGATCATGGGTATATTAAACATTCTGAAAATGAAATGGACCTTCATATATTAAAGATCTAACTCAAAACAAACAAACAATAAAGCTATAATATTTATTCACCTTGCCCTCTCACTAAATCACTCTTCTTCTATTAAGTCTATAATAGTGAAACATATCATCATGGAATTCTATGCTATTCATCCCCCATTTAAATAGGAAACCTCTTTTTAAACTCCTATGGGAAGGAAAGTTACAATAAGAAGGTCAAGAGAGAAAAATGAGAAAATCAACAGAGAGTTGAAAAGCAAAGTAACCTCAACTGTGGCTCTCCCCAACACAGACGGGGTAAACCCAATCTCAGATCAGGTCATTTATTTTCATTGGTAACGGAGAGTTCACAGAATGATTTAAAGAACTGTGACTAATTGAAGAACGTAGCAAACTTAGGCCTAGGATGAGGCCTTTTGCTTTTTGAGCTTAAGTAAATGACACATTTTACTTTTCGTGTTTCATTTTCTCCAGGTTGGTTGTGATACTAGACTAGAAGTGACCAGGATGGATAGATCAATCACGAACCAGACACCTTTGCCATGGCAACGTCATTTTTAAAGTTGCCAAAAGGATTAGTTGTCTGATAGAATTATAATATTTCATACAACAGGATAAAAGTCATATTACTACATTTTCATAGTTCCCTGGTCACCCCCAAAAGATTTTTTTTAAATGCTTTAAATAACAATTACATTTAATGTTCAAATATCAAAATAAATTATTATATACTAGAAGAGATGAAAACTCTGTGTAACATCAGCAACGACTCCTTAACATTTTGCTTTGTTTCCCCTATTCTTTACCTGCCTACCCATCTACCTGCATATCTACCTGCCTATCTATTTGCATACAGGCCTAGGACAAGAGCAGCTCCCCTTTCAGTTACCTGCTTGGTGGTGAAGACAGCGACCTCTGAAGATTGACCCCCGAGTTCATGTCATGATAGTATGGTTGGCTTGGAATTTCTCCAATGGGAAAGTTGACTCCAGTTCCCTGGGTTATGGGTGCTGAGGAATAGGATGAAAGAAACATTGGGAATGGCATGAACATTTGCCATCTTTATTCAAACATAATCATCTAATATTTTCCATGCCTCTGGGCAAGGATGAGGAAAACTCTCTTTAAGACTCTAATATCGACCATATGCTTGGAGAGGACTTGAAAACTTCCTCCTAAATACCAAAGTTCAAGTTTGGAAACTCACGGCACTCAGGCAGTAAGCATGGGTTACCACGCCCCCTACTCCATGCTCCACCTTCCCCCACTCACCCCTTTGCATTAGTTTATCTCTGTCTGTCACCTCACTAGTCTACACTGGGGTAGGAGGAAACAAAATACATAAGCTCAGCACCAAGCAAGGTGCTTTGTAAACTCCGTGGGCTCACCAATTCTTAAATAAATAAATAAATAAATAAATAAATAAATAAATATAGAAGAGTTTCACAAATAAATACCAAATAATAGTAACATTAATAGAAGAATAAATTAGAAATCGTGATATTTATGATTATTTGATATAATAATTCTTGTATCAGGCCAGGTATGTTAGTAAAATGAACAAATATTTCATAAAGCCAAGTATTTTCCTCAAAAATGCATTACTCAGGTTTCATATACAAATGGTAATTTTCTCAATAACCATGGTTTGGTTTGTTTTTAAAGTTTTTATGCTACAACTTTATCAGCCATATAAAATACACTCATGGAGTTATGCTTTAAGGTGTTATTCTGTAAATCAAGCAATCTTTTGAAGTTTCTGATACATCATGAATTGTGATTTTTCCATATACACATTGGTGTTTGTACATCTGTCAAATTTTAAAAATTTGTTGTAGACATTTTGAGTAAACCTGTGAGGCAGTATGCCATGTTAGAACGAGTAAGTCTTGGGAGCAAGATGGCCCCTTAGAACTCACTCCACCACTACTGTGCTATGTGCCTCAGTCTCCTACCTACCATGTGGCGTATTTTGAGGATGACAGGAGGTAAGTAAGGAGTGACAGGAGCCAGCATCGTGCCTGGGGCATCACTGGTGTTCAACAACTGTGAGTGCCCTCCCTCCTTTGCTTTTCCTTCCCAATTTCTTTCCTGACAGGCCGGAGTGGTTATCAAACATGGAACAGTTCAAAAACATACTAAAGGCAGATGGAGCTGTGAAGGAAACCTGCTTGCTGAAAGTTTGTTCATTTAACAAGCTCTAACTACTGGCAGGTGCTGCAAAGGACACAAAATGGTCTAAGACAGTCCTAGTCCTTAATAAAACATATAGGGCAATAAAGCGGGTAAAGAAAACACTCGTGAAAACATAAATGCCAGCCCAATGCAGAGGGTATGGAACTGCCCACACGAATGACCTGATCATTAAATACTGCAGGATTTCAAGGGAAGGAGAATCTCACACAAGCTTGAAGGGTGCAAGAAGTCTGTGGAAAAGCCACAGCTGACAGGGGACCTTGCAGAATATAGAAGGAATTGAAGGGAGGTCATTCTAAACAGAGGTTACTACTGCAAGAGCAATGTCATGGGCAGAGATAATCTGCAAGGTGGAAAACGGGCAGGTTGGGGTCAAAGGACAGTATTTAAGTACAGTTTCTAATTCTTCACCTGTTTTCACTGGGCCTTCAAAGGCCCTAATGAGAGAAAGTGTGTCCGGAGCTACAGCAGCAAAATGCTAGAAGCCCTGCCTCTCCTGACTGCCTCGTTCAATATAAAATTCCAAAGGGATCACAGATTTCTAAGGAATTTTTCTTACTCAGAATTTTTAAAATAAACATTTGAACTATGTTCACTATCAGCTAAATTGTATCAGGCCAAGATTAACTGAAAATGTTTTTAATCTAGTATGCTTATAAGGCACATGCTTTATTGCGGAGACGTAGCAAAGAATATTCAATGACCATCTCTTGTTTCTTATTAAAAATTAAATACATCAATATATACAAGATGATCCTCTGCTTCCCAATTCTTGCGCTTTGGCTTTCTGTTAGATTGCTCATGTTATATAACACACTCGAACTGCATTTTGCACAGAAAATATTTGTATTCAATGTGCAACTCTGCCTAATGGCTTAAGTCCTTTGGAAAGCTAAAATGTAGCTGCTTGTTGTGGCCTGGGGTACACCAGAGGTTAAAAAAATGCAAGGTAAGAAATCCCTCCGTAACCACATGCTTTGAAGTTTATTATTAGAACCATGTTCTATGTGACACTGAAAAGCAGGGTATGTGTTCGGAGGAGGCATTTGTGGGGCTCAGTGAAAGTAAGCCATCTGTGGAGTTGCTCTAACAGTCATGGAGACAAGTCCAACAACTGAGTTACTCACCGGGAACTTGCAGGTTGTATCTTACACAAACTCTCTGTAATTTATCAAGCAAGCTTGTGCAATATTTAGGCAAAGATCTGTGCTATCCATTTAATACATATGGCTAGACAGTCAACACAGATTGCATGACCATAAACATACTAGGTGTAATTTAGAGTAAAACTGTAATAAAAATTTTTGAGACATTTTTCAAAATTTTGTTCCAGAAGGATTATTCTAGACTATCGGGTCAGCAATAAAAGTAATTTGTTATATGTGGACACTGTAAAAACTTAGTGTGCATTCTGACACTAAATGAGCAACTAAAGAAAGAAGAGTAGATTAATAATACACATGGCTGAAGTCTAAAACAGCACATCCATAAAATTTAGTTAATAAAGAAGTACAGGAGACTGTAAGTCCCAGGCAGATATGCCTGTTTAAAAGCCTCTGTGAGAACTTAACATTGGATGCAAAGGCCAAGCTCCTGCACCTCTCCTAGGGAGGGGCATGAAGCCCAAAAGCTGCCAATCATGTTTAAGAGGCTGCCAATATCCTCTTAGAAACCAAGCTCCAAAGACTCTCAGATTCTAAGGGCTAGAGGCCAACCCTTAATCTTGGTGATTGTTCTTCTTACTCCAAAAGCTGATCCTTAATCAACTTTTAAGATGGAAATAATATCACTCAACAGAAAGCTCACTATCCTAAAACTGAACAGCTTGTTTAGCTAAAGTCAACATACACATTAGTGGGTCATATGATGATAAAAACCCTTGAGGACGGAAGCCACAAACATACCATAAACCCTCACGAAGTCTGAATGTGTGAAATACAGCGTAAGGGTTGTGCTCAAGTTTATGTTTACTTAGCAAACCCTTATTCCATAAACAATGAAGGTCAATTGTGTAAATACAATTATAATGAAGATATATTAAAATACTTAGCAGAATAACTTCTCAAGCATTTCAGAGACACCTATTTAGATACCGATTAGAAAATAAACATTTGCTGAATAGATTACTTAATAAATAAATATACATAATTAATGTACTAATTACAAATCAGTAACAGATCATATAAAAACCTCTAAGAGACAACAATATGAATTAAGAAAGAATGAATGAAGCATGTTCAATTTACCTCATTTAACTGTTACAGAAAAGTATTTCTGAATCCATTTTTTATGTTTCACATTTAAATCTTTCAAAATACCACTCTGGGTTTTTAAAGGTGCTAGCGTGGCTCTCCTCCTATGGCAGCTAGCATAATGTTACCTCTAATGAGGAACTAATATTTTCTGACAGATGATTCTACTGTGCCTCTCAAAAAAAAAAAAAAAAGGATGAAAATATATCATGGAATTCAGGAAAGCACCAATTTAAGCAAATAATTTCATGTCTTACATTGTAGCAGGACAGCTTTTCTGCTGAAGAACAGTATAGGGGAAACACACACACACACACACACACACACACACCCTCAAATACCCACTTCCTTCCATGATGCCAGAAAGTGGTAGTAAGTCACATGTGCTCCTTTCCAAATTAAAAAAAAAAAAAAAAAAACGCAGAAGGACATAGAAAACTTTCTAATGTCAAAGGCCTTCACACACTACATACTGATCAGGCAAACACACACGGCTCATTACTTTGTCAATGGACTACACCCTCAGGTTCTACCTGCCCACCAAACAGGAACCCCGGAGCTACTGGCATATAGAATATTAGCTTTCAGTCTCCTACACTGACTGCCCCCAGGGAAAGACACCTACAACAGAAGTCTGCTGGGCACACGTTTACCCACTGTGAAATCGTGTCAGAAAGGAGGTTAGTGTTAAACGCTCATGTGTGTAATATAACTCCCCCCGAGATATGTGCTATGTGCACAGGCCACTTTAGAAATCTGAACACTTGGAGAAACTACGGTTCATAAGACATAGTCAGCAGTCTCCTAGCTTGCAGACTCCTTCACCTAACACACCTCTAAAGTACTAACTACACTTACCCTCAGTAACTCACTCGTGGTTTGTTCTAGTGGATCATCGTAATTCTCGTTCATGACCTCTGAATTTGATCCCAGTAAAATATACAACTTAAATGAGGACCAGAGAGCCACTACGTCATATGCATAACATCATTCCAAACCTGAAGGCTCTCTGTCACATCAAGTGAAAGCATACCCTCCAAAGTTACTGAAGAAGCTAAATCAGAGAAGAGAGTGAGAAGAAATTGAGTCACCTCGCTCGATGTAAACACTGTGTGAAGAGCTGCGTCTTAGATGGATATTTGTGCACACCAGTATTAAGTGAAAGAGTTGATCAAGGAAGCTTCCTCCTTGCTTAGTTAGCTGCCCAGGTGAACTTACACAAGAAAAATCTCATCCGGCCTGACAAGAATGGTGTCTCAGGTGAGGTGGTCAGTTAAAACAATTGGACATTGTGTTGGATAACAATGCTTTCTATCTATATCCAACTGCAATCTGCAAAGTTAATTTCTACGTCCCTCTACACTCTGCATATTAGTGTGTATATCCTGTACATCTCCAAGCTCCCACCAAAATGTTAGTAAAATGCAAAAGCACTTATCTACAGGAAACTTATGTGGGTTATCATAACAATACTGAGCACATTTAATTAATCACACTTCCTTTGATATAAATGACCATCTATGGTCACAGAGAGAACAGTGAATTAAATGAATACCAATAACACAGCAATCCGAACAACCCAGACATTATTTTTGTACAGCAAACAGTTTTGATGACTTAAATGCAAATATTTTAGAAAATCATACAATATATAGTCACTTAGGATTTCATCAAAAGGTCAGAGAGTTTAAAACTCTAATTCTCACAATATATAATTACTCCTCACATTGTATTTAAGGTTCAAAATATAAAATATTTTAAGTCTTCCTGTAAAATAAAATAATAAGAAAGCAATTTACTTACTTCTGGAGACCCTCACAAGCTCTGATACATTGAAGACTCCAGATTTTACAAAACTATCCTCAAGGTATCCTGAAAATAAACAGCAAGAGGAAAAAGATCAACATAAGCAGAGAGCAAATAAATGATTAAACGCTAGAATCTGTCCAAGTGTTTTTAAACCAAAGGTTAGACGAAAAAAAAAGTAGGCTTCCAAAAAAAAAAAAAAAAACCAGAAAAAAAAATGAACAAGTAAAAGCAAAACCCTTGTGAATACAAATTGGGTCTGTTTAAACAAAAGTGAAAGGCTTAGATGCTAAATGTCCTACGACATTTTTTTTCTTAACTTTCTAAAGGTACAGGGCAATTGGTATGGTCTTAGTTGGCCTGGCCCCTGCACAGAGATTGAAGGTTCGGGGGCCTTCATTGAACGCATTCAGCTGGGTAGCACCTGGTAGACTAAAGTTCATCCATTAAAACAAAAAAAAAAAAAAAAAAAAAAGGAGAAAGTAAAAGGGAAACCACAACCACAATTAGCACCTTGTTGGAATTACTTCAAAGATCTCTTGCAGCCACTGTGCTTTCACAAATCCTCCCCCGATTAAAAAGTGTACGGCTGTAACCAGCAGCCCCGTCTTTGTGCCAGGGTCATGAATCACACCAAAGCACAACTTGAACGTCCAGGTACAGCAAACACGTCGCATCGACCTGTCTCTGTGCACGTTAGTACATCTCACGGGCGCTCACTGCTGGTTCTCATCCTTGCTATCGCTCCCTTGGACACCCCTCCACTTCAAGAACTGGACACTGTCTAGCCAACGGTGGTGGACCTAGGCCTCCAGCAATGCCACGTGGTGCAGGGTCACAATGGTGGTGCCTGTGTAAGTTCACACATATCTGGTAGCTGGGCTGACTATGTCCAGGACGAGAGCTGGGGACTCCCCCAAACACCAGTCATGTCCCCAGGTTCTCATCGAGGTGAAGGAGCCATAGTAAGTGTGAAGGAAGAAGAAAAGAGCTTAGGGAAGAGACACGTGGTTACTCTCTGCTGCCCCAAGGAGAGAATAAAAAGCATCTGAAAATCCTCAGAATTAAAATACTTCCAGGAAAAAAACTCCAGATTCCAGGAAGGGTCCACCTGATCAGATGTCACATGAAGCGTCAGGGCTGCCCAAGGGGTGAGACTCTGCGCGGGGACGTGAGTGAGGCCTGGGTGGCTGAGCAACATGGAGCCCCCACATCAGAGCGTTGGGGTTTGACTTCCAAACCCCGCTTCCGGGAGGGGAACCCTGGACATGCTATTCGACTCTCGGTGACCCAGGTTCTTTCTTCGTACATTAAAGAGAAGGAGACGACCTCACAGAGTTGGTAGTAGTAATCGGTGACACAAAAACATAAAACCCACAGCGGGCACTGATGCAATGTCAACAGTTAAGTTAGGACAGGCCAGGGGAGCCCACCACGAGCACCCATATATACACACTGACTTATGCAAACCAGATTCCGGACTGTCTCAGATTGTGTGTAAATGTGCATTTAGAAATTTCACCAGAACAGACGTCACCACATCGCTTTTAACCACACGCAGCACGAAGAGACAGAGAATCACCTAGTTACCCTACTACGCTTCACTGTTGCGACCTGAGGAGTCATATGTCTGAACGGTGGGTTGCACCCACCCATCTACCTTCTCTAGAAACAGAACGAAAGAGTGAGAGGAATTATGAGCTCTTGGCTAGTGATGAAACTCAGGTCTCATATGAAGTCCTAACTCTGAAAAAACTTGTAATTTTACGAGGACAGTACCAAAATGTCCCCATTTGATGGGCTTCTACTTCAAGAAACTCCTACTTATTGAGTAATTAATTTTTCACCAGGTTGAATTCGCATTAGTGATCACTGAGAAACTTTCAGGTTAGCCAACACTGTACAGGATGCTAAGAGTCATGAAGACCAAAAAAAAAAGGGGGTGGGAGGGGCACTGACCCCCTTTGTGTGGCTGGGGATAAAGATATTTCTAATTTTCTGAACCACTGTAGACTATCATTGAATACAAAGATTTCTGTTGTTGTTTCAAAGTATAATAGTTAGACTTTATTTACGGTAAACATAAAATTTTATGCCGGGTAAACATATTAAACATGATCTTATTCAGATATTAAATTAGACCCCATTTATCATGGCTACAGCTCACAGACTGAACGTGAAGCCTCTCGTATCAGACAAGACGACTTGGACTCGGCTCTGCGCTCTGCAGCCGCCTGACCTCACACCTCCATCAGGCAGCGCCCTTCTGACCCAGAGGCCCCGCCTCTGCAGTCTCTACTCCCATCCTCCAGGGTCCAGCTCCACCCTGGTGCCCTCCGTGCCCAACCCTTGTGCCAGCTCTAACCAAGCTCTTTCTTCCGTAATTCCACGGCAGCTGGTTTGCACTGGTTGTGTACCACTTTAGCCATTCGAGTTGTCCCAGATAACGGGGTTTCGAGTCTTGTGTGTCTTCCCGGGTTATCATCTCCCTTGTTTGAGCGTCTGGGTTTTGTTCAGGTCTGCATCTCCCTTAACGCCTAACCCAGCACCTCTATAATAGACAGTCATGTTGTGCTTACAGAACAAAATTTTAAAAGTCAACGTTTCGAAATGGTCACAAAAGAACATATTGGTAATTTAGTAACAGCGTGGGCATAGATGGCTTAAGATTGCAGGAAAACTATGAACATATTGAGCCTTGTTATTCTCTAGAACTCATTTGCTGAGGGTTTTATTTGGGCTTTGGGGTAAAATGGGAAAGAGTGATGATTACAGTCAGATTGTATCTCTGACTTGGTTGTGTACTAATGCACAACTTTAGGCATTTCTACAAAATAAATACCAAGGAATCAGAAGTGTTTAATAAGTACACGTTCAAAAATATTTGTAAAATAAATTGATGAATGAGTGAGTGAATAAACAGGGAACATTTCAGGATATTTATATAAATTGTATCACATGTAATACATAATAACATTTCAACATGCAGAGATCATCTGAAGTTCATTTCCTTCTTCCTGCAATGGGCAGTCGGGCTCCATTTGCTCCCCAGTCCCGCCCACCGTGATGGAGCAGGGTCTGCACCTATTAGGAGCAGAGCGGAACGGAGGGAGGAGCTACCTCTAGATAATCGTACCAGGGGGAAGACAGTAAGGCAGGCACACAGGGACAAATCCTACAATGATTACTCAGAGAAAAGGGAAAGCAATTCAGAATGCAGCAGGGCATTTCTGCACTCCCTGCCCCTAATTCCCCAAGTTCTAGGGAATCTGAATATACAAGGAAAACTCAGAGTTATTTTGCAAAAGCAACCCAAGGCCCTGGAAATATGTCGGAACTGCTTTGGCACCCCCTAGGCAAAATGCGACACCACAGGCCTCACTGGTTCCCCCCCTGCATGCAGCGTAGTGAGACGCCTGAGGATGAGCTACAGTAATGTCTACCGACAACAATGACCTTACGGGAGTGGGGGTGGGTGGGTGTCAGGCAACCAGGTAGCCTGGGAGAAGCACCTGTAGCAGACGCCTGCCACCTTCCATGCACGTTTCAATGCAGCACAGCCTTTACCTTGGACAGGCATTACCCAAGATGAGGCAAAGTAGACAAATAATGGATGACACGGTACTTGGATGGCTCATAGCGCTTGCTCACAAGGAACATTACTTAAGGGCTCTGGCAAAATAAGTGGAGAGGATTGTGCAGGGTCAGGAGCCGCATGACAGTATAGAAAGTGAGACTCAGCAAAGCACAGGTTATTGCTGTAACCTGCCGGTTGTGGGGCCCTTCGAGAAACATGATTTTCACGTATGACATAGACCACTGTGAATCTAAATAGCTGATGCAAAGGCCAAAGATCTTAAAGCAATTTGGAGATATTCATATAGCAAATTCCCTTCATCTACCAAAGGATATATGAGTATCTCTGAGGCAGAGCAGCTGTTTAATGGTTGCAGAGCAACATTACACAACAGCTTCAGCCAGGAAGCAAAGAACAACTTGGCATTTATATGATGCTGTATTTACACTACGTGTATGCTTTTTAAAACGGAAAATTGAGTAGGAAATAAAAACCTCTGCAAACTGAAAACTCTCAAAGGCAATATCAAATTATATTCTTTTACTTCTTTTTCTTAATTTTTCTCTAACAAAAGCAACAATAAATCACTGCTCAGAAGTTAACAGTGTTTAACCTCCTTTACAAACAATAACAGAGGGACACAATGGCATATCTAACTGTTAATATCTCAAATTATAATCAGCACCATTTGAATGTTAAACAACATTCACACAGAAAATCCAAAGGAAGACTGATAACACTCATTTTTACAGTCAACTGTGTTCTAGTCTTGAAATTAAAAATAAATAAGCCACAGAAAGCAGTTATTAAATTCATGAAAGCTGTCTTCAAGTATTTGAAGGACTAGTAATGTAAATGGTGGATTAGACTTATTCTGCAGAGTTCTAGGAGCTGTTTCTTGACCCAATAAACAGATTTTTCAAGTAAGAAGAAAGGTCCCAGAACAGGAACTAAAGAGTTAATCATCACCAGCACATGCCAAGTTACTGCGCTGAGATCTTCAAAAGCTTTAATTCCCTTAATGCTCACAATTATCCAACAAGTTGTCATATCATGCTTCCCACTTTGTAAATGACAAATATTGTATCTACAGAGGTAGGGGGTTTCCCAGCGGCTGTCAAGATCTCCACCCCCCCCAATAAATTTAAGAATTCTCACTTTGGGTAGGAAATTGTGCAAGAGCACCTCTAACTGCAACCCTCAGCCCCCACTTTTTTTAACATGGCTATTGCCTGTTAGTTTCCTTGCGTTGCGTATTTGCAGGAAGAACAGGACATTAGGGATCTCACAGGCATTTTCCAGCCCTATGATTCCAATTGTTCGTTTCCTTCAACAGAATGTAGAAGATGCCCAAATCCTTTGGTTTATAGGTGCAAATGGGGGAGAAGATAAAATGATTTCACACTAGCTCTTTGCCAATATTCATGTCACTTCAGCTACCACAGCTAGCCCTTGGTGACCGTCTGGTAGTGGTGTTTTAAAACACACCTCTGTCTTCGGTTTCTAAACTGATCTGAACTGCCCATGATTAAGGATGAAAGTGTGATTGTGAAACAGACACAATAATTATTGCAAAGATAGTAATTCACTGCACAAAGACTGAACCTCCGGCTATGGCCAAGGTTAACATTCTAGTATTAATTTAGAATTAGGTTTATCTTTCAGGAGGAAATGTAATTCCTTGATGGTGATTTAAGGGATCTGATAGAGAGTCAGAAATTTTCTGATTTTAACACACTCTGACAATACTATCTTAATATGTTATTTGTGTTTTTTAGTATTTTCTCCCAATCTATTAAACTTGTTCTGGGATATATATCATATACAAATAGTTTTATAAAATTGAGATCAAATTGAAATGTATTTATATCTTGCTCTTTTTAAATCACCATCATTTCTTTCCCTTTAAATAGTTTCTCAAAAGTATAATTTCAATGCCTATCCATCAAACTTGTTCTGGGATATATATTATATACAAATAGTTTTATAAAATTGAGATCAAATTGAAATATATTTATATCCTGCTCTTTTTAAATCACCATCATCTCTTTCCCTTTAAATAGTTTCTCAAAAGTATAATTTCAATGCCTATACAGTATGACATTGCATGGATATATCATATATTATTTGACCATTTTCCTATTGTTTGGCCTTTTAGGTTATTTCCCATTTTAAAAAGTAGTGTGAACAGTACTGCCATTAATATCCTCATACACAAATCTCTCTCAGCAATCCTCATGATTTCCTCAGGCCGGAGTTCCCAGAAGTGTAATTACTGGGTCAAAGGACATACACTCCTTTAAAGCTCTTAGTAAAAAACTGTCACGCTGCTTTCCATAAAGGCTCTTGCCGATTTGTACTCTCCCTGACAGATTATGAGTACGTCCATGTTACTGATGTGCTGCTAGAATTACAGATACCCACGTAGGGATTTGCTTTTAATTGTGGCAAGCTGATCAAGAAAAGCTATCATTAATGTTTTAATTTGCATGTATTTAATTAGAATGAAGTTGGATTTTTCCAGATATATAGACATTATTTCTTTGAACATAACATTCAAAAATACAAAAAAAAAACAGGACTTGTGCTAGCAGGAATATTTTATTCCTAATAGTGATGGATTTATTTCTAGCGTTTCGCAGTTAGTAATAATATTGGCTATTAATTGATGATTGATTTTTCTCATCATTTGGTACATTCACTTATTCCTACTTTCCTCAGAGTTTAAAAAATGTTTTCTGATCAGAATTATTAAATATTATTAAATTATTTTTCTGGCATTAGAGATTACCTCTTTTTTCCTACAGCATTTATTATTATTATATATTACTGAATTCTTAGACTTTTTTCTTTGCTTTTCCATGGAACATAACTCTTTTAATTTATTATTGAAATGGTTTGCTAACAGTTGCTTCCAACTTCTGTATATGTAGTTGCAACATCTTTGTGGGAATTTTTGTGTTTTATTTATAAAGTTTTCATACCAGGCTTATATGTATGTTTCATCAAATGGTTTGGATAACAGTCATCATTTTTTTATGAAAAAATATGAAAAGTTCTTGAAAGTTTGGAAAAACTCATTGGTAAAATCATATTTCCAGAATTCACTTCAGAAATGATTCTTAGACAATTCATGAAATTTACTGTTCTCTGGTTTTCTGGTCTTGAGACAGTTTTATTATTCATTTTCCGAGAATGTCATCAATTCTTTCAAATTTTTACTAGCACAATATTTTATGGTTTATTTTTGAAGTACAGTAATATTACAGTATGGTAAATATATTATAATTAAGGTAATTATAGTAAATTATGTTAAAATATACTAAAACAATCAGCTCTGCCACTTACTCTGCAAATTTCAAGCAAGTTAGTCAACTTTTTTACACCTCATATTTTTCTTGTCTAAAATACAAATGATAATCATAGTACCTATAAGTCTAAATAAAAACTGTATATTGTTTTCAAATAATAAGGTAGACCAGGGATGTCCAAACTTTTGGCTTCCCCAGGCCACACTGGAAGAAGAATAATTTTCTTGGGCCTCACATACAATACACTAACACCAACGATAGCTGATGAGCTAAAAGAAAAAGGTCACCAAAAAAAATTTTTATCTTGTTTTAAAAAAGTTTACTCATTTCTGTTGGGCACATTCAAAGCTGTCTGGGCCACTTGCGGGCCTGTGGGCCACCAGTTGCTTAAGCTTGAAATAGACATTTTAAGAGCAGGAAAGGGAAGACAGAACTTCCAAATGAACAGACAAAACACAAAGAACAGGAATGTAATCAAGACAGCAAAAATAGGACATAAGGTGTAAAAATAAGCAACATAAAATAAAAAGAAGGAATAAAATCTAATGTATCATGACAATAAAGGTAAATGGATTGAACTACCCCATAGAGAGAGCATGAGATCAACTCAAGCAAGTAAAATCCAGCTATTTTCAAGAAACAAGACAAAAAGATAACAAGAACGAAAAGCTAAAAGAAAAATCAGGCAAATTCAAACAAAAAGAAAATGGTGTCAACTGCAAAGGGAAAGATGGAGGTGAGGATGAATGAAAATATACAGGATAAAGAACATTCTGGATAGATAAAAAGCACAGTGAATGAAGAAAAAAATCATCCACCCCACATAAACCAAACAATATTGTGGAGAAATGCATAAAACAAAAACTATTAAAATACAAAAAACATACATGTACACATAGTTGAGAATTTTGAATACATCTCTTTTAGAACTGAACATGACTATTAGACAAAGACTAACTTTGTATCATTCAAGTACAAATTACACTTTGTTGTTATGTCCATGGAAATTTTATAAAAGTTGATCATGTCCTTGACCAAGAGTAAACTTTAACAAATTCTTCAAAGTAGAGATTTTTCAGGTCTTACTGTCTCATCTTTGGAAAATAAAACAAAAAGTAAAAAGTAAAAAGTGACTGAATTTTCTGAACTATCTAAAAATTTAGAAAATAAGCCATGAGTCCAAAAAATTTTTAAAATTATAAATGATCTAGAAAATAATGGAAAGGAAAAGACTAAAGAGAACACTATTTATAAGATGAAAACAAAAAACCGACCCCAGAAAAGTTAAAAAGGGAATTAAAGACAAAAACTAAAATCAGTCAAATAGAAAGAAAGCTATTTAAAACAATAAATAAAAGATGATTTTCTGAAAAGAGCAGCAAAACAAAAAAAATATATAAACCACATGTATGAGAAGAATTATAAAAGGATAACACGTGCAACTTACTGACCACAACTTTAAAATCTTACATGGGTAATTACTAACTAAAGTAAAAGTAATCAAAATTGGGCAAAGTAAAAACCTAAATAGGCCGATTACCCCAGTGCAGTAGTTCCTAAAATTTGCTGATCATTGGAACCACCTGGGGTTCTTGAATAACAACTTAGCTTGGCTTCCTCCCCCAGCTATTCTGATTTAATTGCTATAGATGTGACCCAGACACGAGTCTGTTCTAAAAGTCCCCTAGGTGACTGAATCGTGCAGCAAAGTTTGGGAACCCCTGTGTAGCACCTTCCTATTCGAGTGTGATCCCAGAATCAACAGCGTTGGCATAACCCGGCAGCTTGTAAGACACGTCGAAACTCAGGCTCCACCCCAGACCCTGGGATTCACAATCTGCAGCTTAAGAGATCTACACGTGATTCACGTGCACTTTAAAATTCAAAAGCCCTAGAACAGAATTTTAAAAGGGATTTTAGAAGCCACCTTTTAAAATGGCACCACATACAGATGGCTGCACAGGTGGATGCTATCTATCCCTTACTTTGCCTTTAAATTCCAATGCTACTTACACCCTACCAGGCCTTAAAAAATGACGGCAGCATTCCTTGCGAAGAAGGCTCTCTCATGAGCCTATGAAAACAGCAAAACTTAAATAAGTAAATTTGCAGCCTCCCTAATCAAAATAAAGCAAGCCACCAACCAACCAAAGACCAAGCATACATACAAATGCAATTTCAAGAATCCTCAACAAAACTGAATCTATCCAATTCATACATATATTCAAGTTGAATATAGCAATGATATCAAAAGAACAATAGACTATTATCATTAGGGTTTACAGTTCACTATCAGAAAAATCTATCCATCTGACAGACACACACACACACACACACACATACACACACACCCCTGACCGTTAACCCTTTTGCTATGGTCTGATATGAATATTTCCATCTGCTGACTACGGTGTTCGAGTTTACCCCACGAGCTCAAAAAAACTTAGGAAAATAAATGAACATTTTTCTGTATTTTTGTGTTTTTCAAGAATGAATAACAATAGAAAAATTTTAGACACTAATGTAATAATTTATTTTAATACAATGTACCACCTTAACTGTATTTACTTAAAAATATAAATACCATAAATATTGTAAAATTGTTGCTCAGTGTGAAACTCTTTCAAGGACATTTCTCCATTCACAAGACACTTTAGTATGGTTTCCTGTGGCTTGCACTAGTAACAATGTTTGATATGCCATATTGTGTAACATTTCATAATAAATTTTATGTCATCAACACCTTTAGATTCTAATTTATCTATGCTTAAATCTAATTCATGCCACTAAATATGTTTTGAGTAATTTTTGCTAAGATTTAATATAATAATACATTACCATAGAACAAAAATGTAAAATAAAAGTAATGTCATTGATATACAAAGCAGCTCAAACTGTTGTTATTAAAAGCATAAAATAGTCAAAAATCTACTTTTTATTTCTGGTGGCTTTTGACACATTTTGAAAAAAAAAAAACTTGAAGTCAATGAACGCAGCAAAAGAGTTCATTGATGCTGAAAACGTACTTGACATCGAGAAGCAAAATTGAAGCAAAAACAGAGATAAAAGCAAACAATAAATACGTCCTCATTAGCAAAACCCAACAAGCAATTTTCCTAAAAAGGGAAAGCAAGTCACGCGTCCTAGTTACCCAGCCTCCTCTGCTCTCCAGTCCTCAATGACGTGACAGGTCACGTGATAAATCCCTGCGGTCTGTATTTGCATTTCTCTGATGATTGGCGATGCTGAGCGTCTTTTCATATGTGTGTTGGGCATCTGTATGACCTCTTTGCAGAAATGTCCAATCAGATCCTCGGCCCATTGTTTAATCGTATTGTTTGTTTTTCCGTGTTGAGTTGTACGAGTTTTGTTTGTTTTTTATAAATTTTGGATATTAACTCCTTTGCATATGGCATAAGAAGGTAGTTCAGTTCCACTTTTTTTTTTTTTGCATGGATCTCCAGTTTTCCCAGCGCCATTTATTGAATAGACTGTCTTTACCCCACTGTATATTCTTGCTTCCTCTGTCATAGATTAAATGACCATACAGTCATGGGTTTATTTCTGGACTCTCTATTCTGCTCCACTGATCTATGTGTCTGTTTTTATACCAGTACCGTGCTCTTGTGATTACCGTGGCCTTGTAGCATACTTTGATATCAGGTATCATGATATCTCCAGCTTTGTTCTTTCTCGGGATTGCCGTGGCTAATTGGGGTCTTTTGTGGTTCCATATAAATTTTAGGATTTTTTTTTTAGTTCTTTGAAACATGTCATTGGTATTTTGATGGATACTGCATTGAATCTACAGATCGCTTTGGGTAGTATGGACATTTTAACTACACTAGTTCTTCCTATCCATGAGCATAGTACATGATTCTATTTATTTTTATTATATCTATATTTCTCTCTTCAATGTCTTATAATGTTGTGTGTATAGGTCTTTTACTTGCTTGGTTCAATTTATTCCTCAGTATTTTTTAAAATGCATGGTCAATGGGATTGTTTTCTTAATTTCTCTTTCTGATAGTTCATTATTGGTGTATAAAAATGCAACTGATCCGTGAATATCAGATATTATCTCACAATAAATCAACCAACAACAAGTGTTGGTGAGGATGCAGAGAAAAGGAAACCCTTGTGCACTGCTGACGGGATTGCACACTGGCGCAGTCATGATGGAAAACAGTATGGAGGTTCCTCAAAAAATAAAAATAGAACTACCTTATGACTCAGCAATTCTATTTATTCAAAGAAATCTGAAACACTAATTCAAAAATACATGTGTACACCTCTGTTTACTGCAGTACTATTCACAATAGCCAAGATATGAAGACAACCAAAATGCCCAGCAATAGATGACGGGATAAAGAAGCCGTGGCACATACACACAGTGGAATATTACTCAGCCATAAAAAATGAAACCTTACCATTTGCAACAACATGGATGGACCTAGAGGGTATTATGCTAAGTGAAATAAGTCAGACTGAGAAAGACAAATACCCTATGATTTCAGTTATATTCGTATGAAGCACCTGCTTTTCCTGGCTTAGGTCAGGTTCTGGGGATAGGGATGGTCTCAGTCCTACAATACAGGTAAAAACTGATTTTGCCTGTTACTGGTCTAAGCCTCCATTTCATCAGATCTTGCACACTGTCTTGGGCCCTGCGATTGCCTTCGATGTTAGGTTTACAAAGGGAAGACCACGGCCCTCCCCTGAAGTAGTTCAGAATCCACCAAGGGAGATGGACAAGTAAATGATGGGGGGAGGCATGCGAGGGCTGTGACTGTACAACCACATGGCAGAGAGGGTCTGGAGGAGTCTCACTGCTGCGGTGGGAAGGGAGTACAGGCCTTCCGGACACGGACACAACACGGACAAAGGCACGAAGGACAGGCAGCCGGCGAAGAGTAAGTAAAGGCAAGGGCCAGACGGGCCGGGGCAAAGGAAGCAGGGGCCCCATCAGGAAGGGCTGTGTTAGATGCCCCGGTAAGGACGACAGCCCGGAATGGGAACTAAACGTACCAGGAGGGGCATGACGGAGACCACCGCCGATTTATAATGACTCCGTCACCGGGACCGGGATCCGAGGCAAAAACACCAGCTACAGAGATGAGAAAACTTACTTTCAAATCTAGGTGCCCGGTGAAAGGGAATGTAAATACTCGTAGTTTTAAAAATAATCATGCTTTAAGATAAGCACCAACCCCCTTCCTTCTAAAATGTGTTTGCCTGCCTCATCTAGGAGGAGGCCCAGCAGTGGCTGTCCTGTCCCAGCGCTGGGCTTTCTAGATGCTCTCCGAAACTCGGTCTCACTCCCAGCTTCACTGTCACCGCTGTGCAAGGTGACGTCGTGCGCGGTTTGCTTCTGGATACCAACCAGGACCCGTGAGGTATAACCTGGCAGAACACTTTACCATGCCCCGAAGATGACCATGAAAGAAACAGTGGACACAGCATCTTATACTACGTGTCGCTCGTTGTCCATACTGGCCGGTGGCCTGGGCACCAGCTAAGGGACCTGCCGAGACGTAAGGCAGCCCAAAGGACGTGCACACTCACGCCACTTCCCAGGTGACTTCCTGGTGCCAGGGGCCACCTGGAGCCTCTTCCTAGATGCCCCCAGGTTTCTGACCTGCAGGTTAAGAACCCCCAAACCTCTATCCTAGCCTGGAGACCCTTCTCTCCCGATGGCTCACAGGCACTACAGCTTTCTGAGATACAATTTAAATACTTTAAAGTGTACGATTGAGAGTTTTTAGTATATTGAGAACGCTGTACAACCATCACCAACATCGAACTCCAGAACATTCTCAACACCTTCAAAAGGAACTCCGTGCCTGTCAGTGGTCACATACCCATCCCCCCCGCCACCCACACCCGGGCACCCACTCCTCTACTTCCTGTGTCTATGGTTTCGCCTGTCCGGGCATTTCCTATAAACGTGACCGTGCACGTCACGTCACTGTGGGTGCCATGTCATTCACCAGCGCGGGTGAGGGTCCTAATGATGAGAAACCCAAATTGGAAAGTCAAGTGGTGTTCTTGCTCCTTCCTCCTGAACTCCACGGAGGCAGGGAGGTGCTCCAGGCACGGAGTGAGAGGGGGGCAGCTCTAACGGGACCAAGAATTAGGTCTGTCATGGAGAGCAGGTGTCTGCCCCTCGTTTTATTGTATAAAATGGAACGAAAGAGTGCTCAGTCCCTGAAGAGCAGACAGAAGTCAAAAGACCCAACGGGATGTGCAAGAACTTTGAAAACCAAAACTGCATTCTTTTTTCCTTAAATTCTTCTCCCATCCATGATGCTATGATACAAGCTGACAATGCACTGTAGAATTGTATGCCTGAAACCTATGTAATCCGGGCTAACAGATGTCACCCCAATAAGTCTAACAATAAAAATAAATTTTAAAAAAAGCCATTAAGAGTCAAATTACCACACAAAGGTCCTTGCTGTAAATTACTTGATATCTTGATACTCTATTATAATTATAATATAATATAATATAATATTAAGAAAAAATAAGATTTTAGTCCTAGATTTGCCTAATAACTTTAAATCACATTCTATAATTCTATGAGATAGACATAGATTAAAACTCAGGTAGGTAGGTATCTAGATGATAGATAGATCGATCGATCGATAGATCGATCGATAGATATTACAGATAGGCAGACAGAAAGATAGACATAGTTGTTTGGGTGTTTTTTAGTATTTTATTTCACTTTCAAAATATGACTATAGCATTGACCCCTCTCTGCAACTAAAATGCACTAATGTGCAAGTCGGGGTCCCCCGGGTGCCTTTGTACAGAACAAAACGTCCAGTAAGCTTAGCTTCTGCAGAGTTCAGTGATTTTAACTAGCCTGGAGCCAGTCCACTCTTCTCCGTGATACTGCACAACCCCAGCCCTCCAGCTGAGAGGAGGAAAATGCTTTGCATTATTAAATTGTAGCCATATGTTGCAAAAGCCGGCCCGGTAAATACGGAGAGGGAAAAGAATTTAAATTGAGAGGAAACATCACATGCAGGCGGTCACTGTAAAAAGAACCTGAGACACTTGAGTGAAAGAGCAATGACAAAAGCCGTGCAGAGCGGTGGGTACCGTCACCGTGTGACCCGGGGGTGGTAACGACTGAGGCCTCTTTCCGCCGAGTCTGTAACCTTCCCTGGGAGGAAGCTGGACTTTGGACAAAGAAAGAAAAAGAAAACTCTTATCGCAGCATCTTTCAAAATGCAACAGATTGCAACCTATTCCAGTCCGAGGCCCCTTGACCGTCTTCGGGAGCTCGGTGCCATACAAACTCAGTGCCTACATCAGAACGTTAAATTTCACTCGGGCTCTAGGTTGCCTCCTGACGTCATTTCGGATGCCACAGGGTCCCACAGCACAGTTACAAAGTTAGGAGAGACCAGCGCTTGTATAAGCAGCCACAGCCCGCAGACCAGTGCCTTCTCCGGGAGGAGAGCATTTACTGTGCACCGGGGGGGCCCAGGACCACCCGGGCACAAGGCACGGGGACCCCGAGGACAGCTGGCGTAGGGGACAAGATGGGGACTCACGGAGCTCCAGCGAGCGCGGTCACACAGTAGCGAGGAAGGCTCTCCTCACCGGCACCCTGATGCCACAGCTTCAGACTGTCCAAGCCAACACCTGTCCCCGGGGCAGGGGTCACCTCTGCACCCCCTGCCCACTGGCCCTTGTCCCAGAGCTCTAGTCACAAGTGCCCCAGCTCAGCCCAAGGCGCCGCGCTCCTTCTCCGTCCCGGCCGTGCGTACTCACACACAGGTCTTCTCCGGCGACCCCGAGGCAGTGCACCACCGTGAGCTGCAGCAGGTTTCGGGGTGCAGGGGGGCGGCAATAACCACGCAGCGCCGTTACTACTGGCTTCCGGCTCGGACCCAGGGCGCATCTGGGTTCCAACCTGCGCTGGCCAGGGACTAACCGGGACTTGGGGCAAATCACGTACGGAGCGTGGGGAAGGCGGGCCAGCAAGGGGTAAGGACCAACACCCTGCTGTCCTGAGTGACGTTTCTGGGAGTGTCAGGCAAAAAGCAAAACAAAACACAAAAAAGAAGGCTACTGGACTACAGTAGTAAATGACTCATTTAAAAAAGCTGCACTTTCTGCTTGGGGTGGGGGAGAAACGTGTAACACAGGTCTTGATACAAAAGACCGATCGTAATAGAGACGGCGGTGTCCAACCCTGCCTGGGACAATCTGGAAAGGTGTCTGGGATCGTCTGAACAGACAGGAGGAACAAAGGGACAACCTGGTGTGCGTGGTGGCTGAACAGCGTCTCCAGCCACGACACAGACTGCAGGTGCATGAGGAACGAGCCACCAGCACAACTGACACAACCGTAAGGTTTCTGCACAACTTCAGGCAAGAAGTAACGTCTGGGGCCCCAGAGAGGGTAACGGGAGGCTGGGTGTGGATTCCAGATCCTTTAAAAGGAGATAAATGAACGGTGGAGGAGGAGAAAGAGCATTCCTTAGAAGAACTCATGAGCTGCTCCGACCGAGGGTGTCTGAGTACATTCAGGTCCCCCAAGGTAACCTGCACAGAGAAAACTCCCATCTGGCAGAAAAGAAAATGAAGCACATTTTAGAAATGTTACTGAGTCCCCCACGGGATGTACAAGAGAGCATGTGCAAAAAGCTCTTCAGAACATGGGTCTGCGACACTAAACGGGAGACCTGTTTCAAAGGCTTTTATATAGAAACAACAAAAAGGGGGTGCACCTAAAAGTCACCCGCGGACAGGGGTGGCGGGAGGTGCCGGCCACGGAAATCACACGGAGAATGAAAGACCAACGTCTGGTGAACCGCCGGGAAAGGTCCCTGTATACGAAAAGGAATTAACCTCCTAGATAAGTGAGAAACTCCGATAACTTAATAGTAAATAATAATAACAACAATAAATAACTAATAACCTGATTTAAAAATGGGCTAAGGGCTTAAATAGGCTGTTTGCCAAAGAAGATATGCCAATGAGCAACAGGAATATTTTAAAAGGCTCCATGTCAGTCATCATCAGGAAATGCCATCCAAGTCATAGTGAGATGGCATCTCACACCTGTCAGGATGGCTACAATGCAAACACGAGAGACCACGAGTGTGGAAAATGTGCAGAAACTCAAGTCCTTGCACAATGACAGCGATGCCAAAAGGAGCAGCCACTGTGGAAACAGTATGGAGGTTCCTCAACAATTTGAAAACAGACCCACCGATGTGATCAGCCATCTCACGTCCAGGTATTTATCCAAGAGAACTGAAATCAGGATCTCAAAGAGATGTCTGCACTCCCAAGTTCAGCGCAGCACTATTCACAATCGTCACATGTGGAAAGAACCTCAATGGCCATCGACAGATGAATGGATGAAGGTGGTATATATATACAGTGAAATAGTAATACTATTTAGCCTTTACCAAAAAGAAAAAAAAAAAGAAAAAAAGGAGAAGAAATTTTGCAATATGCAAGAACATGGATGAACCTTGGAGACAGTATGCTAAGTGAAATAAAAATCAATCACAGAAAGACAAATACTGCACTATTGCACTTACATGCGTTACCTAACATAGCCAGTACCCTAGAATCAAAGCGTGGTTGTCAGGGGTGGGGGCAAGAGGGAAACGGAAAGTTATTAATAAACAGGCATAATGATGAATAAACTCTAGAGATCTGCTGTATAATACTGTAACTATAGGCAACAATCATGTATTATACACTTAAAAAATTTAAGAGCATACATGTCGTGTTGTGTTCTTCACCACAATAAAACAAACAAAAAAGATTTTTTTCAGTGACGGAAAATTTGTAAGTAAAGCATGGTTCAAATTCATGTTCAAGAATACGGAAGCAGGCATTGAATGGAAAGGAACCATGGGTCTCCCGTGATAAAAAAATTAAAAAGTCACCAATTTAATGAGAATCATTTCAGTGAGGACAGAAGCTCAGTTGCAGAAGTCAGGAGGAATTTTAGAGTCTTTCATGTCCGGTCATGAAAAAGAAGAGAGAGATGGGACACTTGGTGAAAGGGTGTTATTTGAATGAGGGGCAAAGATGCACTGTTTTTTTTAAAGTAAGAGGTAAGTTGCTAAGTTGCTAGGGTGAAATAAGTAAAAGAAAAGAGATACATGAGCATGGGAGAGGGCCAGGGAGAATACGTAAGAGACACATTTTTCAGTGAAGACAAAAAAGCTAGTGGCTTCAAAAAAGTCGTACACTGTGGAAAGGCAAGAGGGAAAAACAGTATTTATACAATGTTAATACAAGGGACTAAGAGATAAAGTCGTGCCAGGGGGAAAGCCTTTTCTCATGATACATTTGTACTATTCCTCGTGTCACTATTACAAACTATGTAACAAAATTTTGTTCTCCATTTCCTTAGATGTCAAAAGGCTAAGACCAGAAATGACTATCTAAAAATTACAAGTCTGTGTCAGCATGAGACTTGAAAGCATGTGTTTCCTTTGCCTCTTCTACGTAACCTGCAACATTCTGTAAAGGGATGTGATGTCGACTTGTAACTGTCCCTGCCATGTAAGAGGAGTGCGGGGTGGACATCTCACACGTGTCTGCCTCGTTCCCCAGCAAATGATACTTCCTCTGCCAGGAGGTCTTCACAGCAGGACGAAAAGGACCCACTTGGATCAGTCACCTGCTCATTGCCAGGTGAGCTCTCCCATCCGTGCTTACAACTGGGTGGATCTGAGATGCTGAATTCTAAACAAGCCAGCTGATTTGCTCATGCACCTCCAGGCCCCTGTGATCACGGCGGGCGGGGGCATTTAATTCCAAAGTTCATGTTCATCTCCAGACAGCTCTTTCTGCACTGTTTATCGTTCTTGGTGTAGAACAGTGTATATCCCCAACCCCCTCAAGGGTAAATAAATGGCTGTCTCTACTTCTTAGTCTGAGCTCACTGAATATAAATTGACCTGTACTCTGGCTCCTGAAATGTAATTTTTAATTCTGAACTCAGCAACCAGTGGGCACTCAATTAATATTATCTGTTGCCTAATAGGGTGGGGAACTTGGGGAGATATGGAAAAATCTCCTTCTTTCATAACCTTACAGGAGATTACTAAATTGTCTTTTTCTCCCAAATTAAATATTACAAGTAATTAGGCTGGAACCACTGTAGAGGCTGGGCATGGTGCCAGGGGCTGTGGAGATTAACCTTTGAGGAGGGGGGTGGGCACCAGGACCCATAAGGTAGACGGTAGGAATAGCTGGGGGCACTGGGGCCTTCCGGCTTTCTAAGGGTCATTTGTGAAGAAAACACTTTCCTCTACCTCTCCTCCTTCACTCTGAATTCTATCATAAATTTGAATATGTAAGAATGTTAGTGAATATGATGTTTTTTAAAAAGTTAGAGGATAAAGAAGAAACAGTGTTTTTGGAAAAAATTATCCATTAGAAAAATGAAATCCTTTGATTTCAGCACTGGCGCGCACAGTCCCCACCCTCAAATTAGGTGAGGCTTCACCTCCACCCCAGGTCCTAAGCACAGTAACCAACCCTGTCAGTGTCTCTCTACGGACGCCTTTAGGAATACAAAGCCTGTTTTTGGTCTGTGGCGTATTGCTTAGTGTCGTGGCTTCTCAGCATCATGAAGCACTGCATTTCCCTCACGAAAACCACCTTGTTTCTGGTAGATACGATACATGACAATATGGGAAGGATTTGGTATGAACTTCTTAACTGAGGAATGAACAGGCTCTGATTTCAAAAATTAGAATAAAGTTTCTCTTTCCTTTGACTCTGAACACCACGTTCTAAAATAAAACAGGCTCTGTGAGCTCCTCCGGGGCCTATGCTAATGTACCTGCCTTCATATGCAAATGCCAAAGAAAAATGTCCTATTATTTCTGTAACTGGTAGAGAGGAGCAGTTGAAAAAAAAAGAAAAAGTTAGAAGTTAAGCGAGGATGAGCCCTAGGGATCCCAGACAGATAACCACTAGAACTGCAGATGCTGAAACTCATTTTCTCGATTCTCATTGGCTTGATTTTCATTAGTGTCAAGACAAACTTCTGTTGACTTCGATTTCAGTATCTATAACATAGGGCTAGAGAAAGAGCAACCTCAAAGTTTTTTATAACTTCAAGAATTTCTTAAATGCAAGACAAGCACACTGCTAGAGTTAATAGGTACTCCTTGTTTCGTTTATTCATTTATTCAGTGATTTGGTTCCGTCTTTGCTCCGGAGAGCACAGATTTAAGGTGGCTGATTTCATGTATACCCAATATATGATCCTAAGCACTCCCAGAGGTTTTGCCAAACTGTATGCAAAAGTCAACATGCGAAACAGAGAAAGCACCCTCTAAAACTTGCAAAAAAGAAAGGTAGAAAAAAAAATCTACGTCATTCCAAGTAAGAAAGCTAGGGTTTAATGATACTTGGAATACTTAGTAACTTCACACGATCCAATTTGCAAGAACTGCCCTAGGAGTCGATGTTTCTTTGTTACATTGTTGACCCAGTGAGAGCGCCCCACAAAAGTACAGCCTTCCCGAAATCCAAAATGAGGTGTCTGGGCTTCCAACTGACTCAGACAAAATCTGACTTCTAGACTGCCTACTTTTCCTTAGATGTTAACCATTGTAGCACAAGGCAAATAAATAACTGAGGCTGGAAAACCTAAACGAGCACAGCCCAAGGAATGCAGAGACACAAAACAATAGAGCAAGTCAAAATTAATTTTAAAAGACGAGAGTCTTTACAAAAAGCGGTAGTTATTGGAAATAAAATTAGATCTGAATCTAAGTCCCTAAATGAAGGGTTTGCCCGTCTGCTCCACCACCGTTGTTGGCTACAGTTGAGAGAGGATGGCCTTCTACTTAGAAAGGATTAATTTGATATTCAAAAAGTAACTGAACATAAACATATAGCTTCTAAGCATATTATAAACAAGGGCAATGTGCATCATCCAACAGTAATGTGGCCCGGTGCTCCCCGACCCAACGAGCCATGTCACGGTCTTGGGTTCTACCAAACTGTCGGAGCGCCTTAGCCCTGAAAGATTATGGGGCCCACTCCCGCCTGGTAACAAAGAATAAAAACAAAATATTACATCACACATAATATAAGGAAATACCACAAAGACTATCTAAATGCTTTTGTTAAAATAACAAAAACTACCTAAGTGCTTTCTGAAATAACAAGTATCAAATATCCCTCCTCCCGCAAATGTGCTGCTTTTGTTTGGGGGTGCTTCACTCGCTAAGTACTAACCCCAACCAAGAAAGATGAGTTAAAAATGAAAGGCCTATCTGCGCATGCCCATTCTACAGTCCAGAGAGCTTTAGGTCCCCTTCCAGAAGTTCAGAGGTTCAGAGGAGTCGGAAGTGGTCCCCCAAGTCGGACAGGCAGGCGAGATGCCAGGCCAGAGCGGGGTGCCCGGTCCGTGAGGAAACACACGCATCTGCACTGACAGGACGACTGGGGGGGATGCCACCTTCGTGTCAACCGCGGGGAACAGACTGCAAAGAGTCTTCATCTCTAAAGGGGCTTGGATTTTTGCCATCGCTTCCCGAGCTGCTCGGAAATAAACACGGGAGTAGATGGTAGCCATCGCCACGGGTTGCACATCTCCCAGTGGAAGACCAGCAGTGATAGTAGGATAGCACTGTGGTCAAGATCTCTCTCAAAAGTGTAGCTCCTCTTGGTAGTAACAATACAAGCAACAATGTAATTTAATTGTTTCATTGCTCCAGCAGGAGAGAGAACTGAAATGGAATGCGCCTTCTCCAGAAAACTGAGACTTAACTTTGGAGAGTTCACATTTTAGCCAAGGCCAGAACACAGAGATGAAAGGGTCCTCCTGAAGATAAATTAGCTCTAAAATACCACCCAGATCTAAACTTATGAAAAGAGCTTTTAATACGAACATATTCCCATTGACTGTAAAACAAAAACCTTCGTAAATGCTGATTTTTCAAGTTTCTAATTAGAAACTCTTCCAGGCTCCCAGCAGCCTGATCTATTTCACAGTATCACAGAACAAATTCTTAATTTCATCACACAGAATTCCTTATTAATCTCTATGGTTTAAGCCGTGATATAATGACACAGAAAGCATGTGCTATGAGTAAAATGATGGAATGCTTCTGAATCACCACAGAAAATTCTACTTATGTTTCATTTAATCTTGATATTATATATGTTTTATCATATTATAACTGAAAAACTGGTAATCAATTATAACTTATATAAATAAAATATTCAACTAATCATGTGTGCATTTATTCACATCATCCCAGGTTTAGGATATAGTTCTCAAAAAGAGAAAAATTTCAAGAAAAATTTCAAAGGAAAAGAAAAATGAGAGGTAGTCTACCTTGCTTGTTTCTGTTTGCCGTATTGTATGCAAACAGATAAATGAACTGATCCAACACAAATGTAGCAAAACAAAAAATTATCCAAACTTCTTGACAAATATTGAAAAATCAAAATCTGACATTACAAAACCATTTAAAGATCACTCAGCTCCAGGAGAGAACATTTTTAAGTAAACATAGTTCTTTCTGTACATGTTCAGAAATGCATTTCAAACAATAACAACTTTATTAATTTTGAATCAAGCTGTCGTTCAAATACAAAGAATATATCTTTTATTTAGTATGACTTAAAATACTTATCAACTCTTTTTCTATTCAAGGGTTGTCCACCCTCCCATTTTTTGTAAAATAAGTGACGGAGTTTTTAAAAAATGTTTGGATACAATTCACTTTCAGCTATCGTGCTACATACAGAAAACATTAGTCAACCAAATGAGAAATTTTAGTAAAGTTAAAGACATTATCAGCTAATGTTCTCAACTTTAGAAAATTTTGGACAAAATTTATTATATTCTAAATAGTTTTTCTTGTTGATTCTGACTTTCCAGCCACACAAAAAATAAAATAATTAACTAGATTTTACATTTAAAATTGTTCAGTTTTTTAATCTGTAATAATAGGAAGTGATTTTGATGAAAGTAGAGGATAATCAACTTAGTATACATTTTAAAATCTGTATTTAATCAGAACTTTGTAACTTTGCAATATATATATTTTTGTCAAACAATATGATTTTGTTAGCTTATCGTTGAAAAAAATAATTTTTCTAAGATAAAAATAAAGAAAAAATACAGTCAAGACTCAGAAAGAGAAAATACTCTGTTTTGACTTTGCATTTTTACTTACTATGTCTGACTGGTCAGACATATTTTCTTAAGGTTTTGGATTGTTCAGGTATTTCAACCTCACATTAGCAAAGGATTACGACAAGGAAGAGTAAACAATTAAGGAGCTAAAACTAAGTCTCGCTGAGGAAACTTTAATTATTACTTTTTAGAAAGTTTTTGGTTTATTTTCAATGGAAAGACAGGTGAGGTTATTTGGGGAGGTAGCAAGCCTATGTGGTTAGTTTGGATTGTTTTGTTTCTGTTAGTTTATTCTTAGAGCACTCTTTTACCGAAGTCACAGGTATAATTAAGATTGAACATTTTTATGACATTTATGAAATATTAGAAATTCTTCTTCGTACCAGTTTCACCTTATGTGAAAAGACATTCCTCCTAAATCAATACCAAAATTCTGTAGGTTCCGATTTAGAAGCAGCAAAACCGAGAGGACAGTCAAGTTATAAAAGCCCATGTTCAGACCTGGAAGAGCTTCTAAAAATAAAGCGTGTACTTGGCATACATTAGACTAAAGGAAAAGTCCACTCTCATTATTTCCTGATTCTGGGAATCCGATGAAAATCTTATGGAATAAAAACTTGTTTGTCACCATCCCTCCCTGAAAACATAACCAAGCACCATGACGGCCCTCTGGGATAACAGTCATTGCGTGTGCATTTTAAAAGAAAGATTCAAAGTTTTGTGTTGGCTTTGCAAACAAGCCATGACTTCTAGAACCTGAAATACACCCAACTAGACGCATGCGTACTTCATTTTCAAAGGAGCAGCAACAAAATTTAAAATGCTGCTGATTAGGTACATGCTGATGACGCCAATACACAAGTATTTGCCCCGTGAAGGGCCTAAACAGAATCACATCTTGTCCCGAGCGTACCTGCCCGGCCAGAACAAAACCGGCAGCTGCCCAGTTATGGGGTGTTTATCTATACAGTGGTACCTTTGTTCCCCCACAACGTCAGATTGCGAACGTCCTGGAACACATACTTACCTGGAGGATTCTTGGCAGGATCATTGTGGCTTGGACTTCCTGATTGTCCAGAATCTGTAAAGAAATCACAGAAAATGTTTTCTTTTTAATTTGTTTTGAAAGAATTTCACAATCCTCAGAAGGACCTAAAAATGTGCTTTCAGGTAGAACAATGATGTTGAGTGTTTAAATAAAGTATACTTTCCCGAGCCTTTCAGCAGCACCATTTTCTGTATGAAGCTACATGAGTATCTATAGGTATTTCTATGGCAAAGGGGGAGAAAAGACAGTATAGATCTGTAATATTCTTGGGGTAGAGCAAGGCTTTTTTGAAACAAAAGGTCCAGCAACAAAGCAGTTGGAAGGTTGGGCCTATAAGCAGCAATATGAAATAAAGCAGATAAATTCCTTAAAATGCAATCTGAGTTCAATCACACACACTTTTAAAAAACCTGAAAAATGGTTTTTATTCAATGAGCGAAATACACAGAAACGAGAGTCTATTTATCCGAGAGTTCAGGGGCCTGCACGCGAGCCCCTCCAACAACCCCCCAACCTACTGCACCCAGGCCCAGATGTGCCTGCAGCCTGTACTAGGCACCAACGTGCAAACACCAAGAAAAGCACGAATTACGACGGAGAAGCCACCACGGTTTTGTGGAGAGCAAACTGTTGCATCGATTTAATTTCCATCTGGAAGAGACGGAGTAGCTAAGGAGGAAGCGCTCCACCTTATGTGTCTGAATTTCCGACCCTGCAGTGCTCCCCATGGAAGCTCTAGGAAAGGTGCGTGAAGGCCACACTACAGCTCAGCCACACGCCCTCCCTAACCAACCCACCCGGTCACGTTGGGCTCCCTCCTCTGTCCTCTAAGTCCCCTCCGCTCCTACGGGCCATCGGCCCCGTGCTGGCACACAGTGACTCCATTTAGTTCTGATTTGTCCAAAATGGAAGTAAAGACACCGGTAGGGATGACTTCGACGGTCCAGTTTTGGCTGGGGTCTCCTGCAGATCGTCAGGATTTGGGTATTCTCTCAAAAGCCTGTCTCTAATCTCCCATGGACACTATTGTGAATACTTCTTCTAGAACCGAGGCAAGGCTCGGTGATTTATAACTTAGGACACCAACCTTCCTCTCTCTACATCCTGTAAAAGATGGTACAACATTGGCCACCTTCCAAGGATGGGGCGTGATAAAAATGATCGATTACATTATTTTGCTACAGGCTCAGCTACTGCTGACTTGAGGTCCTCTGACAAACGGCCCTCAGCAGCGACAGCACGTTGCAGTGTAATGTCCCCAGGGACTAACATTTTGAGGAGCCCCTATTGGTGCGGATTAACATACCCACTGCCCAAGCCTCCCGTGTCTTCTTAAAGCGGCTTCCCGTTTCTGGAGGCCTAGACGTGTATCCCTCAAGGTGGCCAATGCCACCTTCACGAGGACACACCGTGAGGCGGGTTAAGGTTGTCACCAGAGAAGAGCAGCTGCAGACGCTCCGTGAGCCTTAGCATGTTTGGTTAAATCGCTTCAAAATGGCACCACAAAACTCGGTCTTGGCATCTGGTCACTAAAATTCGGACTCGAGACTGTGCTGATCTCCCCCATTCCTAAGAAAGTATTCCGTTAGAACAGTGGCACCCCGCGACCCCACGAAACCCTATTCTTTTCTGCTGAATATTACCCCTTTCCCCTCATTTCCAACAACTGAAAAAAAAAAAAAAACATTATTAAAAAATTCAAAGCACAAGCATTTGAGAGAAATCTGAAGTAGACCCTAAGTTTGAGTCACGTACGTGGTCTCGATGAGAATTGCACTTTCTAAAATGATTTGGCATTCGCTGTCACACGGTAAATACCTGCGACACTCTGAAGTCTGTGCCCTCTCATGAAGTACAATAGTGTGCACTGGCTCCCCAAAACACGGAAAAGGACCCCCTCAAGGACAGAGCTAGAAAACACGTTCTCTTCAGACTGGAAACTAGGCCTATAATGTCCCCTTACCTCTTCTGTCACCAGACACTAGAAAAGGAAGTAAGCAGGGAGTCGCAGTTGGCAGAGAAACCCAAAATGACTGTTATTGTGGTTAACTTCAGAGAAAGAATTATGCAGACCACATCTAACCCTTAGCAGTTCGCCACCTCGGCCAAATTCCTCTACACCCCAAGGGTTATTTAACCACTTTCATTTGCTTGGGCCGTGTGTGTGCGTGCGTGTGCGTGCGTGCGTGCGTGCGCATGCGTGTGTGTGTATGTGTGCGTGTGCGCATGTGTGCGCGTGCGTGCATGTGTGTGTGTACGTGCGTGTGCGTGCGTGTGCGTGCGTGCGTGTGTGTGTTATAGTGAGTCCTAGCTCTGTTCCCCTCCACTAGCATGATCTTGTGCAAAATTACTTAAGTCTTACAGCCTTGGGGTCTTGATCTTTAAAACCGTAAAACTATCTACGTTATAGAATCGTTGTAAAAATTTCATTCCATAAAGCAGCGGTTCTCAACCTGTGGGTCACGACCCCTTTGGGGGTCGAAGGACCCTGTCACAGGGGTCACCTAAGACCATCGGAAAACACGTATCAGATATTCACATGACGATTCATAACAGTAGCAAAATTATACTTATGAAGTAGCAACGAAAATTATTTTATGGGGGTCACCCCAACATGGGGAACTGTATTAAAGGGTCATGGCATCAGGAAGGTTGGGAACCACTGACTGCGGCTAGACACACTCTACACAATCAATGAATAAAAGATAATATCAAATAGAGAGGCCAGATTAGAAAAATTATGAAAACTTTTTACTGGACTAACTCTCAGGAAGACAGGGAGAAAGTGGACAGGACTAAACCCCGTCTACGCCAGAATAAGCATCTAAAAATTGTATTTGGTGAATCGAAGTGAACGTACCCCGAGTGCATGCCCTCCTGAGATTTCCTACGTCACTGCTTTTGCCCCCCTGTCCCCAAAAGAGAGAAGTGGCTACTGCTGTTGGAAGGCTCTCAGGAGCTGTCACCCTCCAAGGCAGTAGAGAATCCACCAGCTGATAAAATGTGTCTTCCTGATGACCGAGAGCTTTGAGGAACCGGGCTGGTAAGAATGGGGGTTCACGTAACGCAGACCTGAAGTGCCTTTTCTGCTCCATCCTTATGAAAACCTCCTTCTCCCTCATTCTTTAAGTCTGAATCAAGCAGATGATATTTATTATAGAGAAAACATCGTTAATGAAGCTATTTCTAAATCACTACTTTTTTAACTCAATCAATTCCTCTTCCCTTAGATTAGAGATTCTCCAAAACTTATTTAAAAAGGTTCGCACCCCAACATGACCCTGGCCTACAGTTCTTCAATTCCTCCATCCAGTCCTTATTAAGAAGCAGCCCATCTTGTACGGCTCCTCTAATCTCTAAACTTTACCTGAGGACTGACCAGGTTTCCCGAATGACCCAATTTTACGGAGAATCCTGGGCTACTTAAGTACCCTTAATTGGCTTGTCCAAAGTTCAATGGCAACTATTAAAATGTGTGATCCCTACTTGGGCCACACACGCCGATGCATCACCTCCTGAGTGGTTAAGACGCACTCTTAAAATCGCCCAAAGTCAAATGATCTCTCAGTAGATCTTTCAGTAGATGTTTCTGGAAACTTCCCCTTCCCCTCGCTTCCCACCATGTGCCAATACAGTCAAAATCCTTTTCACCAATTTCAAAATCCTGTAGCTATTCTTTCTACCTACATTGAAAATGATGATGATGATCGCTGAAGTCTATGTACCAATTGATGCTTCTAAGAGAGGCCAACTCTAAATCAAGTCTAGTTTGGATTCTCTCCACTAAACAAAGGAACTTCTAATGTTGTACTGATAATCTGGTGGGAGTCCAATAAAATGTTTGTCGCATATGTAAGATAATAAATAAATAAGGACCTCTTAAGTGTATGTGACTGAATACTAACGTTCTAGGTGGGACGGACTCAGTTATCTAATGGGGGTGGGTCATCAAACCTGTGAAAGAGTTTTTGAAGGTCTAGCATGTGAGCTCCCATTAAATGCCAATCAGTAAGTTTTGTGGAGCACCTTCTATGTTCACGTTGCTGCTGTTTGGGAAATAATCGAGTCTCCCTAGATGCATATTAAATTCCCATTTAATTTATAATAATGACCTTTAAAATACTGCATTAAAAACAATATAAATTCTATGCCTTCTAGAACCTCAGAGGCTACTCAAAGAGACAAAAATATACAAATTTAAAAACATACACCATGACAGGTACTATAAATGAGGATATATCAAGAAGCAACGATGGGTTCTTCCTAAGATGTATGGGTAAGAGCAGGTCATAAGGAGTGTCAGAGGGCAATGACCTGGGGAACAGTCTTGAAAAATGAACAGATCTCCCATCTTTCTAGTACATCTGAGTACCCCATTCTGCTACTAAGCTGATCATTTTAAAACCCAAAACTGATGAAGCTACCTCCCCACTAAAACTCGTACATGCATTCCAAATGCCCACAGAGAGAACTTCCCATGTTTTAGGGTGCCATTCGAGGCACCCCACTAACACCTGGGTGATCCCTTCGCCTTCCCGTTCCCCATGGACACCTGCATCTCTGATGCTCTCGAGTCTGCACCGGGTGTCCCTCTTTTATTTTATTTTTTTTTATCAATCACTGAAGTCCTCCCATTGTGGTCTTTCCCTTTTAGATTCTGAGCTACATGAAGACAAGGGCGCTTCCCTGGTTAGCCTGTAGCCCTAATCTTTGGTGTAGGGCCTGGCACGTTTGGTTAAGCCCAATGAATCAAAATCACAGACGTGTACCAAGAAGAAAGCCTGGGCATGCTCCCTCTGTGCAGAAATGTGCATTAAAAGTCCCACAGACAAAAAGCCCTGGCTACGAGGTACGGGGACAGAGGGACGACCCCCAGGGCTGGGTCTCACAGTCTAATAGAAGGCTCAGTGCCCCCCACTTCCTTCCTGAAGGGATATTTGGAAAGGGTGGGGGGTCGATAAGAGCAACCATTATGAGTCAGAAACGAAGTGCTGGCTTTCTCCTACCAAGGGGAGAGATGTTCGTGGGGGTCCGGGCAGCAGGCCCCGAGTGCACACGCACGACAAGAAGCTTTTAAGGAGCTGTATAACGTAAGCTGTCCTTCTGCTCCGAGGTGAAACCTATTCCAGGGACTCATTTTCTCCTCGGACACGGCGACTCTGAGTGTCAACAGGAAAACTGAAGCTGAGAAGGATGATTTTAGCTTATAGTCACTTTGGTACAAAGAAGGGACTGAAAAAGCGAACCTGTCAGTTCCCTTCTGGCTCGAAAATCCTATGATTCTCTAACAATATGGCTTTTATATCGAGGGATATCAAAAGGGTAAATGAAACCCACACTGTAACCTGTTAACCTACAGATAGCCTCTTGCAAGAACTAAAATTAGTCATCATGTGATCAAGGGGCCCTTTGTCACATTCCTTCGCTTTAAGCAGGTAAAGAAACAGCCCATTGTCATCTAAAGAATATGAGATTTTTTTCAAAGGCTTAGATTAGTCCTCTTCTTTCTTTTCCAAAACATTAATTATCACCATTCTAAAATAGTATATTTTTACAAATTAAATAGACAGCATGCCAGGAAGAATCGGTTAAAACAGAGAAAAGTCAGGACATAAGAAACAACCCAAAAACTTGAGGGCAGGGCTACAAATGCACTTCACCATGGGGACACCCAACAGCAAGACCGAAACGTCCCACCTTGTCACAGGGGAGCAGGAGAGGGTGACTCTCCTCGGGCAAACGCTGCTGACAGCCTGCACGTCCCTCTCTCGTGCCTCACGCTTGGCAGCTGACTTCCCACCATGACTGATGTCCCCGGGACGTACAGTGAGTCAGCTTTATGTCACCGCCATTCCGATGACATAATCCGCCATATTTTTGTCCAGCACAGTGAAAACACCACGAAGCTTTAGTTTTAATGGGGGACTGCTTCATCCATCGGGGTGACAGGAAAGTATAGTTGGACAATATTTTCTGTTTCTTCTGTTAAATGTTTGCTAGAGGAGCGTTCAGGAAGGACGTGGGGACATGAAGTCCTTGCCTTGTCTCTCCTAAGCGTGTGAACGTGTAGGCAAATGCCTGTCGTCCAGCTCCCCCTCATACTCTCTCTCTGCTTCTATTTCTGTCTCTGCTCCTCTCAACAGAAGGTGACATTACATAGCGCCCTCTTCTAGGGAAAACTGGATTGACCAGCCATCCGTGGGAAGCGTCAACGCTGTCCCTTAGTTAATGGACTCCATGACATGGTTCTGCTGAATCGGTACCCTCCCCCTAAATCCAGTTCTGAACAGGAAGAGAAATCAAACCTCTCTGAATACTTTCACAGTCTGAAGGCGAGACTTCCTACACAATTTTTTTCATGCCTTTTCATCTATATTATTTCTCACTGGAAGGCCCAGAACTTCAGAGCTCCCTTTTGATTGGTTAACACTGATTTTTAAATATATACTCATAATTGATACAGTAAAACTCACAATTTTAAAGAATACTGCCAGGTTGAGGCTTCTTAAAGATAAAGTCACTTAATTAACCAAAGCAAAACACAGAACTCCAGAAAAGATACATAATATACCCTCTATTTTTTATCCTTACCCATTCCATATAGCTCGATTATCAAACTTCCTTTGAAAGAACCACTGTTTTTTTTTTTTTGCTTAATAGGGAGGAGATTAGATACAAACCATCATACCTCAAAGATTAAAATAAGAATTTGTTTGGAATCGAGACCACAATTTGTCCACAAGGAATTCACTTGAAAAAGTAGGCCATAAAAATTTAAGAGAAAAAACAATCACCCACCTGTATGAGAGCAAATGAAAAAGTGGGGACTACTGTGCAGCACAGATACAAACACCCCTACACAGACAGTGTTAACCCCCCCAGACACTTCCACCCCGAAGTTTGCACTGCTTCATTAACTAGCACAAACCCCCCAAAATGAAAGCACAGATAATCGGCTCTGACCTTTCTGGCCTGAGATTAAGTTCAATGACTCTCTACTGATCCAGAAATTGAGTGAACCAAAGGTCACTTCTTGCTTTTGGAGCCGTTAGCCTATGGAAGGCAAAAGAAGACACCACGCTGGTCACAGTCCAGACTGCTAACTTTCGACAGTGTGTTTTCAATTAAGTAAATAAAATGTAGTAATTAAATCAAGATTGCGTAATATGTTTTTGATTTGTAATCTCATTTAAATTAATTAACTGACTCAATCCTTGTTTCGTTTTTAAACTGGCCTAGTTAGGGAAGAGTCCCTGGAAGCAAATCCAGTTTTCTATCTTTAAAAACAAGACAGAGCAATCTGGCATACATAAAAAAAACATTTTTTTTAATGCACCAGCAAAATATAAATACAGAGGCAAGGGTGTTAGTGTAGAGCAGGAGGAGTTTTATGGCATGATGTTGACTTAAAAAAAAAAAAAACTTCTTGCACTAGAGAGAAATAAACCAAAACATTATTTATTCAAAACATTTCTTTTCCAATTTTATGAAGATTACATGTTTGTTGGAAGCAAAACATTTCCAGCTGTATTTTAAGTTTCTGAAGAGAGTTGTAAGATTTATAATCGTTCATAAATGCTGCCCATATCTCATAATATCAGATGAACACGCCACTGCGTACTTTAAGGAACAATTTGCCAATGAGCTTGGCCACATGAACACCATGAAGTCCCTTCCAAATCCCAGCCAGAGCCGGTAGGGAGGCAAGAGACGAGCGTTCTGTCCTTCCCATCTGGGAGACATTGTGGATTTCGGCTATGCTATGTCATACGCATTTTTCCCCCCTGAAACCAAGAAACGTGCATTTTATAGCAAGGTATGTAGTGCAAAGAGAGTGCTGGTGAAATATGAATCTGAAAATGAAAACCAGAATGTCATCAGACTCAAGAACATAATTATGGAGGCAAATTGAAAAATCAATGCAAAATTTCAACATAAACCAAATGCAATGTTTATGATCCGACCAGTCTTAAATTTTCTCTTAAAAGGAAAACATGCAAAAAGAAACGCTCCTTGACCTCTGAAGTCCTGACCAGCACTTGTCACAGTGCTGGGCATCTACTTTGTTTGGTGCTGGGTTTTCGTGCATTATGCTAAGTCCTATGCATAACACATTCCTGGGTACACGTGGCCCTTTTGTGCTACATCGTTTCTTGTATCTCCCCCAAACTTAATATAATACTGTATCATCTAAATTCAAACCAGACACAAGGCTTTCTACTATTTCATTGCTGGCAATCTTTCTTCTCAGGGAATGGGGCATATTTTTTCAAAACTGTCTGCAGAGTCTGAGCTCCTGGGTTCCATTCACTAACTGCCAACCACTGGTCCTCTGACCTTAGCAAACCACGGCGTGCCTGAAGCAGTCTGCACCCTGCCCGGTCACTCACACCGGGGTAAGAGAAAGGGAGAGTTTTGAAGCCTTAGTCGTCTGCAACGGGACTAAGAGGGAAAAGAAAAACTTCGTACAACCGTGAAAATGTGCACAAGCATTTGTGGGGAAAGGCTACGATTGTTTTTTAATACACTTTAAGGTTTCACTCCCTCTCCCACTCCCTCAAAAAAACGCACCTAGCTAGTCCTGTTTTCACTTTACACCGGTGGTGTCCAACCTTTTGGCTTCCCTGGGGCCACACTGGAAGAAGAATGGTCTTGGGCCACACAGACAATACAGTAACACTAATGATAGCTGATGAGCTAAAAAATGGTCACCAAAAAATACTCATAATGTTTTAAGAATTTGTGTGGGGCCCCATTCAAAGCTGTCCTGCAGGATGGACATGCCTGCTCTATACATTCCCTTAAAAACGCTAACGACGCAGGTAATTAAAGAATTGGATTAGTGTCCAGCTCTGGGGCTGGATTCTAAAATTCATGGGGTCGAGATACAAGTTAGTGTGTTCACTGCCTGCCGTGATTCCTGGCACATATGCACAATCAACATCTTTAAATAAAGGAGCACGAGCTGACAGTGAACAAGGCTTGGATGGCTGATATCACTTAAAACATTTCATCTTCCTCAAATTATAAATAAACTGCCAGTAATGCCAAGCACAACTTTTACTTGTTTGTCTGTTATCTACACATATTCTATGTCTTCTAAGTACTGGCAACCTCCCTACAAATATAAATTTAGCAGTTGATTCAGTCCATGACCCAAACAGTCATATTCTCATTTTTTCAGTCATCATTGGCTCCTAGGCAGGTGCTCCCAAAGAGAAAATCTCTTCCTTAAACGATTTCTCCATTACGTTAGGTAAAAATTTATTTTCCCAAATCATTAAAATATTTAGGTGCATGCAAATCATCATGAGTTTAGAGAAAAGAAACCGGATGGGTTTTTTGCATACCCTATTAGTTATACATATATCATTAATAACTAGCCTCTGCTTTATTATTAAATCATGGCTCTTAAGCCTGTAGGTTCATATAAAAGTAAATGCACATATTTAATCAAAGCTGCATAAGAGTAACAGAGTAAGACGAAGATAATCTACTTTCTACCAAGGCAGAGTTGTGTATGAGCCCCTCATTATAGCTTGTGTTTACTAAATAGCCTTATCATATAATATTGGAGGAAAAAAATCAGAAAAGCCACCTGATGGACCAGGAAGCTTGCTGATGCAGCCGATAATGGTATTAAATGTCCTAGCAGTTCCTTGATAAGTGGTTCAAAGAACTTCTGTTCCCCATGTTTTCAGGGCAAAAGCTACTTTACCAGGAATAAAACTACTTGAAAACTACATCATGGGAACCAACATTTTTTGAAAAGGGATACAATGAGGAAACCAATGAAGAGATAGGAACTTCCTCCTGCAAATTCAAACTATGCAGGAGACGAAAGTAATTCAACATGGCTGATAAATGAAAACAAAAACGTGGTTAACATGCCCCTCCCCCTCCTCTTGTTTTAAGACAAGGTCAAAAATACCAAATAAGTGAAACACGTTTGAAAGAGCTCTGAAAAGTTTACAACCCAACACGTGAAGATTTGTGATTACCTATATGGAGCAATAGGCTCTCAAATGGTCATTTGGAGAGGAAAGTTCAAAAACACAGGTCATTTTAACCAAGCACAATAAAGAGCCTATAATGGAAGCCCACCATGGAGTCCACTGATCGTTACCACAGCTATTTGGGAAAAGAGAAAAAATAATGACAGGCATGTCCACTTGCTGAATCCATTTTAAAGGGATTCAGGAGTATAAGGGCCCAGAACTACGTACCAGGCGCTCCAAATTCCTTCCATTTTGTCATTTTACCCAGTTTATCTTTAATAGAGATTCAAATAGACTCCTTATGATTCAAAAATCTCTAAGCTAAATCTAAAGTGCATGAAAAAGAACAAGTCTCTGCATAATGTCCCATCCATATGTCTTAACCCTTAATGCTATCAAACCCATGTAATTTTACACAGCAAATGCCTTCCAGATGTGACGAAATCTTCACACAGACCAACTTCAGGGTTTCTCGTGGCGCATTCATGTCCTACGCTCGTGAAGATGATTTTCACGGCACGTGACATGGCACGTGGCTAATGTTCAATTTTCAAAATGGATTCTCAGGCTGCCATTTCCAAACTGACAGTGCTTTCGATAAATAAATCAATAAACAAATAAAATAAAATAAAATAAAACCAGGCTGCACACCCATTCTCCAACAGTGAATCACAAAAGGGCCAGAAACCACATCGTTACTCACACGCCATACACAGGGCTGGATGGCGAGGACAGTTGAACGTCTCCTGGTCCATGCGCGGCCCCTCTCCAAGGAAAGGGGGACAGAGAGGTCATCTGTGATCCTTTGTCAGAGCTACCAGCCATTGGAACAACTGAGCCTTCTGCCTGTTGTTTTTGGTTTCCAGGTTGGGGTCTAGTTAGAGCAGACCAAATTCTTCCTAACATTCAAAGTGGGTTAAAACTTGAAAATCAACCAAAAAGATGATTCTCAGAGAATTTTATGGTAAAAAGACACAAACTAAGCTTTCTAGTAGGATAAAAACAACAATACTGAGTGACTCGAACGTAGTAAGAGCAACTGGGATGGCAAGGCTCTGGGCGATGGCACGCAAACACGATCCCCCCGTGTAAACAGTGCTTTGCACCCCACTTCAATTCCACTGCCCAAATCGGATCTGCCCTGTAGGACCGATCGGTCCTCAGTCACCCCTCACGCTGTTTCTGGGGACTCCACTTCCCAGCTCTGTTCACAGGGGCTTCAAGCTCGGTCCAGCCCATGGGAGGCGCTGGTGGAAGCGGGGGAAACTGGAGTTCAGGAAGGAAGGCGAAGGGCAGGATTTTTCTTCCCTTCTCTACGTGGGCAGGTGTCGCCAGGCAGTAGGTCTCCTTTGTGATCCTAGATCCCTCTCTCTGGCCCCCGTGCCCTCAGGTAGCTCCAGCTCAAGCTCTCTGCTAACAGACCTCTTTCTCCCTTTGCCCCTGCAGCCTTGGTTGCACAGAGTTCCTACTGATGCTGACGAGTGGGTCGCCTCACTGCCCATCACTGTAACGGGTCTCCACTGGACTCTGGTACGAGGCTCTGTGTTCCTGGGCCCTGACAGATAGTCATCACTCAAAAATATGTCAGGTCGTCCAGTGAACAGTATCAGACAGATTAAGACAGGCAATACCATTAAGTGTATTCATTAATTTCAAGAATTTGTTATGAAACTCACTTTTAAAAGGTGAGAAAGCACTGTATGAAGCATGAACTACTACATCCCAAAGTCTTTCGGAATGCGCCATATGGACACTTTGAAGATAATCAAGGCTTTAAAAAGATCAATTACTTAGATTGTCAATGCCGAGCTCTAAATACGTCTCTTCCAGGAGATCGGATAACCCCACCGCCTATCCAGTTCTCTTATGTCTCCTCGTCCGTCCTTCTGTCCAACTTTAACAAGTTAATGATACCAGGGTTTTCCTGCGTGTGGGATTTTCCTACAAACATGGACTGTACACTCCTTAACTGCATCAGTGACGAGTCTGACTATTTCTGTGGAACACCGGACATACAGGATTTATTTATACATCTCATGGCACAAACAATCCTGATGTGCTTAGCAACTGTCTGAATAAGTACCAGTATCACATGGAGATAATCCAAAGGTTGTCTTAAATGCCCACCAACACACGGCAACACAATAACTACACATCCTTGCAAAGAGAAATAACACCAGCATTACTGCCTTCCCTAGGAAACAGCTCACAAAACCTCACTTGACATCCAGCATGGTCGCAGAGGAAAAGTCATAAAATATGAAGAGATAAAAGGATTTGCATTTACTACACCGGCATAATCTCTGATGCTTTATCAGAATGCTCCACCAGTAGGAGCCAGCAAAAATATACTTTTTGTATGCACGGGGAAGTATATGAACTCACAAAGCCAAAACTTCACAATCACAAAGTCAAACAGTCCAGGTGCACTTGATGTGTTATGGTGAGCTAGATGGCATCGCCACCAGGACGAAGTGAAATCATGGGAAGCACACAGCATCGATTTCCATTCTAACAGGATGACACTGGTGTCTGGGGGGAGCCACTCAGCAGCCAGCAATGCACTGCCACCCCATGTCCCTGGGTGTCCCCTCTGCCATTCTGAACTCTTCCACCTCCCCAAGTTTTACTTTCAGGTGTTTTTAAACACGATGGCCCTAGTGCGTGGTTGTTACCACCAAACATCATAAGGAGATGACAATGACTGTTGATTCCATTTTTTCAAGCTGAGCCTGAAATCTGTTGTAGTCCATCTCTGTCACTTAAGGTAAAATTTATCAATTTAGTGCCATACATCTTTATGGAAAAGAGACAATGGGTTAAAGTCTAAAGAGGCATAAAATGATCAGGAAGTACGTCCAGCAGTAATTTCCACTTTGGGGATTTTTGCACCCCTCCCTTTGATCTCCAATGAGAAAATGACAGGGTGGCCAACAAGCTAAGAGACAAACTGCACACCACCGCGGTACGCAGGCATGCTGCACAGACGTTAGAAACCATGGGAACGACGCTGAGACCACAAGATAGAAATAAGCCTTGAATTCCTCTGGTGAGAGGCAGAAAGCCTAAAAGCCAGACAGAAAGTGAACCTAAATTTTAACCCGGTTTTTATTACACACATAGTAAACTTAAACGTTCACCATCAGTGGCAGGCCAAAAACAGACAAGATGACATTTATCCCCAGCTCTTGCAATGTACTGCAATATTCTGTCTTAAGGACCATCACATAGGACTAGAGTAATAGAACTCAGAGCCAATATAAAACAAGTGACACTGGATTGTTTACATCATGCCAAGCAGGTAACTGAAATGATGACAGACGAATTGGTTCAGAAATAGTGTTAAAGAGGCAACCTCTCAAAATGGGCTCAGTAGGCAAAGAACTCATCACCTCCAAGCAACGTATTTGAAGTTTCCATTGGAAGTCAATAAAGACAAAATCTCCAGCCACCTGCAAATGTCACAGCAAATATAATGGAACAAAATACCATTAAGGCAGCTGATAAGCAAATGAGTTTTTAATGCTGAAGGTGGGCTGTTCTACCTCAATTTAGCTCACTCTCACCCTTCCTCTCTGCCTGCCTCGTGGAAAGATTAAATCTCTTAGTGTGATATCCCCTAGTTTCTCCACCATGTGCTTATGTCTGACCTGGAAGGAAATTTTTAAGTCTTGGCACGCTGGCCAAGGCAGGGACTGCAGAGTGCTAACGGTGGTATCTCTCTGCCCAAGAACTGGACTGAGACCATTTAGTTACATCCCAGGGCCATTCAACTCCCGGAAAGGGTGAAGAACTTTTGACACAACTGACCCACGCAGAATTGAAACCAGCTGACCAAGACAGCAGTAAGGTTGGACGTGACGGCTTCCATCACCCACCTGCAAAGCTGTGACCCCCTCTCCCTCCTGTAACGCTGATGTAGAAATGACATAAAGCCTAACAGCTACTCCAAAGGAAATGATGCTTTTCATTTTACATTTGGTTGACACAGTATCTAAGTTTTTAGCAAACTTTATTTATCTCAGGGGCACTTCCAAGTTTTTGCTTAAAAATATAAACTAGGGAGTTCCCTGGTGGTGTAGTGGCTAAGGCTTCAGTGCTCTCAACGCTGCGGCCTGGGTTCGGTTCCCAGACAGGGAACTACCTCCCCCCCAAAAAAATATATAATAATAATAAAAATAGAAAATAGAAACTATAAATGAGAAGACTTTTAAGGGGCTGCTGCATCCCTCTCATCTATTTAGGTCTGTTTACCCAAGGGCAGTAGTAGTGACTGCAATGGCGCCAGGGTTCCAGGCCCAACTGGCACACAAAAGCTAGGTCTGCCCAGTCTGGAACCCGAGGTGAAGCTTCCTGCTCACATCAGACTCCCATCCCCAGTGACCTGTGCCTTGGTGAAGTGACAACTGCTCAGCTTTCTTGTCATTGAGCAGGAATCTCTTGTGGTAGGATGTGCGTGTCACACCATGAAAACCAAAATACAGAAGATGACACAAAAGGAGAAAAATCAAGCCCGGGGACCCAATGAGGGCATTTGAAAGAAACGGGAACCGGGGGAGTGTTGTTTAAGAAAATGGTTTTTAAACTTTCCTTTGAAAAAATAAACTAACGATAATAAAATAACAGAACCTTCTCTATTAATATCATCCAGCAATTACCAAAACTGAAACAAATTAGCTGATATAATCTAATCAGCTGGTAGAACAGAGCGCTTACCTCCTCAGCCCAGTCACCCTGCTCCAAGTACCCCCAAAAGAAGGGGGCTTGCTTTCTATGTTATTTTACAAGCAGGTTCACGTTGGTTGAACTTTATTTTCTGTTCACCCGTTTACCTGGATTCCTTTTCAGCTGAGCATTCATTAAGCCTGAAGACACAACAAGAGGCGCAGTGATGATGAGATAAAGTCTCAAGGCCATTACTCTCTCCTCCCATGAGACTGACAGGAAGGATCTATGATAAATGGAAGACAGCTCCATTCACTTGGGTTAAAGGAAAGAAATAGGAACTCACTCCAGACCAGGGGTGTTCAATCTTTGGGCTTCCCTGGGCCACACTGGAAGAAGACTTGGCTTAGGGCACACATACAACACACTAACGATAGCTGATGAGCCAAAAAGAAGTCGAAAAAAGAAAAGAGAAAAGCCCCCCGTTTGAAGAAAGTTTACGAATTTGTGTTGGGGTGACCGTCAGAGCCGTCCTGGGTCGCATGGGGCCCGCAGGGCGTGAGTTGGACAAGCTTGCTCTACCTGGGGAATCAAAGAGAGACCTTCAACTCCCCATTTTTCTATTTTGTTTGACTTCTCATTTTTTCCATTAAAAGGCAAGGTTTGATAAAATTGGGGGCATGGCTGACTTTTGAGCTCTTAGTATGTGGAAGGAGGTGCCTGTTCAAGGGAGAGAATAATGCCATTTGCAACCCTTCCCCACCCCAGCACACTGGGTGTTTGGGGAGCCAACAGCTTCCCACTGAGATCCAGCACCTTTAACCACAGAGCAAACAGCACCTAACTGTGTCTCCTCCCCAGAGTATGTGTTCTCCAAGGCTCCCTGAAATCAAGTTGGAAGATTAGTAGCAATTCTACTCCCAATTCTCCTATTCCCACTTTAAAAAAAAAAAAAAAAAAGGAGGTCCTGAATTCATCACATCCACCCTCAGAATTACGGAGTCTCTAAATAAATACCTTTAAAACAATCGGACAACCTAGAAAAGATTTCTGTCGGGCAGTTTATTTAACCAGAGACACTCTGATTTTTCAGCTTCTTAATCTGCTCCAAGTTTATTGTCCATATCACGGAATTTTTGAAGTTGAAGAATTCTAAAGAGCTCGAAGATGCTTACATGTATGATTTAACTCAGAATTATAAACTTTTCAGTTGTCCTTCATTAATGATCAAGATGACTGAAAGTTTGGGCCCAATCAATCGAGAACATACCAAATCCATGTCCTATCTGTCGGAACGACCAGGTGTTGACAAGCAGGCTCTTTTTGACCTTCCATCTGTACTAAGTGATAAAGAGCAAAAATTTACAATTTACAATTTTCACCTACATTATTTCGTACTCCTAACAGAGGTCATCCCCTCTTCTCATCCTTTACAATGGCTAAGAAGGAATGTAGCTCCTTCTTGGATAATTTGCAGAGCATAACAGGAAACCTTGATTTTTGCCTTGCAGTTCCCCTACTGACTTTCCCTGTGACCTCTGGGACATGTCATTTAACCTCTGCCTTAATCGCCTACCTCAAACAAGCTATAATAAAACTTTTTTATTCCAGTCCACTGGGGTATTAGAACAATGAATCTGATAGGATGTCTCTAACGCACTTTGATCTCTATAGGGAAAGTTGCCATAAAAATAAAGACATTGTTGTTATTATTCTAATTAAGTTATTTGCAAATGGAGCTTCTTGATGGAACCCAGCCCTCAGATATAGAAAATTCTGCCAGTCCTCCAGGGTACAATTGCCTCATGGCAATTATACCCGTAACCACATTTCCTTATTACTGTTATAAAAGACTATGGTTCAAGGGGAGGCAAAGGAGGAGTTTTAAAAAAAAGTATGCTGTTTCTTTTCAATGGAAGACGCTGAAATTGCAAATTTGGAACCCAGGCTATAGGTAAACTTTGACAGACCATGTGTTCCAAATTAGTGGAGTGTTTGTTAGTTGTGTCAGAAACACAGGGGTGTCCTTGAGGCTGCGGCTTTTCAGCAAATCTTGGAAAGAACTTAGGGGCAAAGAACGGTGCAGAATTACAAAGGCAACCTGGGCCCAACTCTAGGAATACTACAAACAATAACGAAACACATTCGAGGCTATACCATCCTTACCAATGAAGATGACATGTCACCAGGTGTAAAAGGTGCAAGGTAAAAATTAAACTGAGCTTTAGAAGGAGAATGGTAGGGACACTTGTATATAAAACGACACAACGGAATGGAGGGGCTATGCTGAACTCTCCTTGAGTCTAAAGGCCCTACACACCCTCTATTAAATGCCAACAGCCATGAGAATTAGGTGGTTTGGCTGTAGGCACTTTAAAAGCGCCCCAGTCCTCAAAGGGGATTGTTTCAAGGTAAAGAAGGAAATTGCTTTATGTTATGAAATATTAATTAGAGACACCGAATTCTCCTTTTCTGAGCAATATCGATGGTCCATCACCCTGCCACACCTCCAAGGAGCATCACTCATTCATAGTGTGGGCTCCAGGGAGAGAGCCCTCTAGAGTTGTTTCGTACACAACTGGTGGCCCTTGTGTCATGGAGAAGACCTACTAAAAACCTTAAAATTTAGGGTTCAATTCACAGACCGTTATTTGGATAAAGTTTCTTCTATTACTGGTGGGTTGTTTTTTTCCTTTTGAAATTCCAATATTCTGAGAAAAGCATTTGTTATTAACAGTGGTTTGCATATAATCTAAAGATCTCAATTACGCTCTAGGTCTCCAAAAAGATCAGCTGAAGGAGACACGTGGGACGATTTGCTATACGGTGACAAGAAATGTTACGTGCCTGCCTTCGATTTTGCAATGAGTGACACACTCAGCCCACAAATTGTAAGTGAGCATCAGAGTCACTGGATGTGCTGGTTAAAAATTCAGATTCCTCGGCCTCACCCCATGGCTATGATTAGCACAACAGTGCTGGGGGCAAGAAAGTCACACTTCTAACAGGCCTCCCAGGTGACTCTCTTGTGCATTGTTCTCAGACAGCTTACAAGGATGTTTGCTCACAGACTCCGAACTGGAGAGCAAAAAGTAACATGTGACCACAGAGCCCTAAAAAAAACAACAAAAAGAAAACAAATGCGGTCTTGCAGCCAAGACCAGTCTCCACTCCTGTCTCTCCCCCTGCCATGCTCGCCAGCTTCAGCCAAAAATCACATGTGTAGAGTGACTCCTAAAAAGCAAACTAAATTCAAGTCCCCAGTGAAGCATTCCGAACTCTATCACACCTCCCAGAGCCTTAAATAGAAACCTATTAGACTCAGCCTCCCCTGAGTGGCCAAGGGATCCTTTGGGTCCTGTGGCTTTATCCAAGTGATCCAAAGTGACCCCAGGTTCCACTCTACGTGTCCAGTCGTACACTTTCCTCCAAGTCGAACACAGAAGGATTAAAAAGAAAACACAAATATTGGCCCAGGTGACGCGAGGTGGCTTGACCTTTCCGAAGGAAGATTTTTGGCAACAGTGTCTTGGCAGCGCCCTGGAAGGCAAGGCCAGGACACAGAGAGGAAGACAGGAAGCCGGGAGCTGGCCATGTGTCCTTGGCAGGCAGCAGTGCGGCAGGGTGAGCCTCTCGCCTCTGCCAAACCAGACACAGTGGGGAAAGCCCAGCTAATTGGCACGTCCCCGCCGGCTGCAGCGTACATCCTCTGCTTGAAACGTCTGATAAAGCTAAATGGTGTGCCAGACCCTAATCTACTTAAACAGGATCCAACTTTACTTTCAGAAACTTAATTTGCTCCCGTCTGAGGAAGTGGGAAAGCAGCGTCTTAGTGTGGTAGGGGCTGGTGACATAAATCAGAGTAAAGATGCACTGGAGTCCAGGGGTGCCCGCAGACATCTTGCTTGTTTTGAAAGGGCCATCTATGTGTGTGCTTCTGATGGGAATACACGTTCTCCCTGCTCGCTTGTTTTCATTCGGAGGAAACTCCGAAGCTGACATTGCATATTGAGCGTGAACTTCAGGACATCTGGAGGCTCCTGGCACTAAGAAACCTAACAGAACCCTCTAAGGCACCCCAGGAGATTACAGAGCTGCACCCAGTCTGCAGTCAGCTATTGTTTTTACTTACGTGCTACTTGGCTCGATCAGATTTTCTAATATAATCTGCCTGTGCTAGCATGATATCACTACTTTCTGAGTCTTTTACTGCTAAACTGGGGAGTCACAGAGGGGACTGTGCACATAAACTGCTTCCCACTGCTGTGGCTAACAGGGTGAAGCCAAGGGCCTGGGTGGGAGTGTCATTTTCTCCCTAGGGGAATGGCTGAAGGCTTGGTAAGAGCAATTAAAGGGGTGTGCTCAGTGCTTGGGCACATTTCCTTTTATTTGCTGTGAAATTTGTTCGTGCCTTCTCCAAAACTCACACTAACATTTCCAAGTGGTTTCTGTTTCTTTAAACAGCGCAGCCAATGGTGACGTCAGACGCAGACCAAAAAAATACAAATACATAATCCATTGTTTTCTGCCAGAAGTTTCTTAAGGTCTACAGAATTCATCCTTCAAGCCACCAGGACCCCTGTATGTCTGAGTCTGCTTCAGTAAAGTTATACCGAAGAGTAAAATGCAAGAGCAAAAAACTCAATCCTCTCTGATCACTATTTAAAATGAGTAAATAATAATCCTCACGCCCAACACTGGTGAGTTTAGATGTTTCCTAACTCCAGAATTCCTCTTTCTATAAGCAGCAACTGGCCTTGACCTTCCTGGACTCTACTTATGGAACCTCTGACACTAACTAGTCCTAACTTGGAAAAATTCTCCTCCCCTTTTTTTTAGGGTACTGCTCCTCCCAGCTAGCCCTAAGCTTCCCTTTTGGGGGTTTCCTTCCAGCCTCTGTGGCTCCCTCCTTAAGACGACCCACTCAAATAGCCCTCTTAGTAACTTGTGTTCCCCTGAGCGAACTCAGCCGGCTCCACGTGTACAAATGGAACCCATCTGGGGAGACTCCAAATCTCTTTTTAACTGCAAAATCCCTGCTGATGTTGCTGGGCACAGCCTTTGCACACTCTCAGCACCCCCTACCCCCACCCACACTTCGGTTAACGGCACCCATTTGCACTTAGTTTCCCAAACTAGAAACTCAAGCATCTGGGCAGCTCATCCCCCTAAAGCCTCACGTCTACCTGTTGGCCTAGACTCTACCTTTCCTGTCCATCCCTTATCTCTAGTTGAACTTCTGCTAAATTCCTTATTGAGCTTTCCTGTCTCATCTAACAACGCCCTGAGCCTCCTGGGGCCACCAGGAGTCTTTCTTTATAACGAAGCCAGACCCCATTCTCTGTACTGTCACCAGGGACTGTATCACTTCACTCCTTAAAACACGCAGGTAGAACAACCTACAGTTCCTTAGAAGAGCATTCAAGGCTCTTCATCACCTGGCCCCAGCCTAGCCTCATCTCTCACGACAGCCATCAGACAGACCATCATCTTTCACCCCTTCCTACCTCCATGCCCAACTTCCCAGCACCTAAGCTCTAGCATGCTTCTTGAAACTCCTAGAATATGTTGTGCAACTGCAAGTCTCTATGCCTTTGCCCATACGGTTTCTCCTCGTAGAATATCCTTAATCGGGCTACACAAACTCCTCATTCATCTTTCAAAGCCCTTTAATTTTGCCTATCTTCTCAGAACCTACTTTCCTCCACCTCAGGAGGCCACCCCTGAGTCCTGGCAGACGGATGTTGTTTTGAAGCAACTGAAACAGCATCAATTCGCCAAAGAAAGACAAAACAATTGAAAAAAAGCTTCATAATAAGCTACCAGTTTACACAGCTAATTCACACTCAATACTCTGATGCAGTTGTTTACTTACTCGATTTTTCCACATATCTGTTTACTAAAAAGCAAACAAATAATAAAACAGTATTGAGTACCTACGAGGTTTCATGCATCACCCCCGGAATCTAGTCTACAATGGTGGGAAAAAAGTGACTTATTAGTTTCTGGCTTCGTGCAGTTCACGGTTTCATCTGTACTACTGTCTGACTTTCATTCACTTGCTAAGAAGTAAAACAGGCTCTGTTTGAAAGATATAAAAAAGCAGCATTCACAATTATTATAGTTTGAAAATAAAATTGACATGTTATACACAGAGATTTAACAGTGAGACCAACTTTTTCTGTTTGACTTTGTGTTCAGTGAGTAAACCACCTGAGAGAATAAAAGCCTTAGCAGACACACTGTTTTAGCTGTGCACGTAAAGGGAATAAGACCACCAGACGGCTATGGCAGCATAAAATAAAAGGACTACAAAATAGTGAGGTACACCTTTAAAATTCTCTGACCTCTACCATCTCTCAGGCTGGCTAAAAGGGATCTATTGACTAGCTTTGGGAGCTGAACAGTCTAATACAATGTAAGACTCGAAATTACTTTGTGCTTACACCCCACAGACTGTATGGTGATGGAGCCAGGCTAAATGGGGGACTCAAAAGGGGTCCTGAGGGAAAACATCCTAAGCATGGTTTTCTATAATGAAAATTCAGCATCAAGGGAAAAGCCAACAAAACCAAACCAAAACAACTAATTTTTAAAACCATAAACCAAGCCAAAGTTTCTAAACAGAAAGAGGAAAATACAAGATGAAAATGCTTGTCTTTGGGGAAAAAAAAAACCCTATCCATACATATGACATTTGTATTAGTTTCCTCTAATTTATCTCAGAGATGTGTAGGCAAATGTATGCAAAGAGATACCATGCAATGCGACGTCATGTGCTTTACCAAAAAAAAAAAAAAAAAAAATCCTTTTCACACTCAGTTAAAACCAAATTTAGCTTTCAAACTCTATGACCTCTACCATTTTTTAGGTTAGCTGAAAAGGGTCTATTGACTAGCTTTGTGAGCTTAACAGTTGAACGCTACTTGGGGAAGAAAATTCTTTCTTCCACTCTATAAGAATAATCATCGCGGCGATCACACAATTATTATAATTATATCTGTAAGAACTGTTAATGGGAATTTATCTCTGAAACAGTCTCATGCATTGCAGGGGACATTTATCTTTTTTAATGATCACTAACACAAGTGCCTTTCTGTCGCTATAGAAGTGATTTTACCTCTTTCTATTAATACCCCCGGCGTGCTTTAAAAGCCGAAAGAGACAGCCCCCACATTTTTTTCCCCAAAGCAATTGTTTCCGTGAAGTCAGTCCTGTGGCATTTTTGGAGAAGCTGGTTGAAAAACGAATGACACAGCAAGGTCATCCTGCTGCACCTCAGACAGTGGTGACGGGGGACTTGGGTGAGATTCCAGCCACCTCCACATTTCAGTTATGCGTGTGCCCACGGAAGACATTCATGGCACGCCACCGGACAAAGGGGGGCGGACAAAGAAAGAAAAACAGAAAAAAAGCCCAACCATGCAGAAATGCAATGAGCAAAGCCAATGTTTTCACCATTTGCAATGGCATAATTCTGACACAGACCTGTAGTGTTTATCAACGGACATGGGTATGCAAAATGAAAACAAAAAATTAATTTTCTTCCTTCTATTGCTTTAGGAAGCTATACATCGCTCCACCTCTCACATCATTAAAATATAGGTCATTTACGTATGTATTTTTAAAACTTTTTATACCGTTCTATGGCAAATACCTATAGCACAAAACCTACTTGTGCAAACTGAGACCAAACCATAGTTTCTGCAAGTTCCAGGGACTGAACAAAAGGGGGGAGGGAAACTGCATTAAACTATAGACATACCCATTTGCTCCAAGAGGGAACCTCCAAAAACACTTGAAAGTTAAAGAAAGGTAAAATGCTTCAGAAGTACACTTAAACCTCACGTGTTTATTGTCTCTGTCCCTGTTTTTTCTCTATCAAACTTAAGTCCTCACTTAAAATGCTGGGTCCATAGCTGCCAAATATTACATAATAAGGTCACCAGAGTTTTCTCTTTTCGGGTGTTTCACAAGTTTAAGCTCAGGTTGAGAGACAGACGCATTAGGCCTGGTGTACTATCCTGTAATCATTATTGGCAGTGATTACTGTTCTGTAATTCTAAGCTCCAACTGAATCCAACATTGCCTCTGTCGGGAGATAATTCAGAGGTGAAAGATGAATTCCATAACGCTGACACAGGCTGATGGCATTCATAGTGCTTATTCACTAAATGCCTAGTCTGTCTATTTTTAATTATATGCCCACACACTCAGCACGGCCACACCAAAAATTTTACTTCATTTTTAAGTCTCCATCATACTAAAAGTCTAATGTCTCTTTAAAAGTCTAATTTGAATACTGTCTATTGTCCATTAATCACCTGTAAATTCATATATAAAGGTCCATGAAGTATGTATATGTATGTGAATAAATAGCTATACATATTTCTTGCACATCTTTTAAGGCAGAAAAAATGTCTCACCAAAAATTTCTACACAGAAGACATTTAGGAAGTGATAGCTTCTGTGTATATAATTAGTTATTAGAAGGTTCAAAGTCACATGTCTGCAGAACAGCAGGCCACTCCTAACAGACTGGTGAACCAAAGGTAGTGTGTTCAGAAAGGATCTCTAGTTCACTCTTAACTTACTCATACTTCTTTAAACCTGAACTGATTACTTTTTACTTTCCTGAGTTTTAATGGTTTGATACTGCTTAATGTCTTAACTCTTTTTCCTTGAGAGTTCCCAAATTCTATAACAACCATCTGTTCAACAAACAGAGGAATTCAGTGAATGGTGATCGATCACCAACTACCTCCAAAGAGACAATGCAGTATTCACATGCAAAACTATGGCATTAAGATGACATGCTTTACAAAACAACTAAGAAACAGTTTCTGATTTTGTTGGTTTCCTGTTTTGTAGATTGGTCATTTTTGGTACATAGTAACAAGTGGGTAATGCCCAACTAGCATACAAGGTCCTGGTGTCATGTACTTTCCGATTTGCTGAGTGCACAAGACAGTCCAATACAGATAAAATTGATTCCTACACCTGAAAGGATCCTAGTGAGGATAAATGCAGTTAGTGTGTACAGCACTAGTGCCTCCTCCATTCTGCTTGAAATGTCCTATCCTTCTCTTCACCGGCAAACACCTTGTGAATGAACAGTAATAAAATAACAGTAAGGCAAACAGTCTTGGCTATTTGTTTACATGCTCAACAGTGTTTTCAATACTATACATAGATTTCTTCCATGCAATTAACACTACAGGGTACATATTATTATTATCCCCATTTTCAAATAACTTGCCTAAGGCTGATCCACTAATAATTGAGACTGGCAGGAATTAAATTCAAGGAAATGTGACACTATAGTCCTATCTAAACTTGCAGTTTTCTCAAATTAGATGTGTCACCATTAGAAGAACATACACATATATATACACACATAAATATATGTAAAGAGAGACAGAGTGTGAGAGAGACACAGAAAAAGACACAAAAAGACAGACACACACCAGGTAAAGGTTATTCCTTAATCACAGGGTTCTTTGGTCAACTTTCCTAATTTCTGACACGTAGCTCCCCAGTTCCCCCACGGAAGCCTCCCTTGAGTGGAGGGTGCTGACTGCAGTGAGTTTATGTTGTGGTCTGGAACGTGCAGAAACTGGGAGGATGGGATCAGAAGGCCCTTTGTGCCCAGGGCAGGCCACAAATTGCGGACTAAGTCAGTGCGCTCAGTTGAAAGGCAAAGGGCCAGCTCGGTCCGAGCAGCTCAGCGCCGTGATTACACGTGAACAGCAGACACCCCTTTCCAAAGCCACTACCCTCTTCATCGCCCACAAACCCCCTAATCTCTCACCAAAGTCCAGGGCCTTCACCACAGGATCAAGTCATTCCCCCTCTAAGCCACATCTCGCAAACTGACAGTCTGATTTCTCGCCGTGTGCCCTTTCCCCATGCGTGCTACGACAGTCTTAGCTGGACTTAACCGGGGTTTAGGGTCTGCTCGCTCTTCTACCGGAACGACATGGCAGCACAGGGCGCCAGTCCCCATGGCTGTGAAGGACCCAGCCACCAACACGTTCACAGCCTCCTCCTAGCCGGTGAAGGGGACTCACAGAACACGGTCAATACACTGCCTTGCTTCAACCTGGGTGGTTAGTTACAACACGGAGCATGTTACCCAACACCAAGGCCAAGTGCCTCAGCATGACGATGACTCAACTTGAAAGGACGGCCAGCTGCACACAACGCTCACCATCTAAATTGAAACATTATTTCCCATTCCCCAAATAGCTTCACCCTCCTCTGAAAAGTCACTCTGAATCACCTTTCAAAATGTTATTCTCATATTTGGAATCTGATTTTCATGACCTTGAGGCAGGTCATTTTTTTCAAACTCAAGGCCACGTTCCATCCAGTTCGTCTACAAGAGCATAAACCGCAAAGGGTTAAATCAGGGGTGGTTCAGCTTTTTCCCCTCCGTTGGCATCGACGGCAACATCAAGGTTAAATTGTCCAAGAAATTACACTTATTTCTAAATTTGTTAATTCAAGAAAACTGAGTCCTTCTTCTCATTTTTATGGGAAGCAAAACCATAGACGACTTGATGCCTTAGAACCATCACTACGAATGAAAATGTTCTCATGGTTAAACTTACAAAAACAGACGCAGCTTGAACTCTGATTTGACTGCGATGGAAGTGTAATGTGCTCATTCTCTGGGTTATTTTTACCTATCAGAGGGTCTTTTTTAAAAATGCTTCTTCACAAATACTGTCGATAAAGTGGCATAAAATGGCCCCATGCCCATGACCATAACATGGAAGTTCATATTCCTATTCATTTTGCCCTGGAAGTGTTCCTCATCTTTCACAAACTGAAGAAGACCATTCAGCATGCTTTTGAAGGTACACGGGGTTCTATTTGGGGCAGAGAGTACACCTTTCAAAAGGTGCAAAAGTAGTCATCTTTTCTCAAATAGCTACACACTGAATATATCTGGACCCACTCATTCAGTCTATTTTCAATACAGTTTCCACAAATTAGTAATACAACTTCTGCCAGTACTCTCTCCTTGTGACATCCTGACCCCCTGGGATGTTGGAGGGCTAGGGGGAGAACAAGTCAGAGGTGAAAGGACAGTAAAACCGTATGAAAATAAAAATGAAATGTCTGCTAACTGGCATGTCAGAATAAACAGGAAAAAAATGTAATACTGTCTGGCCAAGATCATATTCCCACATGATCTGCAACAAAATTATGTTGCCTCTGTCTCATGAAGCATCCATACATCACAGACTAGATTCTTAAATAAATGAGAAAATGAGACCGACTACATGTCTCACATAGATTAAAAAAACAAAAAGCAAAAAGAGTTCCTTTGACCACTTGTTTTAGAATGTTCTTTTCATCATTAAATAACTATTCATTTCAAAAACTAAGCTGGTATGTCTTTAAACAAAGTCCATGCTGATGCAGTGCTGATACTTTAGCTTTTAGAAGAAAAAGGATCAAAATTGATCAGCAAATACGAATGATGGGCACTGACAAAGTCTCAACATTTATTAGAAGGCACTTGCTAGAGAACATGGCTTTAATTGTGCACACATATTTTTATTCATTAAGATGAATAACCAATAAAAGCCCACACTACGGTGTCCCAGCCTCATAACACATTAATAAAGTTTCTTAAAGGTTTTGGCAGGGGGCCAGCACAGTCCATTAACTCTTTGCAAGTTGTAAAAAGAAGGAAAGTCATTTCACTCTGTTTTGTGGTTATGAATGAAACAGCAGGCAGCCTGTATGGAGACGTCACTTTGGATATGTATTGGGAATGGACGCTTTGCTGCTCAATCAGAACAGTGTGGGGAGAAGTTAAGGCACCCCACCGCAACCCCAGGCGCAACGCACTGCAAAGCTAATCTGGATAAAAGGAAGGGACAGGAATAGAGGCCTCCAGGTTCCCAAGATCTGTTTATATTTTGCTAATAGGCTGTCACACTGCATCTGGTTAAACTAGCCCACTGTGAAACCCCAAATTGCAGGATCTACTTTTTAAGTGACTGGGACTGCTTTTCTCTGCTGATTCTTTTTCTTAATAAAAAGCTGGCTACTTGGGCATCCACTTACTGAAGTCCAGGCTAGAAATTGGTAGAATGTCTCCTATTTAGTATAAGAGGCAACATTCTACCTTTTGCAAGTTTTTGGTTTTATGCTCTTGAATTAAGTCATACAAATAACGGCAAAAATGGGGAGCGTTAGGTTTGTCTCTGAATTTGCCTCACAATTGCAAGTGGAGTGCAATACTTTTCCCCAAAGCTGTGCGGTGCCATCTGTTCTCATTTTTCGTGACATTACAGACATTTTCCTTTGGAAAAGGAATTCAGTGTTTTGCTTCCTTTTCAGAACGAAAAACGGAAACCTTGAACGAAACTGAACATATAGTGAGGCGTCCAAGTTGTGCAAGTCGTGTAGTAAATGTAGAAGGCACTTAAACCCTTTTGCTTAGGGGTAAGATTTCTGCCCTTCCATCTGCTCCAGCATTGGCACAAGAGTTCCTAGTTTTTAAATGGATTTTTCAAAAAGTAACTTGAAAGTTTTAGAAGACTAGGTGGGGGGGGGATAAAAACTTAAAAAGAGATTAAAATCCTTGAGTTTGGGAATATCAGAAATTCAGAACAGTTTTATAAATCCTTGTGGGCATTTCAGTTATGAAGAAATTACACTTACAACATAACACACACACACACACACACACACACACACACACACACACACGAGTCCCCTTTACTCCCCAACCAAATATGAATACCATCATTAGTCAGTTACTTCTGATTGTTAAAACCACAAACTGACTGTCATGATCTGTCACTAGATATGAGGCCAAAAACTAAAATTTCAAGCAGAAGAGATAATACAGTAGAAAACATCATTCATTATTTTAATTTTGTGTTGTTTAAATTTTTACTAGAAAACAACCAGAATGTTTTTAACTTCCAAATGTAAATGTTCTTGACTAAGTCCTAAAAATAACTTCCCATTTTAAATTTCATTTATTCAGAACCAGCTTTTAATATGAATCAAAATAGCTGCATCTCTTGTACACTGAGGATTTTCCTGGAAGTTATTACGTAATTCACCTCTAAGTGAAACTAAAGAAAAACCTAGTTCACAGGTTGAAATTGTATCGAAACTGGGTATCTCTGTGTACGTGATTATTTTTTGTCTCTGTTTAGACCAACCTTGTCCAACCCACAGCCCGAAGGCTGCATGTAGCCCAGGATGGCTTTGAAGGCAGCCCAACACAAATTCATAAACTTTCTTAAAACAGTATGAGAGTTTTCTGCAGTCTTTCCTTTTCAGCTCGTCAGCTATCATCAGTGTTCATGTGTTGTATGTGCGGCCCAAGACAATTCTTCCTCTTCCAATGTGGTCCAGGGAAGCCAGAAGATTGGACATTACTGGCTTAGACTAAACGCTACTCAATTATTATTTCCTAAAAGTGCAGAGTATGAATTATATACATATATTTCTACTATGGTAGGAATCACTGTAACCTGGAAAAGGCCCGAGTAAAATTACAATCTTTCATTTAAAAACAAGAATGAAAAAAAACAAAAAACAAAAAACAAGAATGCCCTTAGCTTGATGCCCCATGATATTGTATGTAAAAATACATATCATGTGTGTTTAATAGTAATAGTACGTGCGTTACTTTTATAAACCTGAAATTAGAATTATAAAAACTGAATTTAAAAAGTAACCTAGATTCAGATGTCAATGGATTTAGGCTGTTCCTCAAAAGAAATGCATCTGATTTCCTAAAGCCATAGTCCAAAACATCACAGAGTTGTACAGAAAAGGGCTATAGGCTATATACAGATTGGGTCTACAGTGCTTAAGATATAAAGTAAAATAAACTAGGTGACTGTAAAATGACACAACCTGTAAAAAGCAGCGAAAAGAGGAAAAAGCCCTGACCACCCACTGTCTACCTTTAAAAGGGTACTAGCATCATTATTCAAGGCAAGGAACCAACAAACTATAATTTGAGTTTAGAAGACACAGTCCAGAAGGAGGAGCAAAGCAGGGCAAAGGGCCTAGGTGACGAGAGTGAGGGCCAGAGGCCTGGTCACTCGCAGGGGTCCTAATGGCTTTCCCACCTCCCGTGCCTGCTCAGCTGGGCGTCACCCTCCAGGTGAGCCCTCTCCTGAACCCTCCAGTGAACTCTGGCTTGAAGCGTATTGATACCATGTTATTAGCAATGATTAAGTTCTCGCAATGATATTATACTTAAAGGAAAAGAAGTGTACACTTTAGGAAGATCTCCAGCCTCAATAACCAACATTTAAAGGATTAAAACATTTAAAGAGTCATCTCTCAATTAACCAGCATGTCCACATCAAGCGAATGCCCCACTGGGCTTTATTAGTAATTGCAATTTAGCTGTTATTACATGGAATGTTCCCTTAGTGTTAATGCAAATAAAATGCCATTTATTAAAGAGTAAGTGCCACCTCTAAAGGTAGGTGGACATTCCTTAAAAGTGAACCATTCTCATAAGAAGACACAGACAGGTTAATGAAGTCCCTGAGGAAGCCTCGCCTATGCCAATGAGAAATTTCTATGACTCGCTTAAATGGGCAAACCAAAGGATTCATATTAACCAGAATCCTTATTTTCAATTGATGAAAGCAAAACCACTCTGGCTCATTTTAGGGTTTGATGAGTCACATAAATTACTCATTGACTTAATTTTATTTAGAAATTACTCATACACTTTTGTCACTGTTCTGAGAGGTTACATAAATAATTATATACTCCTCTAATTCTTAAATTGAATTGTCCCTTAAAGGGCACAGTTTAAAATATTAACGTAGAATACACCTGACAGCGTGGTGCTTAAGTCTCTCTGCTGAAATAAGAATTAAGAAAAATTTAGAAAGGCATTAACTACCTGAGGAAAGGTTCAATCCAAAATACAGGATTGGGAATTTCAAATCAAAATTTTCCATATTAATCTTGAACAGATTTCCTACTGAGCAATAATGTCACTTAAGAAATCATTTCAAAAGTTTTATAACATATTTCTGAAAAGTCTACACGTACAATATTGCCCATAATACATGCTCATTACATGTCTGCTAGATGAATAGATTTGTTTAAATTATGACGAAAATGATATCACTCCCATTTGTATGCTTTACAGCTTACAAAACACTGTCACACGAGCTACCTGGTCCTCACAAGCACGCTGGGTAGGCGTTACTACCCCCATTGTATAGATAAGGAAACTGAGGCTCGCAGAGATTAAATGCTTTACCCACGGCCATAGAGCTTAGTAAGCTCACGGCTTAGGGGGACATTAGCATCAGTGTAGATAAGTCACTTCCTTCTTCCCCATTCCTGTCTCAATGACACGCAAACACCCTATGCATCACACAGGAGATACGAGACAACCCCAACTTAGGTATCGGTCACTTCAGACGGGCCATTATTTGCCTGTTTCCATGGGCACGACTGCAGCCTCTCTCTGAAAGGTCACACAACGCGTGGCTACACCTTCCTCTTACATATGCTGTGACGATCCTGTCGCTGCCTCGGAAGTCTGCAGGGCGCACAGGCTGGCACAGCCAGGAGACGTGTGTCTTCCTTGTCACCCCCACTAACCTAACCTGGGAAGTCACTTGTTCACGGGGGCCTTCAGGTCCGTCATCAGTCAAATGAGGGATTTATGATGGACCCCGTCTAGGTCCCTTCTATCAGCCCTTCTGCACAGCACTGGTTCTCAGCTGTAACCCAGCAGGAGAGCTCTAAGCCAGTGTCCGGCCCATCCTCAGAGACCTGATTGAATGGGTCAGAACCGGGCCCCTGCCTCTGCCATGCTGAGAAGCTCCTGGGTGCCACTGAGGCCGCTGGTCTGGGGGCACTTTGAGAGCCACTGCTCCACACTCACAGAAAGCAGCTCACAAGGGTAAATGCGACCAAGCTCCCCTGCAAGGCCTTCAGGGGTCCCTGCACATCCCCCAGCAGCAAGTCCAGAGGGTACCTGGTCATTCAGGTCTCCACCCAGACCTGTCCCTCAGGATCCCTCTCAGCACAGCCTTGTGCAGGAAGCCTTTCGGGGCCCCCCCGGACCCGCCCCAGGCCCCTCTGCAGCCCCTGGGGAGACGCGGGGTCCCCTCTGCCCTCACTTTAAGGAGCTGGACCCATGTGCTTCCGAGGGTCCTTTCCTCCCACACCAGAAGCCGTTTGTACACGCAGCCCCCCCTCCACCACCACTCCCATCCCGCAGCCTTCAAGGGGGAAGAGCTCCCCTCGTCGCACCCCCTGTCCTTTAATGCCCTGGTGCCCACGTCAGCTGCTTCCATTACAGCGGAGCCCTCCCCGGGCTGCGTCCTGACCCACCCTGCGCCCCCCTGCAGGCGCCCCTTCCAGCACCTGGAAGCTAGTGAGGCCCAGAGGAGAGCCGTCCTCGAAGAACCCGTCATACTGCCTTCTTTCACATTAAGAAACAATCACACTGCTGGTGCCAACTTCCTTTCTGTGGGGACACTTTTGTCCAGGTGACACTTGTTCATCTGGCAGTCAACACTGTTCAACTGAAGTCAGTCAATTTGTACTCTCTTCCATATTTGATTCTCCCCTTCTACCTCCTTGGTCCTGACTCTCTTGCCCGTCTGCAATGTATTCTTACGTTATTGAACTTGAACGTCCTACTGAAAGCTGTTTACCTGACAACACAGACGTGTGGGAGGGCGGCAGGGACTGCCGAGACAGCTATCACACATAATTCAAACTTAAAAAGATCCTGCTCCTCAAACTATGAACACACATACTTATCGATGTTGGGTGTCCAATAAGAAAATCTAGAAAAAGAAATTTCAGGTCGGGAGGAAGGGCCAGGAGGAAGGACGGCATTTACTTTTGATTTTTGCCGATACGTACTATTTAATTATTTTCTGTAAATGTATTACTTTTAATTTTTCAAATAGCAAGATAAAAAACAACTTATGTCAAGTCCATTAATTGGGTGCTTAGTAGAGCAAGAAATAGAAAAATAATGGCTAAAGCACTCAGTCTTTACATAATCTCCAAAGACACCAACTTTTGCCTAAGTTTATATAAACTTCCTTGCATATTTTAAACAGAAAAAAGAACACACAAAAATACTTAAAACAAGTATCTTGAAAAATTTCGTCTCAGTTATACATTTAATGGTGTTAAAAGGAAAAAGGGAAGTGACATTAAACACCAGCACATACTAGTTGATGATTATTTTAAGAATAAATGATTGATAAAAGTTAACTATTAAATGAGGAAGCATTTGAGTATTGTGGGATAAAAAAATGTGAAAAAAACACATGTGTAAGGAGTTATAGTGCCCTGACAATTCTTGCTTATTCTAAATTTAAAATACATCCTAATTCAATTTAAAGTAAAAAGTACATCATCAGACAGCCATAAGAAGAAGAATTAGAAACTGTTACTATAAAAATGATCAGATATGTCACCCCTGTAAATTTAATAAAAAGGAAAAAAATGATCAGATAAAATACAAGGATTATTCATAAGAAGTCAAATAAGGAGGCACATTTGCTGTTTCGTCTAAATGATACACTGAGAATGAGTCTAACTTCTGGTTATGCATTTCTGCAAAACTCCAATATTATTGTTATCAAAGCAAAATTTTATCAAGAATTCTCAACAAACTTTGTCCACTCGTTTGCTTTGTAACTTGGATAAATGGCCCAATATCTCAGTTCTTTTCATTATCTTATAAAAGGCCAATAGTAATCTCTTCCAAGCAGGACTGGAGTGAGAATTAATTGAGACACTTTATGTAAACTCCCAGCACAGTGCCTTGTTCATGGCAAGTGTGCAATAAATAGCAGTTATTATCATCATTCCTAGTGATGACGACAGAGCTGCTACATTTTCAGTTCTATTGGACACAGCAGAATTCAGATTTACTAAAAAAAAAAAATCATGTTCGCCATTAAGAAATAACACAGATTTTGTCTTGCTTCGAATCGACAGGATAGTAATGGTTAGCTGAGAAACTAATGGCTGGTCAAGATGTGTTCTTTTTGCATCTTTCCAAAACAAATTTAAATGAAAAATTAAATACTTAAAATCATTTCAAATTAAAAATCATTTGCAAAAAAATTAAAATAAAAACTGACAAGCAAGCTGGGCTTATGGCCCAGGGAAGGTGTGCACTAACACGGTAGCATACGTTAGTTAGTTCATCAAGTCACGTTGCTGACCCCACGAAGTCCCTGAGAAGATGGAGCAGAAACTCAAGAAGTGCAGGCATGCGAAAGGCTGTAGGCAGAATTCAAGTGAGTCCCACGAGGTTCGACTGTCTCCACTTGCAAGAAAGAGCGTGGACACACACACAAATAAACAACTGAACCCTAGAAGAGAGATACTGTAACCTCCAAAGGGCTCACATCACCCTGGTCACAACGGCCAGGCCAGGGCTACATAATAACAGTCTCTTCGATTCCGTTATCCTCATGTGACACTAAGGACTACGCTGTATTTGCCAAAACGGCCTTCAGAGTCCTGCGAACGGAAGGAAAATAGTATACTTTCCCCATAAAATCTGCATCAGACAGACCCGTGACTCAGTCATTTATTTTACCGAGAATCCCCTAACCCCAACCTACGTCTGACACTGAGAACTACAACAGCTATCTCCATCCACCTCCAACAGGAGCGTCCAAACTTTGGGCTGCCCTGGGCCACCCTGGAAGAAGAATTGTCCTGGGCCACACGTAAATACACTCACACTAACGATCGCTGAGGAGTTAAAAAAGGTTTGTGCATAATTTTCATAATATTTCAAGAAAGTTTATGAATTTGTGTTGGGCCACGTTCAAAGCCGTCCTGGGCTGCATGCAGCCCACAGGCCACGGGATGGACAGCCTTGCTCTAAAATACTGCCATAACAGCATAAGTAAATTATGAATAATGTTTGGAAAGTACAAATGGGCAGAACTTAATATATTAAATGGAAGATATGTGAAATGATTTCATGTTTGAATTCAAAAGCACATTATACCCCAAAGTCATATTCTTTCTATTAAGCTAACCATTTGCATCCATCACCTTATTATGCCGAAAGGAAGAATAGTATGAATTTCCAAACTTTCAGGCAATAACTTTTTCCCAGGTTACATCTTTTACATATATTAAATTCAACCCACACTAATTCCTACTTAAAACAGATAGCATCTAAATTAGATTGTCTTACAAATTATTTCTGGAGTGGGCATGAGTAAGCAAAAGATAAGATATAAAATATCTAATTATTTAATAATGCTGAGACAGAAAAGAAAGACACACACAGAGCAAACTCTAAACTTATATTATTTTGCAAGACTCATCACATCCTGCTCTGAACGGTCTTACTGCTGATTAGCTCACCTAAGATGGGACTTGGCCACATCCATGTGTATGTACCTATTTGTTTATACTCTGCTTTAGTCCCCAAAAGATGTGAGAACGCTTACAAAAGCACACAGAGCATTGAGACAACAGGAGAGAGACAATTTGGGTATAAAAATAAAGTATCTACGGGCAGGGACAGGGCACAACAATGAAGTCCTGACACCCAGCCAGTCCTTTCCGAAGCAGCTCTGCTTCCCACCCCCCACCCCCGTGCTGGGCCTGTGTCCCCGAGGATCCAAAGGCAACTTTCAGGCGCAGGCTGGGAGTGGGGAGCATATGGAGGGGGTGCGTGGGGTGCAGTGTGAACCAGACAGCAGGGGGAGAGACACGGCGGGTGGGCCGACTGCATCACCACCGGGAAGCCCAGCAGAAAATAAAATGATAATTTCTTACAGGTTTAGCACGATTGTGTTTCCACGATACTTCTCTAGAGTCTGACCCCCGAGTAACACGGTTTGGGGGGCTTTCTTGCACCGGGAAGTGTTTTTCCTCAAGCAGCACCTGGTAGAAACCCAGATTCCACCCGCTGGCGGGCCGTCCAGCCAAGGCCGCTTTGATGAGGCGCTTGAGAAGGACTTTGCACGCGTGCGTGGGGGCTCTGCAGGTCCTGGGCGAGCAGCAATGTGTCCGTGCGGTGGGGCTTCAGTGCCCACAGAGGCCACTCCGTCTACGGAGTTCTCTTCCCTTTTTACACGAGTTCGTAGGGGATGTTTACCAAGGGCCAAAGGAGGCCATTACCACGGCCCAGATCTGGCCGGGGGTCTGGCATCTGAAAGGCACTGTCCCTTTCGCCCCGTGAGCTGGAAATCTACATCAGGGCCTTGAGCACGGCTACTGCCTGGATTTCACGAGCCTTCAGTCTTGCAAATCCAGTGACTTCCATTGTTCTCTCCTCCTCTGACCACTGCCATCATCACACATTTGTGCTGCTCCTGGAGGCACCGCACAGTGACTTTTAAAGAAACACGTTCTGCCCTCTAAGGAGCCAAAGACAATGCCTGACTTCGTGGGCTGCTGTCTCTACCTGCAAACCGTTCAATCACGGCCGCATTCTCCAACTACGACATTTTTTAAGTGCTAATTCCTCATGAAAGGGGGGCTAGTGAAGCTCATGCAGATCACCCAATTTGGCGATGGCTGCAGATCCTTCTATCCTGTAATAAGTTGCATTCTGCAGAGCCTCGTACCTAATAACCACGTGGTCCTCTGGCTACTCTCTGCCATGTCTAAAGTGTCTTTGTTTTTGTTTCTGATTTTGTGTATCTATTAAGAGGACTACCAACATTTTCAACAAGAACAGAAAATCTAAGATGCAAATAAATAGTAATATGATTTATTCTCTTCCTAATAAATATCAGTATTTATTATCTATGTGTGAATGTAGGTTAATAGACAAACAGAGCTATACTATCTTCAGAGAAATTTTAATATAGTCATCTCGTGGCACTAGGTTAAAAACCATCTTGAGTTAAAGAGTGTTTTCCAAATAAGATGTAATTTAGGGTTACAATGTCAAAACTATACACCTAAAATTAAACCTGCTAACTATTTTGGTTTGCAGACTCATTGACTCCGAATTACAAACAACAACATTTGTTGCAAAAGAACTGAATCAAGCCAGGATTCTGTTCATTCACACATTATCCCTGCTTCTCCGTGTGTTTTACGGAGGAGGTATTTTTGCTGGGGTTTGTTTTGTTTCCTTTTGTTTTATTAAACGGTGAGTAATGTTACAGAGATAAATGTAACTGCCTACAAACACGCCAGGGCAGAATTCAGGAAGGAAACTGGAATAAATAACACGAGGGTTGATGAGCCTCGAGAAATTCGGAGTTCTTCAGATGACAAGAAAATGGCATGCTCTTTATCCGGTGACAAAGCACCGTCTCCAGTGTTCTTTGGAAAGCCAGTGTCGTGATTCACTGCATCAGAAAGTACCCTGTGACTGGGGCGGGGCGGTCCCCTGCTGGCGAACCAGAACCCCTTCCCTGTGAGCATCAGCGCTGCGGGCCCCGTCCTGGTCGAGTCGTCTCCGCGGCCTTGGGCGCGCGGGGCCTCCCAGCCGGCTGGGCTCTCATGGGCTCCTCTGTCCCCTTCCCGGGGGGGAGAAGGCAAAGTCGGCGAACAGGATCCCTGAAGGCTGCCCACCAGGGATTACCAGACACCTGTTCTCAATTTTTGTCTCATTATCACGGATAAAGATGACAATGGAGACCCACTGCAAAGTCTCGGGCCGCAGGCCCCTTGTAATTAGTGCGAGCGTCTCGCACGCGGCAAGGGCCGCTCCCCCAGCCGTCTTACAGCCCTGGTTCTGGGCTCCCGGGCCGGGCAGACACGCTGTGATTCTGCTCCATCGCATTACTGTGCAGAGGAAAGACGTGGTGTGGGGACATTAAGAGGTGGCCTTGTTCGGCACAAAGGGTCCTCCTTTCTATCAGATTTGGGGTTCTGGGAAAATCAGGAGCCCTGCCCCAGCGCCCCCAGATCTGCCCACTGCTTCTCGGGATGTTGGGCCTGCAATGTCCTTACGGTGTCACCGCCAGCGGCTCTCCCATCTCTGTACCCATCACCCCCACGCCCTCAGCACTAACAAACTTCAACCACCTCTCCCCACACCTCTCCCCACTCTCCCCTAAGGAACCCCCACTTCCCTTCCGGAAAATCCCTCCAGAAGCACAACAAGCTCACTCCTTGCACTTCTCATCCCTAAAAATCAGGCCTGGCTGAGTGAGCTTCCACCATCCGGAGCTTCTGCTCCTCACCCAAGGAGATCGAATGTCCCCTCCCCTCCCCCCAATTCACACTGCTCCCTGTCTTCCTTCTGTTCCCCTCTCCCCCTCGCAAGGAGAGTTCTCGGCTCTGAAGGAGGCTCTGTGCTGCCTACCACCCCCCCAAGTCTGCAAGCTCCTCCCGGACCCCAGAGCAAAGCAAGTGAGTGCACCGTGTGGCCCTGTGGAGCCAAATGCGGACACCTCAGGAGTCTTTCTGCCCTCCTGACCCTAGTCTCACATTCCACTTGCCACCTCTAACCCCTTCCCTTGTAACCTGGCTACTGTCCTGCATCTCGAAGTGAAAGACTTCTCTTGTTTGAAAGGTGAACCCCACTACCTAAAATCCGGAGCCGGAAGTCTCTATTCCTTCCATGCTGTTACAAACAGTCACACAGTCAGTACTGATGATGTGCTAGGTACTGTGCTAGGTACTGTGCTAGGTACTGTGCTAAACACTCATTAGCTCACCTGGGCCTCACGACAGCCCTGTGCGGTATGCACACAGGAAGTGCAAACAGGTAAGATTTCAGCTGGTTTTGACCTAGCTTATACTGACACGTGCATATTCATTAGTCCCACCTTACAGTAGGGAAAACTGAGGCTCGGGGACACAAGTAACTCCCCCCCATCATCAGACCCCGCAGCTCACAGCCACCACACCACCCTGCCTCCTGGGCTTCTCTCAGCCCCCAGCTTTGCACAGGGCGGGCCCCGTCTACAGACCTTCACTTGGGCCCGGTGCGTTCCCTGGGCGAAGACCCACCGCCTCCCCGAGGTTTTCCTGATAATTCCTAAGCTAAGCCGATCCCCAGCTCCCCGGGGGCCCATGACAGAATTCCCCGGGCCGTCCTTTCTTAGGTCCTCTCTGCCCTCTACTCATTCTTTACCAGGAAACTGTGTCTTTTCAAACCAAACTGCGAACTTGGCGAAGCTGAAAGCCGCCAGCAAGTCTGTCATTTCCCCTCTCCGCCACCGTGTTCTCGTTTCTGTAATAAAATGAAAGTGCTAGAAGGGTCCGGCGGTCCTCAGATTCACTTTTAAAAGGAACAAGAAATATGAAATAATTCTAAAAGGAAATGCCAGCGTGTAAAACAGATCGAGGCTACCCTGACCCAACGGTACCGAAAGGCATTAAAGACTGCCCACTTAGCCCCAACTACCACCTTTCCCTCTATGAAACCTAAATGAGGAAGAGCTTGGCTTGGGAATCAAGAGGCAACGAGCTGTCAAGTCCGCCTTTTATGCTCACCTCCCTATTTCCAGCACCCCGAAACCCTTCACAAACCAACCTGTACGACATCAGCACTGAGCAGTGCAAATCAGTAGAAAGCCTTTTGGATACCACAAAGATGGCTTCCCTGCTCGGCTGCTTGCAATCTCTCCTTTTCCTAAAATACTTCCCACGTTCCGCTGATGTGAACTTTCTAGAACACTGCTTGGAAAAACTCTCTTGCTCAGAGACCTGCAGTAGCCTCCCCCCACCGCCCCCCATCACCTACTGTAGAAGGGGGAACTCTAAGACGGTCCCTAGAACTTCCTGCCTCTTGTTTTACGTGCACTGCACAGTCCACAGGGCTGTGAACAGGACATATTGGGTCCCACGGTTAGACTATATTACATGGCACAGTGGCCTTCTTAAATTGTGGAAGTAAACCAGGTGAGCCTGATCTAATCACGTGATCACTTTCAAAGCAGAGTGTCTTCTCGGGCTGGTCTCAGGTTCCAACAAAGCAGGAGAAGGAACTGAGAGGGCACGTGGGGCAGTCCACTGACAGCCAGCAAAGACACAGACTTCAGTCCTACACCCACAAGGAGCTGAGTTCTCCCAACAACAAGAATGAGCTTGAAAACTCAGTTGCAAGTTTTTACAACACATCCAGGTGAGTCACCACCTTGATTTCAGTCCTACGACAGCTCAGGGAACGCACCCAGCCTGGCCCAGACTTCTGACCAGCTGACCTGCACACTAACAACAGTGTGGCTGCAAGTCGCCAACTGTGGTGCTCTGTCACACGGCAGAAGAAACATGTACACCCACTGAATAAAGTCACTCTACCTGCTGTTCAGCGTCAAGGGTCACTTCCCAAATGGCACCAAGTCACGCACCTGAGGCCCCCCTGCGCCTTTGCCCACGCTACCCACCCACCCCACACACATCTGTCCTTCTGTTCAGCCACTCAGTTTAGAAACCTCACTCCACGCAGACCAGACCAAGTCCCACTTCCTTCCCAGAGCTTGTCCTACTCTGGCCTCAGCACCCATGCATGCCTGCTTCCTGCTCCTCCCTCAGGACGCTCCCCACAGCTCTATCTAGTGACTTACGTAGCTTAACGGAAACCCAGAGAGATTAGGGACAGAGCCCAATTCACAGAGCAGGGCCTTGGCGACAAAAGTCTCCCCGTGACAGGAGCCAGGCCGCCGTCTGGGGCATGGTGAGCAGCAGAGCAGATCACGGAGCTGATGGACTCCAACCAAGTCTCCCACTCACCGATAAGTGACTACCCGAGACTCTAGTTCCAACGCATGTGAATGAACTTCACCGCCACCTCGTTTTCCTGATTCACAACCTATTGGCAACCATTTCAGCACGTCCCATTCCCAGCCACAGTTCCCACTGAAAACCCATTTGGATATGGACACTGGTACAATTTAACACTCCGGAACTTGTAGGGCTTTTATCTACGAGGATGTGATGTAATTATTTCATAATTAAACTGGCTTCTTCTATACTTCAAGTTCTTTCCCTGTTGCGTAATCAGATAGGAGAGAACAATCCAGAAGCAAGGTTTTGAAAAATCATGTTTTCCCTCAAAAGGGGGAAGGTGTATTAGAGGAATGAGTTAAGAGGCTAATCTCATTTCAAAGGACCGCAGAACAGAACATTCCTCCTGTCGGCTCCAGTTCAGTTCCTCCCCGTCTCCATCTAATAAGGCGATGGAAGAGCGTGGGCTTGGTGGAGACTGACAGTCGTGCCGGGGGTCCGCCCGGTCGCACAGGCCCTGGCTTTTCGCTTCCTTGCAGCCTATCAGCTTTGCCACCCTGCACCCCATGAGCCCCTCAACTACACTCCAGATGGCTAAGAAGCCACCGATGGATGTTCTGTGTACATCTTCTAGGATCGTGCCCCTTGAGCAAATAGGCTTCTACCTGCCCGCCTCCCGATAATCTAAAACAGTATTCAAAGCAATAAGCTCATAATAACATATGACAGAACAAAAGAAAAAATGTCCCTCCTCACATTACTCCTTCCAGTCTCACCCCAGGTCGTCTTTCCCTGAACAATTAGCAGCTTTTAACATACTCCTGGATGTCTTAATGAACTTGACTGTGGAAATCCTTTCAAATATACACATAGATCAAACCATTACATTGTGTATTTTAACTACATTACTATTTCATTTGTCAATAAATCAGTAAATAAATCTTTTTGGTAACTCTTAAAAAAAAAAAAAAGGTATCCCTGGGCTACCCGAAAGCCACGTCCACTGGTGGAAGCCGGTCCTGGGCTACGAGAAAAACTACAGCAGCATTTGCTAAGGCCTCTGGTCACCGCCGTGACGGTCAAACACCGCTTTTCGTCCCCACATCATAGCTCCGTGCGGAGGCCCGACTTCCCCGCTCCCGGAAAACTATGATCTAAGCACTAAAAATAAACAGCTGAGAGCCAAAGAGACTAATTGAAATTGAAAGTGTTCTAAACACAAACCCAGCTATCTATGACCCCAGCTTATGGATCTGTCCTGTCTTGTTCTCTTCTAGAATTCTCTATTTTCCATTAGCATATTTTCTTTACCACTAATGTAGGTATATAGTTTCTTCCATTCAAGCATGTTAAGTGGTTTTTCAATTTTACAAATGTTCCTTTGAAAGCTTTTTGGAAAGTATGAACTGTAGCTTGGGGTGTTTTGTCTTTTTTTTTTTTTTAATGCAATTGATTTGGATATTCAAGGATCCAAATCCTAAAGAATTCTATGAAACATTAAATATAAGTGCTGTTCTTAAGAGGCCAGTGGTTACTGAGTACCCCATTCCTCCTTACCCTATGGTATCTTCTCCCTCAAGAACAGGGCATTTCATACGATGGATTTGAAAGCAGTGGTTAAACTTGGAACGGAAAGAAGTGATGGATTGTGTCTGGGGTTTTTGTGATTTAATGGTTTTAGGTTTATATGGAAATTTCATTTTATGAAGACAACATGAAAAGATCATCACTGCTTATGATATTAATAATATTATATTAATAATATTAATACTAATAATAAGTTTTCCAGTGTAAGAAGCAGGCATTGGGCTTAGAGGCAGATCCTGCTCTACCAAAGTATCAGGATTCACTCTCACATTGGTGGGAATTCTCCAGGAAAAGAGCCCAAATATTCAGAAACAGAACAAATATTTAAAAGTCCAGGCCAATGTGTTTGTTTCTAATGAATTTTTTCTTTTCTGTGGGCCCTACATAATATTTGGCTATTCTGACAAAGTATGTTATTTCATTTTGAATGATCCAATTTTAATGAAATGGATTAAAACATGACTTAGAACACTAACTGGGTAAATATTTTAACACTGGTTCAGACGAGTCAATTATTATAATCTTAAATTATATTATTATAATATAGTCTCTCAGTGTTTAGTACAGAATTAAAAAATTATTAGTTGAAGAAGTATGCACTACACATTTTAAAGGCCCTCTCATTTAAGGATGACAATTTGGCTTTGTAACAAAATCTGAAAATACTAACTCATTGAGAGATTATCTCCTTTATAAGATAACAGACAATATCTGAAGAACATTCTTGGTCAAAATCTATTCAGTAAAACTGCTATCAAGAAAAGCAATGAATATATAAGCTCATGAGTCCTAAAACTAAAAAGTTAAAAAATAAAAAAAGTAACAATAAAAATAAAGAAAATTACGACCTTTATTAACTTAAGTATCTATTTTTTAATTATTCCAGATAATTGCTAATCACATTTTAAAAATAAACATTAGCCCAATACAGCCACAGAAACCTTAGAAAATGAATTTTTGTTCAGATTTCAAATGGTTTCCTAATTTATCATAAACTCAAGATATGTGTGTGTGTGTGAAGTCATTCTTAAAGATGCCCAGAAAAGGACTATAATTTTAAAAGCTGATTCATCAATTCACAGGTTTCTGCCACTTAACCACTGTCTAAATGGATTACAGCTCAGCAGCCCATTTACTCTCAGGCAGTGATATCCTTGCAGATAAAGTCAGTGCTTTTTATTCCTAGAGGTTAGTACATGGTGTGAAATATTAGTAGGTGCTCAGAAACTGTTGAACGAACGAAGAATTAAGGAGATTTTTTAACTCGATGAAGAATTAGAAAACCTCATTGCTGACCATCTTGAAATGTGGAGGGGACAGAAAAAAAAGCAGGACTGTTTTAGATTTCCTGAATTGGGTATTTTTCCTGAAGTGAAGCAATATGAATACTGTCGTGAAAACTAGTCACTGTAGGTTGTGACTTTCTTGTAATCGCTTTCTTGAAATATCTATTTCCTCCAAGGCTGTATCATTGTTGATGATAATAGCCACTGTTTGTAGATATCAGTGATCAGCAGTTTACAAGAAGCTTCACAAAAGGGGGCTTTAACCCCCAATAGAACCCATCAACGTGGGTGCTATTATTATCAGCTGCACCTTACAGATCAGCAAAGAGAGGCCTCAAGGGTTAAACAACTTCCCCAAGTTCATGCTGCTGGGGAGTGCCAGAGAGGCGCCTCTGAGGTCTCCAGATCTTGTTTTCCATCCACTGAACTACAGGGCCTCCCAGTATTCTGAAGTAATCCATAGCCATTAATTTAATTTTACTAGTTTTTGCAAATGTATTTTAACATGCTTTTTAAAGGTTTAAAATTTCATTTTTAACTTGTTTTGAAAAATTCATTTCCTCTTTCTTTAATCAGATTTCCCATCCAACTTTGTATTTGCCATGTATCTTGTTTTAATACTTATAGTAACAGTAGAAGCAGCTCTAAAGATGTGTTCGAGCTGGCTCTAAAAATAATTATACAGGAAGAGAAGCATTCACATCAAAGACAATAAACTCTTGAATGAACCTTACATTTCTTAATAGTAATTCCCACATTTTAAATAATGTCCTACTCGAGCCTACGCACGTACACCCACTGCCACTGACTGCCACGACACACTCAATTTCAGTGGTCACAAGGGTAAACGTTTCATTTGCCACTGAATGTCTCTGATACACAGTAATTTTACACATAAATTCAAACTACTTGCATATTACTGTATGCTTAGTGTTGCAGATACTCCAGCGAAGAGGCTTCCTTTCTGGCCAGGCTTGGCCATTACACACGACAGGACGTGCTGGCTTGACCTCAGGGGATCTGCCACCTCCCTTTCTGATTGCATTTTAACGTCACTGGCGCTCATTACTAACTTGGTTTCTCATTCACGTGGGCCCAAACCCAGCTTCATGTCATGCTCCTAGTAACTTAATGTAAAACAGGGACGTATCAAAAGATCTTAAGTTTTTGGAATCTTAGAAATTATTTTCTCTTTTTTACTTTTTTCACTTCTTTTTAGGGTAATAACTTTTATTACTATCATTATTAGGGACACTACCTACTTACGAAAAGATTTGAGGGAGGTTTATGGGGGGAAAAACAGGGGAGAAAACCACTTAAATTCAATACTAGAAAAGAAATGCCCTGAAGAGCACACGAAAATAGAGTACGTGAGACTTCACTTCATATAATTTCTGCACTCACACGCAGGTAATCCCCACCTTACTAAGAAACGGAGCTCCAAAAGAGCCCGGCTGAGTCAAGGGTCCGAAACTCACATTGAATTCTCCTATTGAAACCGTATCATACAAGGTGATTAGGGTTTCCTACCAGCCCACAAAGCCCAATTCGACCCTGAGTGCCACTCAACTGCCATACCGATAGTGCCAATACGATTCCTAGTCCCGGGAAGCTGGCTTGGAGAATTACAGCAAAATGGAGATCAAGTATTTATACAGTAAATTCATTTACTCAACAGACACGAGATGACTACCAAGAGACAGTACGTTCTCAATCTGAAATTACACAGATTTAATTCTTGAATATAAACTGGAAATGAAACAATGCCTTACATGAAATATATAAAGGCCCTTGGACATAGAAGATTAACTAATCTTAGGTCCCTTCCTTCTTTCCCAAGGGACGAGAAAGAAAAGGTGTTCTCGATATAAATTTCTGATACCCCCTTCTCTCCCTGGGACCTCTCCTCTCTCACCTCCCTGAGACCCATCTTCCCAGTGCCAGCCCCCTGGGCGAGACCCTCACTGGGTCAACCACCTCAGATTTCCGAATGTTCCAGGCCCTTAAAAATATCACTGCTCGATCCAACCTGTCCCCACTCTTGCACTCCTAACTGCAGGTGTTAAAAGAAAAGCAGATGATACGAAGTTAAAACAATCACTCTCAGTAATTGACTTTCAAAAAAGAAAAACCTATTGATCTCAATAACTTTCTAATTAGAGTAGCGTTGAAGACAGCACAACAGAGTGATGTACAATGGTTCAGGTGCAGTATAATTGAAAAATGTTTGGGGACAGAGACAAAGCCATCCCTTTATCCATTCATTCAGCATCTATGAAGTGCCTGCTGGGAGGGACACACACAGGGAGATGAAGTCTGATCATGTCTTACAGAGCTTAGACCTCATCGGGGAAGACAGAACGTGCCCAAGCTTGCTGAATGTTTCCTAATGGGCATTAATACACAGTTGTTGAACAGAGTGAAGAGATGCTATGAAGCATCATTGAGTGCTGTGCAAATGCAACATAAAGGGAGCTAACATGGAAGGGAATGTCAAGAAAGACACCTTTGTCGAAGGCCTTCCCTGGAGCCCCGTGAGAGAAGGGATATTATCATCTGTCCAGATCAACCCTGAATCTCAAGGACCTAGAATAATTTCTGGCACATCATAGGGACTTAATAAAAAATACGGGGCGGGGAATAAGGGAGGCTGGTTTCAGCTTAGACCTGAAGGATGAGTAAAAATTAGCTGGGGAAAATGGAATTAGTAGAAGTGCAGGCTCTTGGGTCAAAAAACGAAAGGACGGCTTCTTGGCCCATTTAAAGTGAAAGGAAATTGGAAAGATGATGAGTCAGAAGCTCAAGGGAGAGAAGTGAGAAATGAGTGGCGGGGTGAGAAAAGGCCGGGTCAGTCCGGGCTCTCCAGGATGTGTAAGAATTTGAAACGTGTCGCTGAGGCTGCCTAATCCCCTCATAAAGAAGCCCCCACTTGGACTGAACCTCATACCCCACAACAGCGCTGAGGCCATGGCAGGAGGAGTCCGGTGGTGGGAGGCAGAGAGAGAGTAGAATTGGCCTCTGTATGATAGAACGATGAGAAGCTCAGGCTGTGCTTTCAGAGCTGCCTACCTGCCCATCCCTACACTAGAACAAATCACGGAGGAACAAAGTCACCCTGGGCATGATAGACAGCTAGACGTATATTTGAATTGTTTGCCCAGAGCTCTTCCATGAAAGAAAAATCATTGTTTGAGCCATGGTTTGTAAGTTCAGAGTGCTAGCTAACTAAGCATGCTGGGACAGTTCACTGACAGAAAGACCTGAAAATGAAAACAGATTTTTCTTGCATCTGTGTGTCTGTGTGTGTGTGGGGGGGGGCGGGGGGGAGCTGAGACAGAGAGAGAGGGAGACAGAGGAAATTCGTCAAGGGACTAACTTTAAAAGAATGGAGGATTATACACTCCACTGTTCAAGGGTGACAGAGAAAACGAGGCTGGCACCAAGCAGGAAGCCCAATCTAGTCTGAATAAAACACTGCACATTTATGCAACCCCGGGACCAGATCTTCTATCACAAACAATTTTGATTGCATAGGGGGGAAAGTGCTAAGTAAAAGTTATTTACTCTGGGCCTATTATGAAAAGAACAGATTAACTCCCTAACACTTGGTTCCTTTTGAAGGTGTATTCTCTACCTTCTCGGGACGATTTATATTAATGAGAGGTTTAGAACAGGTTTTAACTTAAGAATGATTGCCGATGGTGAAGTGCAGTAATTATACACCTTATGACAGGCCACGTGAATGGCTCATACGAGAGCACTGCATAACATGCCAAGCTAATCCTCCTTGCATAAAAAGGGAGAACACTGCGCAGGCTGGCCGATTTTAAGCTCCAGTTAACAAAAACCCTTTTTGTTGGAGTCTAAAACAAGAATGGGTTAACAAAAGCAAGGAGGAGAAAAATCTCATTTTTTTTTCCTTCTTTACAAAATATAGTATTACAGGGCCTGAAAGGTTCTGAAAGGCCACAGTGTGGCTCAAAAAGCTGAGAAAGAAACATGGTCTCTGCCAACAACAACATCTTAAACGATTCCAAGGTAAACCAGAGCCTCTTATCTGTAAGGTACATCATCATTTGATTCGAGTTTATTGTTGTTGTTTTATTTTGCATTTTTAGTGAGGTAGAGGTGTAGAGGGGGAACGTGTAATGCTCTCTGTCTAGGTAAAGACGGAATAGGTTCATGGATGCTAAGGAGGTAAAACCAGACGCCACGGTGGGCAACTCAAGAGCGTTGGTACCATTCTGCATGGCTGCATTTTCTCCTACGAGAGCCACTTCTGGACAATAACAAGACCCCATAAGGCATCTGCTGGGGGATTACGACCTCCCCACACTGTTCGGAATGTGTCGTTGACATGGGGCAGCCACTGAACTCGGGGTGCACCTGCCCTTCCCACACAAAGTGTGCGCAGTGGTCCTAGACGCTTTCTCAATCATTTGCCACCAGGGAAGCAGGCATCCCGCCACGTCCTTGCTCAAGGAAAAACACGTGAATAAATAAAAGCCACCAGACTTACGCTCTACCGTCGTGGGAATCATTAAAAGAAAAAGAAAGCTAGCAGACAATAGTTGGCAGGTCCCAGGAAGGAAGTCGAGGTCCCTTTGTCTTACGGGGCTAGCGATCAAGCCTCGGTATGAAATTCTTTTCTGAGAAGGACAGCATCTTAGCAATTTTTTAATTAGAAATTCAAGGAGCAGAATCCTTAGAGTGTTACATGTCTCTGAAATGATTCCCAGACTCCTAAATTTTGACAAGTTTCTATCATGAGTTGAACTATTCATCTTATTTTACTCAAATATTTGTATCAATTCATTGGCCTATGCACTTACTACCTTCTGCAACTGCAGTGGTCTGTGATCACAGAGACCAGGGGTGCCCACCACCTACATGCAGGGCTCCCCAGGGCGGCCAGCTCTCACCCAGCAAACTGCCCCTCTCCGCAGGACAGGTCAGGAGAGCAGGTGAAGATCCTTCACAGATGCACAGCTTGGCCCTCAAGACAGTAAATCACGTGGAAAATGTGAAATCTACACAAATACAGCCTAAAATATTCTCTTTCAAAATGCAAATCATATCTCAACCATTTATAGTCCTTACGGTTACTGGAATTTCCAGATGTGAAGAAATTTCTCAGAATGAGATCCCCCCAAATTTTCAGGGAAAAACATCGAACACCTTACCCAAAAGAGCTTTGGTCAAGTATGAGGTTCGGCATTGAGCTGTTTTGCTGTTATTCTTTAAGATCTGTTTGCAAACTGCGTGTGCTGCGTTGTGAGCGTATGTACAAGGCAGAATAAACGAGCTAGGACCGTGAGCTGCGCTCTGAATACTTCAGCTTAATTCCAGTCTACCCATTTTGAGCTGAAATAATGACCCAGAGGGCACTTTGGTCATCTTTAGCATTCATTCCAGTACTCTGTAATTTATAGATCTTACTATAAGCATCTATCGATGATTATTACCCAAACACGAGTGGAGGGCAGGCCTCCATTATTACGCTACATGTCAAGGACACGATGCCTAGAGAATTTCCTCGACTCTTCCAAAACCCAAGGTGGGAGTCTGGGATGGACTCACCGAACCGTCAAACTGAGAAGAAATGAGCCTGCAACAAAGTGTCGGAGGATTATTCTGCAGATTTGATGGCACTAGAGTTCCCAGCACCAACAACGTTACAACATGCAAAAACAGTACATGCAATAAAAGCACTGGGAACTGTAACCCCAAGATTTAGGGGACAAGCCACCTGGTGGTGCCGTAAGACGCGAAAGCATGGGAATGGGAAGAGGGCATCCAGGTGCTTTATTAACTTTTTAAAAAATGTTTTTACTTAGTTATTCATTCACTTACATTTGTATTTCATCACTTTTAATTTCATTCAAATAAATTTAAATAAAACTTTATTTCTTAAACTGGGTGATGCATGTGTTTTTACTGAACTATTTCTAGATACCGTATTTTGCCATCTATAATGCGCACCCACATTTTTGGCACAAGCTTTCAGGGAAAAAATCTTTCATTTTATTGTTTTCATTCAAATTTGTATTCGATTATATTTAGGTACTTGTTTTTTGTGTTCTAAAGAAATTTTGTCATTTATTTTTAAACATATTATGGTACAAGAAATTTTATGTGAGAAATACTTACAAAAACAAGAACAGATATAAGGTGCAAGAAATGCTATGTTTCGGTAACATTTACGATATTTATGCATCATAGAAGGCCAAGAACTCGTCATCACTGCCAATATCGGAAGTGTCATCTTCAGTCTCTACATTACCGGTGCCTCCTGAACTCATCCTGGGAAATTTTATTGTAAGTTCAACAAAACTGATTATTGATTTCAGGGTATTATTTTGCATATGGATAACGTTATTGATTTCTAGAGTTACACTTTTAACTCATAAGCATAAGTAAAAGAATTAAAAACATTTATATGGATATGGAATTAGTACTACCCATGTATAGTGTGCATCCTTATGTTCCCTGTACAAATGGGGGGGGGGTGCACATTATACACGGCAAAATATGGTATATTTATACCTTAAATATTTCAAAATAATTTTTATAAAAACAGAACAAAGAGATTCAAATAGGAATAATAAGTAAAGTCACGAGGTCAAAGAATTGCAGGAACCAAAAAAAAAAAAAAAATGGAAATAGCTTCAAGGATGCACAGCTGATCTCTTTGAATACATCTTGAACAACCTAATCTTTTAGACTTTAAATCGTTTACTATAACCAGGATTCAGTATTAGTATGCAGGGCTTCACAACAGGTAGGTACTTAATAAGTCTACATCTATTGATGACGGTGATAATTGCACTCAAATAAGACATTACAGAGAATGTTACATGATTGAAAGACAATACAAAGACCAGACACTAAGGTCAGAAAAAAAGTTCCCAAAGAGTTTAGGAGCTTCCAATGGGAACCTAGAAAGGTGACTAGCATGAGACTGATACTTTTGAAGAACTCCTGAAACAACCTGTATGCAGATTTGCCTCCTGAACGTTCACCTTGGCTGACCATCTTTCCAGCCCAGAGCTCTCTCAAGTGTGCCCTCTCCGTCTCCCACCCTCTCCGCCTCCCACCCTCTCCGTCTCCCACCCTCTCCGTCTCTTGCCCTCTCTGTCTCCCACCCTCTCCATCTCTCGCCCTGTCTCTCGCCCTCTCCGTCTCTCGCCCTCTCTGTCTCTCTGTCTCTCTGTCTCTGTCTCTCTCTCTCTCTCTCTCTCTCTGTGAGCTTTCACACATGCTGTTTCCTCTTCCTAGAACACCACCCCGCTTTCCCTGATTCCCTTTCGTTCCCATTAGAGTCTACATTTCAGCACTGTAACTTTTCCCACAGCCTTGTCAAACTGGGTGGACTGCCTCCCTATCCACACTCTTCAGTTACTTGAGATATACTAATTTCTGTAAAGCCAAGGGCTGCCATGAGTTTTCCCATCTCTGCATTCTCACTATCCGTACATCTACCGAGTGACGGGCTGAATGAACTCTACAAATATTTTCAAATCTTTCCACTTTCTTCTTTAACTTAAAGGACACAGGAAGCTCCCACTATACTCATTCTCTAACATCAGAAAGTATATGGGTATGTAAATACAGAGTGCCAAAAAAAATGTATACTCATTTTAAGAAAGGAAAAAACTGTATTAAAATTGTAAAACTCGATATATGAGGTCAGACAATTAATTTTGCGAACTCATCCTAGAAAAAGTGCACATACCTCACTGCTAAATATCACTATGGTCACCTTTGAATCCTCCCCTTGGGAAGCTGTGCACCGACGCCAGCACCTAGTCCACCCTTTGAAGCAATTTGGGAACTCTTTTTCTGGAATGGCCATCAGAGCTGTCATCAAAATCTGACCAGCAAGTTTGTGAACGTGCCACCACGCGTTTATGCTGGCGGTGCTGTACCTACTGAGTTCCCTGTGCAGTGCTGCCAATGTAAGCCCATAGTGGCAAGTTCGTGAACTTAACTGTCAGATTTTGAGGACGACATCAGCTCTGATGGCCTTTCCAGAAAAAGTTCCAAATTGCTTTGAAGGGTGGACTAGGCACGGGCTCTGTGCGTGGCCCCCAAGGGGAGTCCTTCCAAGGTGTCGGTAGTGATACTCAGCAGTGAGGTGTGTAGCCCTTTTTCTAAGATGAGTTTGTGAAATTAATTGTCTGACCTCCCATATCAGTAACAAAAGATGAAGAGAAGTCACATTTGACGTCTGCAATCACAAGAGGTGCTCGAAGTGGTCCCCATCAGCCTCCAGACACTTCTGATTACGGCGAACTACTGTTTGAGCAACAGTGACCAAAGTGCCCACTGGTATTGCTGTAACGTGCCATTTCAATTTCTTCCCAAAGTAACCACAATATAGCTGGTTTTCTAGGGGACACCACATCCTTTAAAGTCTCCCATCGGTAGAAGTCAAGGGGTGTTAAGTCAGGAGAACGTGGGGGAAACTTGAACCATGTTCTTGAATTTCAAATACCACTTTAAGGTGGTCTTGCGCTCCTTGAACAACAACTGTGCTTCCACCATTTTCCTTGACCACCCTGCCTGTCGCATGGTGACACTAGCATTCATTTGATTCATGCCATCTTTTGAGTGAACGTCACACTACACATTGCTACCATAATTCAATTCAATTTCGAAAGGTAATACATAGATAACATCTCTCAAAATGTGTATACATTTTTGGCACCCCATTATATGTGTGTATCTGTGTGTGTGTATCTTTGTGTGTGTATCTGTGTGTGTGTATCTGTGTGTGTGTATCTGTGTGTGTGTATCTGTATGTGTGTATCTGTGTGTGTGTATCTTTATGTGTGTATCTGTGTGTGTGTATCTGTGTGTGTGTATCTGTATGTGTGTATCTGTGTGTATCTTTATGTGTGTATCTGTGTGTGTGTATCTGTGTGTGTGTATCTGTATGTGTGTATCTGTGTGTGTGTATCTTTATGTGTGTATCTGTGTGTGTGTATCTGTGTGTGTGTATCTGTATGTGTGTATCTATATCGTATGTGGCTGTCAGATGAAAAAGTTACATAGAACAAATGACTTATACTACTTAATATATTAAGGTATGAGTTGAATGTTGAAAGCAGCTGCTGACACTAGTGTTTCAAGAAATTTTCACTGACTCTCCACATTTTCTTCCTTTAAATTCTGGCTTGAAAAACTTTTAATAAAAAGAACTGGTGTTGATCTTCTTATTAAAAGTTTTCAATGTGGCAGGCAGCCTGATAAGAGCAGAGTGAGTCCTGTATTCAGGAACTCACTGCTTCTACACTCACTCCTGCTCCTTACTAGCCATAGGAGACTCTGAGAGACACCTTCAGTGCTGAAAGCCTCAGGTCCCTTATCTGTAAATGATTAGATGAGATAACATGGGCAAGAATCAATGTTCACAGAGCTGTGAGCTGATGACTTTCACAAATGCTATCTCATCCTAAAAGATCTCTTTAGGTTTCCATGTGCTATGATATTGTTTTTATTTAAAACTATTATTTGAGTATATGCCATTTAACTAAAAATAGAAGGAGTAAATATGTTCAGATACTAAATTTCTTATTTTTTTTAAAAAAAAGGCACGGTTGTATCCCTGTTGATAGAACTACGCTAATCATAATACAATGTTGAATTACCATGAGGTGCTAAATGGCCTTCAAAGAACCAACTACCTTTTGTTTTGCTGCATCACTAGGATCGGGCTAATAGGAAAGGTCAAAGGGGGTTGGCTTTATTTGTACAACGAGAAAGAGTCACCTCCAGTAAGCATTGGGTCAGAAAGAATGCCTGTACCACTTATCCCAAGGCTTGAACTTAACTCTACAATACTCACAGGGTTTTTAATGTAATTACTAGTGAAAGCTTCAATGCCTTTATTTAAACTCACATTAAATAGTAAATAACTAATATGTTGTTTCCTAAAAACACTATACTCTCTTGATAGAAGAGAGGGGTTGGCTTTGAAAGAGTCTGGGCCCCAGTAGAAAGAGAATACTGGATATTTATTAAGTAAAGGTAGTTTCAAACCGTAACGGTAATAATAATCACTATGCCTCCGTCTTACATTCCTATGACAAAGTTTCTTAACAAAGACATGCAAATGCATTATCGATCTCAATTTTGCCTCAACTGCTCACCAACAGCTAGAGGTGGCACCCTTATGAATATAAGGTTCTCTATACTGTTGATTGTAGAATCAACTGCTTTTGAATTTAGTTTCCAAAACTGACTGACCACAAAATCAAAGCTGCTCTTTATAACCTCTCTTTGCCCTTACGTTTGCAAACTGCAGAGGAAGCGCTCCTTAGTTTTATCTTGCAAACTTCCTTGTCAGTAATCTTCAGTGACGGAGACAAATTAAAATTGATTATTTGAATTCTGCAAGCTGCATGCTTACACTTATAGCTATCATAAAATATGTTGTCCTCCCAACGCCCTGGTCCACTTTGGAAATATGGATGAGCGGTTGATAGGAAATCATCCATGTTCATCCCTCTAGGTCTAAGCCAATAGTTTAAGCATGTGGAGTTGTATGGTGACTTAAAAACACATTTTCCCATGCCAGACTATGGAGAGAGGAAGTCACTGTCCTCCCTTAATAGACCAAACAGTCTTCATTTCATTGCTGGAATTAAATTGCAGACAATTTTTTGGATTCTATTTAATGAATGAGGATATATTTTTCATGTGGTGTCATTGTTTTACTACTTCCCATGTTTATTTGGACAGATTCATAGCACTGGGTAGGAAATGTATTGGTTGGCAACTTTAGTTTTGGAAGAAAAAGTAAACACATGCTGATTAGCAAACAGTAAACTCTACTGTGTTTAATTTTGGCTTCTCTTTAAAAAAAAAAAAAAAAGCCAACACAAAAAAACCACTATTTGGTATTACGTTCCAAGTAGGAGCATTTGTCCCTAAGTTCTTTCCTAACCCCTCACTGGAGGGCTTCCAGAATTACTCTCATTTTTTTTTCTTTCTTCCCCTAACACCAGTGGCAAACGCCAACATTATTTAAGAAAATACTTGTGCATATGGTATCCTCCTAACACAGATTTGCCATCCACTTGAACAGTAGGGCCACTAACCCACACAAACTAAACTGCAAAATTATGAATGGCATACACATAAACAGTTGTTTCCAGCCCTGCTAGATGCAAGGTAGAATCACACTTCTGAAAATCTTGAAAAGCTACTTGACTGAAAACGACCAGGTCCGAGAACCCAAGGTGGAAAATAGGACACCAACCTAGAATGTCAAGGGCTCTCTTCGGAGCCACTTTCATTTATCTCAGTCTCTTTACTGCGATTCCCAAACGATCCTTCACACTTTAGCCATGTGTAGCTCTCTCCTTGTGCGTTTTCACAGGTTCATCACAAACATGATCACCAAAAACGATCTGCAGGACAGCACACACACGGAAAACCCTGAACACAACCTTTTGGCTTCCCTGGGCCACCTGAAGAAGAACTGTCTTGGGCCACACATAATGTACACTAATACTCACAAAAGCTGATGTGCTTTATAAAACAAGGTAGCAAACACTATCTCAGTGTTAGAAGAATCTGTGTCGGGCTGCGTTCAAAGCCATCCTGGGCCACAGGCTGGACATGCCGGACCTAAGATACACCACGGCCCATCAGCACATCTCCTTTTCATGATTTCTGAGCTCCTTTTCGTGAAAGAAAACTAGTGTTTGATCTCTTATTCCTCCTGATTAAAGTTCATTGTCCAATATTAATTAGATTTCCCATGATGCTTCTGAGGTATGCAAAATGTTGTCTCCACTTATCAAATGGGAAAGCCAAGGCATCCAGATATCAAGTTTCCTGTTCAATGACCCAATATGCGAGGTTAGCATTACCTGTGTTTCTTTATTCCAAAGACATTTATTGTGGATCCAATAGGTTCTGCAGAGTGCTAGGCACCACACACACACACACACACACACACACACACAAATTATGTTCTAGCCCCAGGCAAAAGAGTGCAAGTTGATCAAAGTTTCAACACACATGAGGCTTACAGTCCAGTGGCGGGTGACAACCAGTAATCCAAGAAACATTCAAAATCTATGAGGTAACGACAGGGCAAACAGTAGGACAGGAATGAGTGAGTTGGAGGGAGGAGCCATAGACGAGGTGGGAGGAGCAGCACTCACTGAGCTCACTCACTTGAGCACATCTCTGAGTGAGGTGTCCTGGTGGGAAAAGCGTTCCCACCAGAAAGAACAGGTAGAGCCAAGTCCCCAAGGCTCCGCTGTGCTGGGACACAGTGAGGAGGTCGTGCTGCTGGCACGGAGAGAGCAGATGGAGTGTCACCCGGGTAGGAGAGGGAGGCAGGGGCCACATCTTACGGCACCTGGAAGTCGCCCCTGGACGTGAGGCTGCCCACACAAATGAGACGGATCTAGAGGGAGAGAACCCGTGTGATGAGTTCAATACTTAAGTCCACACTGAAAATGCATGGCATGGACAGGGGCGGGTGCATGTCCCTGCCACCCAGCAACGACTCGGACAGACAGAGGGCCCCGGAGCTGCATTTGAGAGGCTCTAGGAAACATTTTGCCATGGGCTGATCCAGTCACCCACAGAGACGCTGCTGAACAGCACCCAGGACCGAAGAGAGACCAAAAGCATTTCCTTCTGTAAAGTGCTGCGGCTGAGGGCTCACATCCGCCTGGTCCAATCAGCTCATTTGCAAACAAAGGTAGGAAATGGCTGCATCCTCGTATTTCATTGTAGACTCATGACTCAGTGCTTTGGAACTTGGTATCTTTGGGAGGGAGTGTCTATTCTTCACGTCTCTTGAACCAGGGGCAAAAACGTAGAGATAAACATGAGCACGGATGCACCCTGCTCAGAGGCAGAGCCTGGGCTCATCCACCCTCCTCCTCAAAAATCATGAATGAGTGAGTGAATGAGATTCCGTGTCTGCTTGTGTTTTTCTTTCCCACTCTCTTTTGTTTCCTAATTCCCAGCTTCCTCTTGTTTCTCCTAAACAGCATAAGGTCAACTGATGGTGAAAGTACCTTTTATGATAATGATTTAAAAGCTGTTATGGTTACCCAGGGTAGTTTATAATAGGAAGTATGTGTTCTGCCAAAACATTCAATAATGCGTCACATTACAAAGGGATCTAAAAAAGTTAAATTAAGAAATCTGTTATGAAGAACAAAAGTGAGTCCCTGTAATTTCACCAAAAGGGAAAAAAAGGTTATTTTATTTTCAGAATGGTAGAACAGGTGAGAACTATTTTTATGGTACGATCACAGAGAAAATCATATATAAATGCCATGAAATCCTTTGGTGAAAGACTCCCAGCATTTCTGTATGCACCGTTTATACTGAGAGAAAGGAGAACATGGCATGCATGGAGGTTCTAAGAATCTTGTTCCATGAAAAAGCTTCGAAGGTATACTTAACCTATCAGCTGTCCCCCACGGGCGAAGTGCACCAATAGCTGAACTGTAACTACTCCCACCCTGACGAAAGTTCCAGAAGGAACTATTTATCGTACCCGATCTAATAAGTCTTTTTACATCTATGATGGAAAAGAGGGGAGAGATAAGAAAGCAAACTTCAAATGAGAATGAGAAAGGTGTCTCTGTTCTAACGTGTATTTGTTTGTACGCGTGTGTATGTGTGTAAACACGTCCATCTGAACACCAGCTAAATTCGTGTATAAGGGTCTCCGTGTGATCGATGTGGCATAACTACAAAAAGGCTACGTGGTTATGATGGAAAAGTTCAGGAATAGGATATTCCTATCGAAGCAACATAAACTCTTTTTGGAATATTAGAGAAATCTGATGTTGTCTTCCCAGGCAGAATGGATTCTGAAAACCATAAAAATACCCTCCAGGGGGACAGAGCAAGAGATTAGGCCTTGAGGAGAGTACTCCACTTCCCTCTTGTAATGCAGAAGTAAACTGAGAAAAATTGAGAGGTAAAAGCAAGAATGGAGAGAACTAAAATCATAAAAAAATGAGTAAGTCAAAATGTAATCATAAAATAGGAATATAGTTTTTCGTCCTTCCATGAAAAATTATACCTTAAAGTTCATTCTTTTTGGCTATATTGCCAATTGCTCAAAAAATACACTGCTAAAGTTCCAAAATCTCATTAGACATATAAATTGCCTGTATAAAGGTTCTTGTATAAGCCTGCGGAAACATTTTAAACTTCTTCTGTAATATTATTTTCTTCAACAAAATTGGGCCTAAAGTTTGGAAAAGTTCCTGGAGATTGAAATCTCTCTCTCTCGCTCTCTCTTTCTACGGGCATAATATTACCCCACTATCCACCCAGCCATATATCTTTACGCTCCAATTTCCTACCTATTCCCCTATCCCTACATGTATAATGCTTCTATTTTGAAGCATATGGCTGGGGAGCCGAAAGAATTTAAATTGCCTTCCAAATGTGCATCGCATTATAAATGGTGTGAAAAAAGATCTCACTGTTCAGCTCTCAAACTTGGAGCAGAAAGCAGAGAGGAAGCGACACAAGAGCGCTTCAAACTTTATCCAAAAGCTCCACGGCTTCCCTTGTTTATGGAGGTACCAAAAGTATGCGACACAGTTTATAAAACAAGAACGCCGTACTGTACGCAGAAGGAAAGTTAAAAGCAAAGTACAGTAACAGCCCTATCTCGTTACAAACACTTGGCAGTGTCTAAAGTACCATGGTCAAAAACACGATACTGTCTGACTTGTACTTCTGCCAGCAAGCACTCCCCAAGTCCAAGTCGCTTTAGCCATCATCACCACCTCATTTGGCAATCGCTCCCACGCCTCAGTTCATCTACTCAAAATTACTGCACAGAAACACAGAGAGCAGAAACGCTCGAGCTCTGCAGGCTGCAAAAGTCACGGTGAAGGAGCACAGGAGAGAGGCAGCTCTACGGTCGGAGGGCCAGACCAGCTCCACGGCACCCCCAAAGCGGACGTGGCCATCAGATTGAGCGGGGCTGTCCTCGTGTCCCTAATGCAGGCTTTCTTCTCTACTCTGGCTGTAATTCCAAAGGGTCTTTTTGAACCAGCAGCAGCTAAGAAAGAAGGCATGTAGTGAAAATACAGTCAAGGACCCAATTTTTTTAGGCAACTGAGGGGTCAATGTACTCAGCAATAACCTGCCACGCAGCCATTCTGGGCTAGGCGTTTGACAAATTTCAGAACATTAAACCCTGCACCCTGGGTCCACGTGCATAGTGAATGCACCAGGCATTACCAAGGCTGGGGACATGTTAACACTTAGGAAATAAGGAGGTAAGTAGAATAGATCCATGTGCACATCTATAGCTGCACGTGGCACCTATAACTAAAACAATGACAATGTGTAAGCCAAAACGATAAAGGTGACAATACAATGACGAGTGATGGGAAATAACTAAGTGCAAGAATTATTCATTTGGGGGGGCGGGGCATGTTAGAATTGGCTTCCAACTTTTTCTTTCATTCACTTTTTTCCTAAGTAGCATATTACATCATTCAAAAACACAAATATTCTGATCTTGAGTTTAGAGCCTGCCATATTTCCTAGAAAATAAACAATAATTAACAACAAATCCCATCGCTGTTCCCCCGCCCTTCTCTTCAAGAAAGCTTATACTTTGAAATGTAGATACATAAGCTACTTTTGGATCAGGGCCCACGGACATATGCTTCCAAAGGCATAATATGTACAGGTTAGTCTGGTGTGTACCAGATGTAAGAGAAAGCGTATGCAAAAGCAGAAATATCAGTATTCAGCACAGAAATATGTTTTAATTAAATCTCCGTCTTCCTCTCCTTATAGATGCAGAATCTAAGAAAGAACAGAAACCAATCGCAAGTATATTTTTTAAATGTTTTACTTGAAAAAAAAATTTCCATTTGACTCAGGAGTCTAGGTTCCTTATATACATAAAGTTACAAAGATAATGAGATGGTCATTTATAAAGTGGCCTCTCCTACCCACCACAGGCTGGTATCCAACAACGGATAATTCGGATGAAACAGCCAGAAAATTCCAAATGCAGTATTCCTTAGGTGAGCTAGTCAGAAAAGGCCTGCAAAGCCCAGGTCTCCATCAGGTATTTCGTACGTTAGGCCTCGATTACCAAAAACTTCAAGACAGTCAGTAATCACCACGAACTAGTGAGTCGTCATTTATCAGACCATTCTGAACACAAAAGGGCACATCATCTGCCCAACGCAGCAACTTCTGTGCTTTGTTCTCAGGTACAGAACCTGCACGAGAGTGTGAGAGAACTGCAAATACCTACTCTCTAGCAGTCGGAAGAGTCCAAACTTGGGGTTGTCCTTTGTCTTTGCCTACGCAAGCCTACGAGGAGTTGGTCAGACTTAACCAAAGTTATTAAGAGAAGTTCTGCAGGCAGGGATGGAATGGGGGTTCAGATCACCTAACATTTTCAGGGCACTCTGATCTCCCCTCATTCTATACATCAGCGACGTCACTGCGGTGAAAGCCAAGTTTTAATTTAGAATTTAATAAAAATTGATTAAGCATCAGGGAGCACAAACAAAGCAGCTCCATAAATCTTTCAGCCCTTTTTTGTGCTGGGAAGAAAAGCAAGCCCTGTCTGCTGAAGCAGATGACAGATGCTGGCTTAAAGATAAGTATTATTTATACTTCTGTACCAGATTTCTTCTTATGCATATCTTATCGTGCATGGGTATATGATCAACAAAGTGATTTTATATTAGTCAAAGATGTTCCAATGTGCCCTGGCTCCATGGGAATGCCTGAAAGAGTTCAGGCTTAGGGTTCAATTAAACCAAGATGGAGAGAGAAGAAAGTTGTGTAGGAAAAACAAATATTGACACGGTTGTTATTTGAAATGTACTTCCACACACGGGCTAATGAATATATATGCACTGAAAATAACTTCGTCCTGAACATATGCCTGTGCATTTTAAATCAATGATGCATGTTTGAAAGATAGGAGGGTTTACCAAATCTAACCACATCAAGATATGGCTATATTAAACGGCAGTTACTTGCACATTATGACAATAAGGAGACGACAGCACCTTGAAAGAAATTCAATAGTCAGACAAAGAGATCTCTGACTTCACCCAGTTGGCGAATATTTTTGTTACAACGGCTGTAGTTTAAAAACATAAATCTCCTTCTTTCCCTCTCTACAGATACAGAAACTATGAAAACCATTCACTTGATGAATATTCCAAGAGGTTTTCAGACTTCTGACACACAGAGTAAAGACAACCAATGATTTGAAAAGAAAGTAAAGGCAATTGATATCACTTTTTCAAAAATAAAAAAAGTGCATATCTTCTACACAGGTTTTTGAAACTGGAGAATCCGGCATGTGATTCCAAAAGCAAGGTAACTCAGTAAGAGAAATCACCAGGTAGGAAGAAACCAGCAGTCACAGCCTGACCCTCCCATCTGTACCCCAATTCCTAAGCCCTTCCAGAATGTAGAAAAGGGGCAGTGGTTTTGTTTGGTTTCTTTTTTTGGGGGGGGGAGGATTGGGGGGTGTGCAGGGGTAGAGTAAAAACAAGCCGGAGATAAATAAGTCTTCAAGTCCAGAAAATAAATCTAAAGATAGATTCACCTAACTGGGGTTATTTTAAAAAACCCCAAACCAGTGTTCATCCATTTCCTTATTGTCTTTCCTTTCCCTTAGCATTTAATTTGTACTAGCTCTTTCTCAGAAATCTCAACCTCATCTTGGATGGCCTCAAAGGCAGACATATTCACCCACTCTAAGGCCAGTAAACCCCCCATGGCAAGGTGGGGTTGAGAGTGAAAGGTCTGGGGGAGCCCAGGCCAGAACCCGAGCTGCTCACAGTTCTGCACAAGGACCCGACGTGGCCCCGGCCCCAGTTGCAAATGTGTGCTGATGCTTTAAGTGACACTAAGCAGCAGAGTTAAGCTGTCTGGTTTCTCAGGAATTACTGTATAGTTAGCTCTTCAGAATTAGCAATGCACTAAAATAGGCTCCACAAATCAGTACTTTTATGTGTTAATACTAATCTATCACATGCAACAATTTTTCTTTCTTGAATTATAGATGAAAACACATCCATAAGAACGGAGCAATTACGAGCAAATGTTTTCAGGAATTGCCGTTATGTATGTCTCTTAAGCAAGCAACTCCACATGGAAGCACTACACAAAACAATTGCTAAAAATATTCAGGTTTCTCTTTCCAATTTAAATAATCCCTGCTATTATGCAAAAAGTCAGGTTGTAGAGGAAATGGTAGATCAGAGTGGGTTTTAAATGACCTCACAATATAGAAAACAAAGCTAAAATACATGTACGTACCACATCCTAATGCAATCAGATATGTCGCAGTCACAAATATATTTTGAATCAACTGGCTCAAATGAGAGTTCAAAAGGAATGTAATTCATTCACATAGTCTCTCATCCAGGTAAAAAAGAAAGAATTCTATTTCTTCTGAGTTAATGAGAACGACTGCAGCAAGTTTTACAGATAACTTTAACCTCCAGCAAAAAATAAAATGAAGTTAAAGTTCAGTATTCTTTGCAGCATTCCCCAGTTCCCGAAGCATGCCCAGTTCCAACACTTATTAGCTGTTGGGCCTGGACAAATTACTTGATCTCTGAGTTTAAACTGGCAGGTCTGCTGAGGAGTAACAGGCTTACGGCTGGAATCAAATGAGATTTGTAGGAAAAGCATTTCGCAAAATGCCTGGAATGGAGCGAGCACTAAGAAAACAGTCAGGAGTATTACTGTTACGTTTGCTGAGATTATTGTTAAAGCACTTCAATGATAACGCTGTCTAGCTAGGGACCGGCCTAGCTTGTGCTCACCTCCCAGCTCTGATTCTACGGCACTGAGTGTCCTGCCTGCCGTCCTGACTGTTCTTCTACCTCCCTAACTTCTCACTTCCATTCTCCCGTATTAATTCCAATTCTTTCTAGCATTTCCTTAAAGGTCAGTAAGCCCAACGCTACCTCCTTGACCCACTTTCTCAGCCTCTGTAATCACAACCAGACCTTGGGATAAGAACAAAGCTAACATGCACACAATGGAATACTACTCAGCTCTAAGAAAAGATAAAATGCTGCTGTTTGCAACAACATGGATGGACCTGGACCTGGAGATCATCGTGCTAACCGAAATAAGCCAGACAGAAAATCCCAAGAACCATACGACTTCCACTCATATGCCAAATATAAAACTGAAAGCAACAAAGCAACAAAAACTCATGGACACAGCCAGTAGTTCAGTGGTTATCCGAGGACAAAGCAGGGAGGGGGTGGCAGCGGAGGGGCGTGACTCAAACACCCGGTGATGGAACGAGCACTGACCCGGGTGGTGAGCACATAACGCAGCACAGAGACGATGCGCTGCAGAATGGTACACCTGGGACCTATGGAATTCTTGTTAACCAATGTCACCCCAATAAGTCCAACAAACAAATAAATAGAACGAAGCTAAACTTGCCTGTTGGACATCACCACTCCGACTCGGTGGTCCTTTCTTATCCGTGTTAAGGGAGCTAACATTTACCCACCGGACCAAGTTATAGAAACCTTACGCTCACCCCCACCTCCTTCTCCCTACACCCGTAATAAGCCCCCCTCCTTCTCCTATCAGTGCTGCCTTTACCGTGTTTTCGTTTCTCTCCTGACTTGACAGTAGCCTTAGCTGAGCTTGTTTGCATTCAACAAATAAAAAGAGCATCTCGATGTGCCAAGCTCTGCGCTGTGCATGCAAAATGGCACAGAGCACCAACAAGAGCAAATGACCAGAAACAGAAAGAAGTAGGTCCCTCATGTCAGGTAGTGACAGAGATACGTAAACACATCATTACACTCTGATGCCACATAAGCGCTAACAGGCACACGTAAATGACAGAAGGAGGACAGAGGGGTGAGTGATGGCTTTATCTGGATAGGTGAGCAATCACTTTGCTGTGGACGCTGATCCAGACCAGTGTGTTTGAGGAGTTTGGTGGGGGCACAGAGAGAGGGAAAGGCATTGTAGACAGCAGGGACAGCATGTGCTGGGCCTCCAACCTCCACGTCACACTGCGCTCTTTTTAAAGGTGCCCCCCCAAAACCCGGGCTTAACTGTGACACTGCCCCATCCGGTAAGCCCGGCAGGGGCCTGCCGCTGCCTCCACAATAAAATCCAAATAGCTCGGAGGGGTCAGGCATTTGGGGGCCTCCAAGTTCTGACTCGATTAGCTGGGAGGCAGCTTTCCCCTGCACCCCGCAGACCCGTGCCTGGGGACAGCAGGACGCCACCCCCCCCCCGGTAGGACCGTGTCCCAGCTGCTCCGGGAAACCCCATTCATCCCGTGGTATCAGCACTGAATCTCACTTTTCTGAAGTCCTCCCTGCGCCTGGGACTGTCTCTTCCTCTCCACTGTCACACCCTTTGTCAGGGCCGCTGTGTCCACGCACCACACATCTGGATGTGTCCACGCACCACACATCTGGATCTGCGTAACGGCCCACATGCTTCTCGTGTCACTTTTCAAAACCTTTTGCGCTCCCCGGGAACAAAAATTACTCCATGAGTAAGTTAAAATCACCCCAAATTAACAGCTAAGTATTTGGACATGTCCTACATCAAGTCCTCTTACTTGGTGCCGATGGACCTGAGGACAGGCTAGCGGGAGGCGGCGACGCAGACGTGAGGTTCTCACAAAACCACGAATATTCCACTGCTGCCAACCAAACTGTGTCCCCAGCAAATTCTTACATGAAACCCTCACGCCCAGTGTGACTGTATCTGGAGACAGGGCCATGACAGAGGGAATTAATTAAGGGTAAACGGGGTCACAAGGGTCGTGGTAAGAGCTCACACTCTGTCTGTGATGGAGGACCCAGCGACAGGCCGCCCTCTGCTCACCAGGCCCCGAGCTGTCACCAGGACCCCACCTGTGGGCACGCTGGCCTCTGACTTCCAGCCCCCAGAGCTGTGAGACCCTAAAAGCCTGCTGTTCGAGCCACTTCGTCCAGGGTGTTCTGTCGCAGCAGCTGGAGGGGCCTGGGCCACACACGCGAGTCACGTGAACCCGAGCAGTCTACCAGTTCGTGTGAGACCGACGTGTCCCACCCCGGCACCATGCTCAGGCCGTGTAGCTTTCCAAACAGACCCACGAAGCTCCCAACCGCCTAACAGTACTGTCATCGGTTTACAGGGAGCAGCAGCTCGGGGGTGAGGCCCTCCGTGAGTCCCCCCGTGATGCAGGGCGAGTCGGTGACCGTACTGGACACAGGAGGCAAAAATCCTGGCCTTCGGAACCCTGCCCTGGAAAAGGCCCCTCGTCTGGTTCCCACAGGAGACCGTGCCAGTCATCGAGGGCCAAGGGACAGCGCTCAGCCACGCCCCGGCGCAGCGTGACAATCAGGGTGTGCCACCTGCAAAGCTGGGGCGTCTGGGCAGGGAAGCTGGGGACTGGGGGGCTGCCGCCGTCACTGACCAGCTGGGCGACTGTGAACAAGTGAGGGAATTTCAGCAGATGCCAGCTGCCTAGTCTGGACAAAGAAGACTCTCCTACCTGCCCTGTAGGGTCACGGTGACGATCAGAAATAAGCTGCAGACGCGCACAGCCCGCTGCCTGGCAAACAGTCAAGACTCAGCCACCAGCAGCTACTACGTCTCAGTGTCACCCCATCAACAAGTTCACCCCCACCTCAAGTGAAGGCAGGAGCGGGTGGTTTTAATTTTTTATCTCTGGTGGATTTCTGACTAATTGTTTGTTTGGTTTGGATGTTGTTTGCACAACGTTTACTACTTCCTTGTAGTTACAACACACGGTTTTCCCCGGGAGCCACTCACGTGCTGTGGGTGTCGTCCCCGCAGGCCCCCGCTGCCCGAGCAGGCAGGCGACTCAGGCCTCGCCAACGCGGAGACGACACCCACTCAGTGACAGGCGCTGGGTGGCCCCAAGACAGCCGGCCCAGGCACTTGTGCTGGGACGACAGAGAAAGGGAAAACTTGCCTCTCCACTGGGGTTGCTCAACTGGTCCACGTGGAGCTTGGCAGGCCGCAGGGAGAGGCCGCCTGAGCAGGAAGGCTCGGGAAGGGAGTCAGGGAGCCACTCGGGACCCCGTCACCAGAGCTCCCGGACCCCGCCAGGACGGAGAGCCAACTGGACTGCTGGATGCATCCACCGGCCACTTCCCTTTCTCCCTCCAGCCGGCATGACTTGGGTGCCTGCACCTGCAGTTAATATTCAACCTGAAGGCCAGCAAGAATCTGACACCTCTCAGTGACCCAAAGAACCCCTGGAAGCAAACAGAAAGAAAAGTCAGGACAGAGAAGCAAAGCTACAGGCGGCGTTTATCAGGAAAAGGCAATGGGGTCTGGGCCCCTCAGAACACGTCGAGTTGGTGGCTCACACGATGGCCGTGTCATGTTCGTGCCAAGACTGCTGTAGACACCGTTTAGCTCCTTCAAACACTTGTGTAGACCGGAAACCACGGATATGCACAAATCTAGGTTGCCAGTGGCATTTTAATACGACAGGAAAAAAACCCAAAGGACATCACTAATCGGGCCCACTGAATTATGGCATTAATAATAGTAAGAGATGACTTGGTTACATTCTTCCTGTGTCAACCAAACGTTTCAAATTTAGTATTTCCAATCACATATACACCCTGGGGAGGAGACATTATCGTCCTCATTTTACTGATAAGGAAATTAAGGCTCGAAGAGCTTATGTCCTTCGCTCAAGTTGAAACAGTTAAGTCGTGGAGCTGAGATTCAAGGTCAGATCTCCCTTCTTTATTTTCTTAAGTACGGCCAAGGAATGGTACCACCTAGAAACTTCACGAGTAGGGACGGTAAGATCCCCTTTCCTTCTGTCCTTTAGCATCAAATTATCTACCATCACGGTCCATTCTGCATTTGCTTCTGGGATCAGCTGATTTGAGACACACTGAGACTGTGTCCTACTAGACCAGCACCTCCCTGAGCGCAGGACCAGCTTTTGCATATCACTGTGCATTGCCTGGAGAGAGGAGATGCTCAGTAAGTACTGTTTAAGGAAAAAAAAGAAAAGAAAAGAAAGGAGAAGAGAAAGAGAGGGAGGAAGGGAGTGGATGGAGAGAGGAGCGGGGAGGCAGGAGGTGGGTCCACCACCCGCGCACCCCGCTTCCCCACAGCCGAGCCCCGTTGAGACACTATCACTACGAGGCGTGAGGGGGTGATGCTATCCTCACGCGAAGGGGCACACAGGCAAATTCCTGAACCATGCGGAAGTATCAGCAATGGGATTTCTTATGGATATTTTTGCTAGCTCTGCCACCCACCCCACCCACCCTCTCTTAATGAGACTCGGGGTGAAGCCAAATTACAAACTCTCTAACGTGTCCCTCTAACTGTGCACCTGAAACACTGTCACTCTGCGTGTCTGGCCCTGCCGTGGAGGAGGGTCCCTTTGAGGGTACAGCCAGTCAAGCGTGATCTTGCTCGGGGACAGGGGTGGGGGGTGGGGGGGGAGAAGACAAGAAACGTGACGGACAGGAGAGTCTGTTAAAAAAATACCTGCACGAACGTTATCTTTCGGCTTCTTTTACGTAAATTCTCTGATGGCCAAGAATGTCCCGAGGTTGCCCAACGTCACGAGCCTCCTGAACATGAGAGAGCAACTAGACCGCTCCCTAAACATGAGTTTTTGGAAGAAAAGATCAAAGAGGAATCCGAGTGGAAGCCTTGACTTCACAGAAAGACAGAAGTCCAGAACCTTCGCTTTTGCCTTTAGCATTCCCAAACGTGGACCAAGAGATAGACACTGTGACTCCATGGAACCACACGCCCACAGGGGCACCGTGAGTGCAACCTAACGGTATAGAAAAGTGTGGGAGCCCTATCACAGAAGGGGGGTGTCCAAGCCAGACTGCCACAGCTATCTGTGGAAGACAGTGTGCCCCAGGGAAGTTCCAATACAAAGCAGCATTAAACGTGCCGAACTCGCCGCAGTGAGTAGAGCATGAAGAGCTTTTGATCGTCCGGTTTAAATCTGTCAACTGTATTTCCTGTTAACTACGTGACACAAGGAATAGAAGTTACCGAGGTGTCCTCTCTGCTAGTACAAGGTAACAGATAAGCCCACTGAGAAGTCAGGTTCATCCCAAGAACTGGTTTCTCTGTACAATGATATACTGACTGCAAATACCTCCTTTCTTCTAGAACACTCTGACTTATCAAGGTACGTGCAGGCATGGCTACCTCTGTCATAATAAGTATGAAATGCTCATCGTTCTTCAAAGGCTTCTCTTAGATGATAACCATGCCCGAGAGATGGTGTGGCATGCAAGATCCCAAAGTATGCATTATTAAAAATAATAGCATTTGGTTGGGGGGGGGGCCTAGAAACTTCCAGGAAATGCCATCCACTGGCATTCCTTTGAAACATACATTTAAAGGACTCGGCCGCGTTTTTCCCTGCACAGGGCTGTCAGTTGTGCGACACAGGAATGCCATGTGCGATAACTGAATGAGGAACTGGAACCTTCCGGCTGACGTTTCACCTCCCCGCATACCAACACGTAAAGAAGGACACGCTTTACGTACAGATGCTGAAGAGTTAATCTTCAGCAACTCCACTGAAAAACCCTAATGGCAGACTGCCCATCATTCTTTTAGACAGAGCTTGTCAGAAAAACTAGGGCAGCTTGTCCAGCTCAGCAGTCAACTGATTACTAGTGAACTCAATGGGGCTCCCGGCCAACCCCCGAGATGGCTGCCAGCCCCTTGGGTATTCAAAGGCCAAGTTCCAATGTGGTTTACTTGGCCAGAATCACATGATGTCAGTGCTATTTTCTCCTGACCAGAATAACCAGTCATTCAGGTTACAGCGAAGGCACCGAAGGCCTCGGGAAGCCAGGCAGGCGCTTCGCTGCTCGAGGTCGCAGACACACTCGGGGGCATCGCGGGGGCCTCCTGCGGCTCACCCCACTTCGTCAGTTCCAGTGACCCACAGCACCCTGCATTCCCTAGTCCAGTCCACCACCAGGAACGACTCAGGCTCACTGAGCCCAGAGCCCAGAACAGGCCCGACCTTCATCAATAACCAGCTGCACAGCAGAAAAGTGGGCCGCGGCTTCCCCTTATGGTACGTGACTTGAGGTCTAAGAGGCAAGCCACAGAAATTCTGGGGGATCGGGTCGGCGTTTATCCACGCGTGCCCACGTTCTCTGCAGGGCAGTGAGACATTAATTAATTTTTACACGTACCTGGAGATTTTTCAGTTGCTACAGGATTTGCGAGGATACATGCATTCCAGGGGTAACCCGTTTTTAAAACTGCAGCTACCCATGCCTCTCAGTGAGAGAATCCATTTCACCTTCCAAACTAAAAAGCAGAGAACTGAAAGGACGATCTGCTTTGGGTCCAGAGAGCACGACGGCTGGGGTAGCCCAAGGGCACCGCTTTCAAAGCCTTGAACATCTTTCCCAACCTTCAGAGTGCTTTAACTTATTTCTAATTTTCCTCTTCGCACTCCTTCCTTACGGCACTGTCAGGCCTATTATTTACGATAAATTAATTTTAAAAACTCGTTTTTAAGGAAATGCAATCTTGAAAATGTTTTAAAGTTTAGAAATAGTATACGTGGATTTGCTTTGGTATCATTATTATTTAGAGATTTTCATCCTTTCTTTTCCCGGTCCGTAACTAAAGTAGTCAAGTTTAGTTAAGGGAAAGAAAACTATAGTAATGTTAAGATTTAATCGTGATTTTTAAATATTTATGTTTTCAAAAGAAATCAGAAACTGCTTCAGTTTGAATGTGCAAAAGAAAAATGGAGAAGTGGAATAATTCCATTAACGGTACCATTAGCATAGAAGACAGCACATGTGTGATGTATGAAAGGAGAGAGTGGGTTCTCCACTATTCACGACTGGTTACACTCTTACTGAGCTTGACCTTGGGGAAACCTCTAAGCAAAGTGGCCGAGGACAAGATTATGAGAACAAGATGTCTGAGTGTTTACTGATGTAGCTTTCCATGTCCCTCTGAGCCACAGCCTTGGTGAGGAGGGAGGAATTACCTTCCCATCTCTTTGCAGCAAGAGTGTACCTAGGACAATCACCTGTATTAAATTCAGGTGAACTTTTCCAAGCAGAAGTCAATCTATTCAGAAAATTGTGCAGTAAGAAAAGACAGACAAACAAGGAAGGGAGGGAGGGAGGGAGAAAAGGCAGATACCTAGGAAGAAAGCAAAGCAGAGCCCCCAAACGTATTTTTATATCACTGCTTGATAATTTTCATTCATTCCATCATTAAAAAAAAAGTTTGAGCAGACTGGCAACCACATCAAAGCCAATGTTATCCCCAGTTATTCAGTCAAAAGCAGGTGCTACAGTTTCCCCTGATGGCTATAGCTCATCTCTGACTATTCCACTTGTCTTGCGTCCTGGTATTTTATTTCCTCCTCAGATGCATTACCATATCATAGCATCGTTAACAAACTAACAAATGTTTGAAAGACAGAGGCTTGCTAGAAACAAGTTCTTAGATGCAAAGAGACTAAGGAGTCACCACCAATTAGAGTATAACTGGATAATTTGACAGTTCTCAAGAGAATCGTCTCAAGGAAGGCTGGGAAGGTACGGAGAGAGCCCAGATATGTGCTTTTCTCTATGACAATACAGCTCCCACCCCCCCACCCCCCAAAAAAAAAAGAAAACAGAAATCACACAAGGAAGAAAAAAAAGCAAGGAAGAATTTGAAGCAAAGACGTCATGCATAAATAAAATACTTTTAAGTTGTCTGAAATGATCTTTGAGACTACGTAATGTCCTGGGAGCTACCTCTACGTATCTCTGAGGAATCAGCACAGTAAGTACAAATCTGTGAAGCCAACATCCAAGGCTTTCCATGAGGTCACCTCGGTCTGTTTGTCCCCTATGGCCCCTCTGCCCCTGTGCCCACATCTACCCACTGGCTCTGTGTTCCAGCCACACTGCGTACGTCCTGCCTTTTCCTGCTCCTTGACGTCTGCTCGCGCTGCTGCTCTGGCCTACGTGCCCCTCACACTCCCGACAAAACCCATTTCTTCAGGGCGGTCAAAAACACCGCTTTCCATAAGATGTCCCCTCGTCCCCCACGACCCGCTGTGAGCCTCTGCACCGTACCTCAGTGCTCCCCATTTACTGAACTCTTGAAGACGGATCTGAGCTCCTCTCCTCCACCAGACAGACATAAGCACATCAGCATAGAGACACATGTCTTGGGGGACCTGCCCTCCGTCCCTGATCGCCGATTTGGAGTGCACTGTGCAGGCTAACTCATTTCACACTACTGCAGTGCATGGCTTCTCCACCAGCTGCTCAGGGGCCTTCTAGGGATGCAAACGCTCCTGTGCTGTAATGCCTGCGTCTGTAATAGCACAGAGGTGTCCGAGGTCAATAATGTAATTGGCGTGTGTCTCACAAGAACAGAATCCGTTATGTCTTCACTGCAGTAAGGAGTGTTGTGCTTGTCTCTGATGTCACTTGGTTGGGACTCTGCAGTTGTGTCTGTCAGTGTACCCACGTGTGCACGTGCTTGTGTTTGCTGACAGACCAGGGCTGGAGAGCAAAGTCACAGCAATGATGCTTGAACCTCCGTTCAGACAAAACATTTCAGGTGTAAGTCCTGAATTATTCGCGTGTGAAAGCACCAACCTTGTTCTCACATTTAAAAACTGAACGACACTTGGCTGAACCGTGAGGAGTCGACTCTTGGGCACTTTTTGTTCTACACTTGAAAGAGAACCGTGATAAATTTGTTGAACATTCTGACTCTAACACACTATTGTCGTATCTTTAGTGCAAAACCACGTGGAGACTGAATCTCAATTGGAATACATATCAATGACTTAGAACAACTAACTTTGCCTTGTTTTACTATTCTCATTAAATGGACCTGTGGTCAGTGACTGGGGGCAGGGGTGAGGGTGGGGGTGACCAAGCACCATATAAAAGTGCAGGACACAGTGATGACCAGGTAGGAAAGGTAAGAGTCAGATCTAATGTAATTAATGGGTTTCAATTTAGATAAAACACTTTAAAGGTGTTAACAGATAACCGTAACAGCCTTGAAAATATAACAAAAAAATTATGATTTGCTTTTATTGATGAAATAGAAGATGGAGGAGTTTCACCAAGTTATAAAACATGACCTGTAAACCACCCAGCGCACTGAGGAGTCTTGGTATGCTTCGTGGAGCATTTAATTGATGAAGAGGATGTCATACATGACAAATGGTCAAACAATAGTCTGACTGCCCTTCCAAGACCTCGAGTTCTACTCGATCCTGTTCAGGGTAGTTCCAATTCCGGGGTCCCTTTGTGTCCCCGCCGCCCCTCGCTTAGGTGCAAGCAGTGAACTACACAGAGGCTCCTCGTCTCAATCCACCACTTCCAGCTGTGTGATCTTGCAAAGTCCTTCACGTCTCCCTTGCAAAGTCCCTTTATGTCATGTCAAGTGAAGCTAACGATGGTACCTGCCACCAGACGGCGATGGCAATTAAAAATGAAACCTTCCATGCAGCTTGTTTTACCAAAAACGTTCATTTTGACCTACGTTTTCCTAAAGCTCCAAACCAACAAATACATCTCTCAAACTCCAGAGAGGCTGAATTTGAGGATGACAGAGTTTTTAGTGAGTTTCTTGTTTCAATAATCTCAGTTTCGTCTTTGCCCTCAAACCGGAATAGTTCCAGAGGGGGACAAGCACGCGGCCAAGAAAAAGGGCATGAACCACACAGCCCTTCTGCCTTAGAAATACATACACTTCCCTAAAAACTTTAACTAAGTTCCCGCCTCAAGAAAGAAAACTTTGTCTTTATTCCATATTGTCCATTTCAAGGCAATAAATGACGAAGAAAACACACAGAGAATGGGCGAGAAGAAAACTCAGAGAGGAGAGAAAGACTAATAGAAAGATGCAGAGAAAGAGAAGGGAGGGAGGGAGGGAGGGAGGGAGGGAGGGAGGGAGGAAGAGGGGTAAAATATTTCATATCACTGTCTCCAGAGCACTCAGTTCCAAAAAGAAAGAGCCGGTACCGCACCGTTAACAGTTTGGAAACACGAGCCTGTCTGGCACCCCCAGTTCCAGAATCATGAGAATGAAGGTTACTTTACACGAGCTCATAAAACTGGACCCCAGGTGACAAGACCAATTGGGAGAGAGCGGTGAGAAGGACGTGGGGCGTGGGGGGGACCCCCCTCGAACCCTGGAGACAGGGATAGCACAGCAATCCCAGACTGTTCGTGTCCAGACCCCCGCCTTCCACACAGAGCCGGGACCTAACACGGTGCCTTGGCTGGGGTTCACCTGGCTTCGCTGCCCCCCAGCTCTGCTCAGACCCGTTCTGCCACATCAGAACTGAGCAGATGTGGGAGAGGTGAGCTGCCTGTCTGTGGGCTACAAGCAGGAGCCCCTGCTGAAAGGGCCCAGCTAGCCACACAGACTCGGTCGTGTCTGTTCGGCTCACAGTTTAAGCACCGAGGGTTCCCAAGTGGGGCTGGGCCGGTGCTGAGCCTGACGGGGACACCTCCCAGCGGGCAGGCCTCAGGCTCCTCACCTACAAAATGGGAATCGCAGCCCGGTTACCGTGGGGGCTAACTGTGAATATCCAACCGTGCACAGGCCCAGAGGTGGCTGCATGCGTCCCTGCTGTGACTGCACGGATGCCAAAGGCTGTGGGAGGCTGGATGGGGCTGGCCCACGAGCTGGCTGTGACACCGACGGCCCCAGAGCCAGGAAACCCAGCCTCCCGAGGACGGGGGAGGAAACCTCAGGAGTGCCTCACTAACGGGGAGACAAATTCCAGGGAGAAGGTCTACCGTGCACCTCCCACGGGGTCCGTCCTTGGATTTGTTAACACCCGCAGGTACAATTATTTGCTGCAGTGCTAAAGACCGCTAAGCGTGTTTAAGGGACACATTTTTTTAAAAGAGTATTATAGCATCTCCCATAATTAGATTTTGTTAAAATAATGCCACTTACTAAACTGCATAGTGGGGCTGTTCTTCCCCATTTCTGTTTCCAGTGCCGGTGGCTGCTGCCCTCAGGCTTCTGGATTCTTCTTTTATGGACACAGTACGCTGCAGAGGAAGCTCTCTGATGACTCCTTTTGGAACACGAAGTCCATGGAGGCCAGGACGCCGCCTGTCGTTACCGAGAACTCGCAGGCGGACGTACTGGGCCCTGACCTAACAGGGTGACTGAGTCTGCGTGCGCTTTCAGCAGCAGGTTGTGTCACCTCAGATGCGGATGGGACAGGGAATGGGGCTACGGGATTATGCTGAACAGGTCAGCCCTCACAGCCAAAGGGCTTTGCTGGTGGGTGAGAACAGGGTGTTGTTTAAGGATCTGAGAACATCCCACCATCTGGGGCAGGGGGCCTCGTGCTGCCTTCCCAGACCTGCTCTCCTAGCCAGAGCCCCCTTCTGCCAGGGAGCACGGGGGTGGCCCGGCACGGGCCCCGGCGTCCTGGCTAACGACACAGGAGGTCTCAGGGCTACACCCCCGGGATTCTTTTCCCGCTGCTACAACCAGGGACGGATTTCTCAGTCTGCCCTGAATGTCCTACGCGGACACGATTCCAAATGAGACTTCGCTGAACGATCCGTATGAACTCGGAAAGCTACTCTGAGAACCAGTCTCACTGTTTGCACTTCTAGGACACCCTCATTTCCTCCATACTTTTTGTTTAAAAAAGTTTTTACACCACGGCGCCATCAATCAGGTTAGGAAGGACGCTGCTCCATTTCAGAGCCTGTCTCACGGAAACATTATACAAACCACAGACGTGAGCGCACAGGTATACGCGCGTGCGCACGCACACCCCCCTGCTCAACTTGACACTGAGCCCCAGGGTTCACAAACGGACCATCCAGACCTCACTCCACTCCCCCATCTTTCTAGGATCAGCCTTCCACGTTCTAGGGTCCATGAAATGTTAATGCAAGTCCTCTAAGGAGGGAGGGAGAGCCCGGGAATCAAATGTGTAGTTTTGCTGAGGACAAATGTGAGTCACGGGCAGGCCGGGCTGGAAGGAATCACCGAAGGACTGTGAGAACCCGGCCAACTAGTCAACAGCCACATCTCAGAGCCATTGTGCTGTCCCCTCTCTATTCATTGTTACAGACAAAGCTCGTGAAGTGACAACATTGTTTCTTTGTTTATAAAAGCAAAAGCCACTGAAAGGAAAGCCAATGACTAGTGATGGTGAGGGAGGTGAAGAGAAGAGGCCGACGGAAGTGATGGTTCGTGGCCAAACACAGACGCCTGGGAGGGGGCTATAGGCCAAAGGGCGAGCTGTAGGGTTAGAAACTCATCATCACCCTTGGACAAACCTCTCACAAATGCCAAAGGACTACTATGCAATCAAAACAGTCTGAGGTCCCTGGCGTCGTGGAAATGCATGAGACGTGACTGTGGATGGCATCTGAGCGAGACGCTGCTGTGTCCATGATGGAGGAGAAACTTCTCCCACAGATGGGGGCCCATGGGCTTCGGCTCTGGAAGGAGGAGCCCAGGAGCACTGTGATAATATACTATTAAGGCTGGAATGGCGCTCTGCCTGAATGGTACAAATGAAAACCAGGTATTTTGGTCCCCTGAGATTGAACTTGAGAGCCAGGCATCCAATATAACCTCCAGATCGATGCACACTGGCTTGAGTTTAGCTTTCCTAGAACAGCCACCGATGGCCGTTTAAAGCGGGAGGTTCTGGGGGGTGGGGGAGCATTCTTTCTTAGCAGGCGCCCCATAGCACTGCTGGGTCCTGAGAGAACCTACGAGGCCCCGGAGAGAACAGGTAGGGGGAGCCGAAGTGCATGCAGATAAGTGAGGCCCCATGGACCTCAGAGATGCAGATGCTGTTAACTCTCCAGACAGGGAAAACTAAGGCTGTGGAGCCCACAGGAGGGCCGGTCCACGGCCTCGGCGTGCGTGGCTCCCCGGGTGACTGGGCATCTGTGCGCATGCACCAGGGGCCCGCCCAGGGGCTGACGACAGGTCACCCCAGATAGGAAGACAGGTGTCCACAGTCTTCCAGACAACACAGCTTTCTTTGCAAAATCATGTAAATGTCCTTCTAACTCATGTTCTCACTCAGTTTCCGCAGTTCTGGTGAGATGCCTGTGGCACTTTGTAGGGGGTTATCATTATGGGGCTCACCTAACATTCCCCCACATCTCCCTCCCTCCATGCGTCCGACACTGGGAAGTGGACCCTCCTCTCTGACGTTCTGATGCCCCACGGAAGACGGCCTGTAGAGAAGTCGCTAGCATGCACATACACGCCTCCGGCCTCGCTGGCAGCACGGCTACGGCACCACGTCGGTGTGTTAGGGGACCACGTCTCGTACTGCGACCACAGCTACCTTCTACCTCGAGGGACCAGCCAAATGCAGCATCTTGCAGGTCAGCACAGACCTTGCCAGCTGGAAGATCAATCACAGCCCTGTCTTCGACATCAGGTTCACACGGAGGCACCGTGCTTGTTAGCGAGGGCAGGGCAGGGCCCCAGGGGACCCGCTCCTTCTGCACTTGTGGACAATCCATTCAGAAAGCTATACAGATGGTGACGAAAGGTAGCCTGTGTCGCTGATCCCTGCCTCTCCATCGCCACACGTCTCGGCCTTTGCAGGGCAAGGAATACTTGGGTGTACTAGATTGGAGAGAGCAAGGAAAGAAAAAGAACAAAACAAAACAACAAAGCCAAGCCGGAAAGCTGAAGTCTGAAAAGGAAAACATGATTGGGAGCACTCAAAGGCAGCCACATCTCAAACTTGTGTTTGACAGTCACTACAGGCCAGTCCTCTCACCCGTCAGCCCTTCGCGAGGCCGTTGAGCTGAGTCGATCACGTTTGTCACCTTTTCACGTACCTACACGGTTCACTGAGAAGACTGTACCTGCCTTTGCAGGGCTCCTCCTGGGCATCCCCCTCCCCACCCCGGCCTTCTCCACACAGGCCACCGATTTGATGGGATATTTCAAGCCTGGCTTTGATGAGGAAGGTCAGCTTGGCACACAGGTGATTTCCTTGTAGATTAAGAACATTTACTTTCTTCCTGCTGGAGCCCTCCCAGAGATACCATCAAACCTCTCTACCTACGCAATTAGTTTTCACAGGTGGCTGTTTTGCCTCCAGTAAAACTACTTTCTTTCTCCTTCTGCAAGTCAAAGCAGGGCGAACGCACGTGAAAACATTTCAGATATGAAATAAACACTTTCATACAGGCAGCGATGATGAAACGCACCTTTTCTGACGGGCCCAAGCCCCGGAACGAGCTGCACACACCAGGGCCCCACTTGGGCAGGAGGGTCCCGAATGCCAGGTGGAGGGGTAGGAGGGCAGGAGGGTCCTGAATGCCAGGTGGAGGGGTAGGAGGGTCCCAAATGCCAGGTGGAGGGGTAGGAGGGTCCCGAATGCCAGGTGGAGGGGTAGGAGGGCAGGAGGGTCCTAAATGCCAGGTGGAGGGGTAGGAGGGTCCCGAATGCCAGGTGGAGGGGCAGGAGGCCAGGAGGTGGGCACCGAGAGACGAGGAGAGGAAGCAGAGAGGCCACAATTTACAGTGGTTCATAGTGGACAGAGATGTCTTCTCCTTTAATGAGCTCTTCCTGTGCAAAGTCTGTACCCACCTCACACAGAAGCGAGACTGGGGCGGGAGAGAATGGACAGAATGGACAGAAATGGTTATGAGGCAGCTCTCTGCAGGTGTGTTTTGTTCCTGTGGCCCCAGAAGAGTGTCCACACGAAATTAGAAAAGCTGTGAGAGGTACTTGTTTCTCTGGTCCTTTCTCTAGTAAAAAGCTCCAATCCTAGAGGCAGCCATTTCCAAAGGGGGAGAAAAAAATTCAATGTCGACATAAATCCCTTGAACTTAAACATCTGTTTAAAGTGTTTCTAGGTCAGGGGTCTAAAACTGTGAAACACTAGGGGTGCAGACATGATTTCTTTCCCAAGGTCTCCAAGTACACCGGCATGCACGGAGCCCACAATAGTGTTTAAACATCTGGCCCACTTCCTCCGAAAGCAAAGGGCTGACAGGGTGGGTTGCTGTGGCTTTTTGTTATAACCTATAACATGACTTTGTTATTTGTACAGCCTCTAAAATAAACTAATGTTCAACAAGGTGTTTTTTCCTTTAATGTATTATTTAAAGGTGGAGGTTTCAACATAATGTTGAATGTCTTGAGAGGGTTTGTGTCACAAAAGCTGCAAACTCAAGGGCATTCATGAAGAAATGACTCAAGGGCGTTCATGAAGAAATGACTGCCACCACTTTTGCCCTGTGAAGGAAAACTCTTATCAGAATTTCCACTTGCAGCATTCTCCTCATTGCTCTGACAAAATAAAGTATGTACCCTGACTTTGAAGTTTGTTTCTATACCCGTATTTGTCGATGGAAAAAAAGACTGTTGAAAATATGAAAACATAAACTCATTCCAAGAAGATGGGGAAAGGGGGAGGGGGATTTGGATGCAGCTTCCCAAAGGGCCTGGCTCCAAATCCTCACACGCAGGGAATTGGGCACTGGTGACATCAGAGGGACCTGAGTGGCCATACACAGGCTTGCCACTCAGATTCCTCACGTCCCCAGTTTGCATCCCCCAAGAACTTGTGTTACGGATTCATTATAAAGAATGACTATGGACCTGCACGATCACACTCATGACGGAGAGCTTAAGGACAGCAAGAGGGAAACTGAGCCCCCAGACAAAGGGGGCAGGCGAGTCAGTAAAAGAGGAGGCAAGTGGGTCAACCTCTGAACCCAACTATCGTAGTCTGAGCTCAGGGTTTGCGGTTAACTCATTCCCTACACCCCAACACTGCTCCTCCGTCATGTCTATATCCTCTAAAAAGGGGGACATAACCCTAAAAAACTCCCAGTTCCAGTGAGAGTGATTTTGCTGACATCGGGTGGAGCAATACTCCATGGCTGTCAAATATAATAAAGGGATTACAGTTTTGTTTTGATTTATTTTCGTGTACAAAGGAAGAAAGAAGACAAACTTCAAAGGTTTTGCCTCTGGCCCAGACTTCCGGCCTTAAGGGAACAAATTTCCCAGTGAACACTATAGAAATATAGAAGTGCTCATTTAAAATTGGCCCAAGGAAATGCAAAGAGCTAGTCCTACCAAGACTAGATAGATGTAAAAAGCCGAATGCTTTCTTGCCCCTTTGCTACCAGGACGGGGGGCCCTGCCCAGTCAACAAGCACTCTTACACCCAGAGAAAGCTATTCCTATACTTAGGTCTTTTTTTTTTTTTTATTCAAAAGTACATTCAAAATAAACAATACTCTGGGAATAAAGAAAGTGATTTTAAAAAGTTAAATAATGTTATCAAACTAGAGAGACCAAACGAACCACTCCCATATGTGGTACCCAAGAGCATTTAGGTAAGAAAAAGGCACATCCGGATTCTTCAGTCAAGTAAAAATAATCGGTGATGAGTTTTTATATATCAGAGGATGATGCAGTATGTAACAAGACAAACATTTTTCATGAGTTAGCCAAACTCTGAGTTCTGTAGTGTCTTCTCCTACATTATAAGATCCTCTCTCCTGAACCTTCTTTGCAGCAAACTGTTTTTCTGGGACAGGACGAAAGAAAGAATTTCAGAGTCCTGAAAACGTGAATTTTTAAATTCTAATCAGAGAGTGTTAGGGCCAATAGGAATCTTGAACGGAAATCTTGGCCATCCCCCGACCTAAGGCAAAACCACACCTACAGTAACGTAAGCAGATAAGCATCTAATCAAATTTAAAAATAAATCAGATTCCGTAAATTAACTCCCCAATGCATTCCTGCGCCTGACACCCTTCTACACAAGAAATTCCTTTTCAAGCTACAGCTTAAGCCACATTCGGTACCATCAATCGTGCTAAGTGTGTGAAAAACAGACTTAGTGGGAGTTCCCTGATGGTGTAGTGGCTTAAGGCTTCGGCGCTGGCGCTGTCAGCACTGCGGCCTGGGTTCGAATCCCAGTCAGGGAGCTACCCACATACCAAAAAGCAAAAAAAAAAAAAAAACAAAAAAAACAGACTTAGTGAACAGCACGAGGAGTTCCTGAAGACCGGTCTCAAAAATTTCTGGATCAAAACTGACTGACTTCAGACCTGGATCCCAGTGACTTCCTTTGGGTCAGAATTCAGAGCAAAGGGAGATCAATGTCTTCCACTGGACATTATATCCTATTTGCAACTAGGAATATCTACCTATCCACCAACTATAAAGAGTATCCAGCTACAAAACAGGTGTTACAAACTTAATGTTTGTGTCCCACCCCCCAAAATTCACATCTTCAAGGCCCAATCCACGATGTGGTTATATTTGGAGACAGGGGCTCTCTGGAGGTAATTATAAGTAAGAGTAAACAAGGGCAGGGCCTTGATCGGATAGGATTAATGTTATTTTAAGAGAATATACTAGAAATCTTACTTGCACGCACTCTCTCTGCCATGTGAGGACACAATGAGAAGGCAACATCTAAAATCCAAAAGAAGAGGTCTCAGAGTTAACCCCACCTTGCTGCCACCTTGATCCTGGCTTCCCAGCTTCTATAACTGTGCGAAATAAAATTCTGTTTGTTAGGCCCCTCGGTGTATGGTGTTCTGTTAGAGCGGCCCAAGCAGACTAAGACGGGGGGCACCTTATGAACACTACTGTGTTGAGTGCGTGTTCTTTTCCTTAGACACGCGTCTGGGTTCCCTCGACATGTCAGAGACAGCACTCCCCTCACTTTTAGGGGGACTCCTAGTTTGTTCATTCATTTAGCGCATGTGTATTGAACTCCAGCCATGCAGCAGGCGTCCAGCTAGACGGCAGAGATACCCTTGCTAAGGAGTTTACAGTGCAGTGGGCAGGGGCAGAGGGAACTAAATGAGCAAGTCCAGCAGGACATGAGACCACGCCCGCAGGAGGAGCAGCCATCGCGGACGATACCAAATGCCCCGGATGGGCCCAGAAGGAAGCAGCCAACCTGCTCAGCTGAAGGACGCAGGACGGGGGTTTGCCACCAGGCCTGTGTGCAAAGTGCTAGAACATGTGGGTTCCTCCCCTACATCGCTCACTGTCAGCCTCCCTCGGGAGTCTTCCTGTGGCCTTCAGATTTTCTCTAGAAACAATCCCTCCCTTGACAGCTCCATCTCTTTGCCAGTCTTCCAGGACTCTCACATCTGTATTCCTAGTCATAACCCTCCGCCTGAGCTCCAGGAACCCTTTTTAATTGAGGGTCAGTCACTTCTACAGCGTGTGACCATGACGACCGTGTCTAAAATCCAAGTCTACCCCTTGCTCAGATCTGCTCATCCGGTTGTGAGCAGCCTCGGCATTCCCCAGTGGGGGTCACCTCCTCCTCTCTCTCTCCCTTTCTCTCCCTGTCCACCCATCACCAAGTCCTCTTTGCCCAGGACCTCCCGAATCTGTGCAGGACAGGACTGCTGTTTCTGTTCTCAGTCGGGTCCTAAGCACCAAATCCAAAGACTGATTTTTATTGATTTCCTATTACCAACAACGACTTGACACTTCACTTAATCGAAAGCTGCAATAATCCACAATAAAAATGCCAAATCCAGACAGGAAGGAGACGACGCCAGCACAGATTCCAAACAGAGAAAAGCAGACAAATGAGCACCAAGTGTGAGCTCCGAGCTTCCTAACATACAGGGAAAAGAAGGAAAGTAGATTCATCACCCAGTTCTCATTGTTGGATGAAGAGAGGCACGCCAACCAATCTGTTGCCTCACAGGGATTTCCCAGAAAAGAACAGAGTATTAGGGGGTTGACAAAGGGACACTAAAAGAAGGGGAGATCTATATATGGATCATGTACATATAAATTGTTTCTTAAATATTTCACTTCCAGTGAGGCCCACCTAAGGTTGAATCATAATTCTGGAAATGCAGTCCGTACAGGAATACAGTGAAGTGTTTCTAACGGACAGGTTTTTAATAATCATGAAAGGTTAACCTGTCCCTGAGGTTATCTCTGTGAACACAAATGCCTCAGAGGGACTTTTAACCAAAGCTATATCCATAACTGAGCTGACAAATTCCTATCAAAAGCACTAGGACACTAGGCTGCCTCTCATATTTCCATATTTCATTTCTTCAGAAAGGCTCCTCCCAGGGGGCCTTAGCTAACAAAGACCTCCGTACCCCACCTCTAGTTTAAGCTACTGCTTGTATCTGATCATTCTATGTGTTTCCTCATAGCGGTGACCACAATCTGGAATTACTTGCTTATTAATTTGTTGATTTGATTGATCATTCTCACCCAGGGGGAGATAAGGGTCCCTAAGGACAAGGGTCATATCTGTCCTGTTCACTATTGTGTCCACAGCCCTTAGAAATGTCACTGGCATGTAGCAGGTGCTCAATTAAAATATTTTAAAGTAATGAAATGAATCAGCACGTAGTCTATTTTTTGTTCTAAGTCTGTATATGCTGTGCCCCATGTATATGGGGAAGACCATGGTGATATTTTACATGCAAATGTAAAAGCCTGGCTTAATTAACATGGCCTCCACCCTGACTCCATTTCTCCCTTCTCCCATCCATCCACCATTTTGCTGCCCAGAGTTGTCTTCTAAAAGACAATCTAATCATAACAGCTCAACCCACTGGACACTCTTTATTGGGGCAACTGAAGACCTCACCAGTCTAATCCTCAGCCTTGTCTCTTGTAAGTCTCCTCGGCACCCCACACAAGCTAAAATCCACCTCCCCGCCGCCTGACCGCTCCTGACCCCCACTGCCCAGCATGCCCTACCTGTTTCCGATGACCGCCCTTCCCTCGTGCCATCCCTAGCCTCCAGGAACGTGAGGACCCCCATGCTCACACTCCTGTCAGATGAACGTGTCCTCATCTTTTTCAAGCTCCTTTTCTGAGTCACAAGAGACTTCTTTAGGCTCCTGTGAATGACCGAATTCCCTCCTCTGCACTGCAATACAGCTTTTTCTTGATCTGTTTTATATGGCAGAAGCGGTCAGTTTTATGTTACTGTTTTCATTATGAGACTAGATGATGAACGCCTTGAGAACAGGTATCAACACTTTCCTGGTCTTGGTATTTCCCCAACCTTGAGCACACTGCTAGTCACAATGTGGGCAGGAAACAAACGTTCACCGAATTAAACATCTGCATAGTTAGAAGAACTAAATAGACACAGATACTGGTTACTCTGCATTTCAATTTTACACAGCTGCAGGCCTAGCCATACAGTCGCTAGTATTACTGTGCACTTATTAGAGGTAGTATTACTGTGCACTTTACTAGTTATATTAGTGACTGTTGCACATAGCTCTTCTGTTGCAGAAATACTATTTAAGTTATAGCATACAAATATATATTTTCCTAAGAATAACTCATGTTATGAAGTGCTCTACTATATTAAAATATTTTAATAGACTGTGTGCATAGACTGACACTTCACTATTGAACCTGACATCACACAGAACACCTCATCTCATGCTGTGCAGATTTAAAATGATTCAGGGACTTTTTCATCCGCATTTGCTGATAAGACCTGAGTATTTCCAATCCTGCATCCACTATGAAACCAGTCTCTTTCCCCTCTTGTTTACCATTACAGAACGCTGAACACCTTATATTTGAAGAAGTCGTAACTCTGAAAGTACAAGGTTCAGAACTACGACTGTGCCATTTCTTCATTCCCTCCAGTGCTGCTCGCCCAGCAGTCTCGGTTGGCCAGAGTACAACAGCCATCTCCAAAGCGCTGCCCATCAAGACAGGGCAATGAATGAACGCGTGCACGTGCATCTGTCGGGCTATTGAGCGGTAAAGCGTACAGGCTAAGAGAATGGTATTGAGACATATGTGTCCTCACCATCTGCACACATTGTAGCAATGCATTTCCCACATACGACACGTCTGAGGCCTCACTTTGCACATGAAGACGAAAAGCACTCGCGCAGATTCCCGGGTTGCACACGTGGTAGCTTTATGTCACGTGTACCTATCGGTCCAAATGTTCTTTTCTTGTGAAAAATAATGAAGGCACGGGATCAGATAGCTACCTTCTTTCCTCTGAAGGGCTTGCTTTAACCTTACGTTACCAAAATCTCAGGCACACTAAAGCAGAAAATTCGGGAACAAACTGGTTTGCCTTCTCAGAACCTGCCATGTGTACCTTAGCCACATCTCGGAAAACTAAAGAAAGGAAGTCGGACTGAATAAGAAAGCGCAAAGTAGCAAGCTATGTATATTCATTTTGCATTACATATTTTGGAAGGCTGAATTCATTATTTATACAGGTGCTACCTGACCTCTGTCCAGCCAGATTTTCATTTTAACCTATTAATAAGCACACTATAAACAACAATGAAAGTTACGTGACCTCGCACAGCTGTCTCAGGCCACTGTACTTCCATCGTTAAGGAAACTGTTAGATGGCCCTGTGGTCAGAACACACTAAATCTGTCTGAAAAAGGAAAAACAAGAGTTTTTCTCCAAAGGATGAAACAAAAATCCTGAGCAGAGCTGTTGCTCCCGCTGTACCGTTACCGTTGTTATTTATCATTTATTATTTACCTATGTTTTTTTGCATAAGCATTACAGGAAGCTTTCATGCTGCTCTGACACATAATCAGTTGCTTATTGCCAAGGGAAAGACTTTTTCTCCAGAAAGACAATCTGTGCACACACTAATTTGAAAGACAGGAGAGGAGCTGCGAGTGTTTTAATAGCCCATTATCAAAAAAATTATCCCTTGGCTATAAAATCCCCAGACCATTGGCTGGAGATCAGCTCCAAGAAAAATGAGATTACAGAATTTAATCTAGTGAAGGGGAGTGAGGGATGAGTTTTAAAAAGCCTTAGATCACAAAAAAAAAAAAAAAAAAAAGGCAGAGGATAGAACCGAGATCAGCTTAGATTAAACCTTCCACATGTTTACCTCATACAAATCTGACATGTTCTGAGATTTATTTTAATTTTCAAAAGTATGCTGTTACTTTGCAACATGTTAATAAAGAAAGAGTGGGGAATGCTCAGAAAAATACTATAGAGCGAGGTGACAGGAAACAAAACAGCATTTTGTCTTAAATTTGCACAACCTAATTTACAGCAATAAAGCAGAACCTATGAGTTCTGGTAACTGTCAGGGCCGTCATGTCCATGACATATGTGAGGAGGTATGAAGCAGAGTCTCCGTAGGCCCTTCAAAAATTGCACACAGCTGCCCTAATGCAAACCAGAAGTCTCAGACTGCTGGATGAGCACTCAGATTTGTGCCCGTGTGGGTATTCACAGAGGGTCTCCTCCACACCCACCCTGTCCTCGTTTATGCACATTTTAAGGAACCAACCAGAGGCCACAACCACGGTGATGGCACATGAGAAGACCCCTCCCACCCTAACAAAGTCGGCCCAAGCCCTGCAAAGAAAGCCTCAGAGTCCCGTAGAACCTCCCTCTCTCCCCCCAACCTCTGCTCTCTTACGTCTCCTCCCTCTCGTCCCCCGCCCCCCGCACCCCACGAGCATCTGCCTTGCCCAATCTCGCCTGGGCCAGCTCCAATAACAACATCTGCTTGGCAGCTTTTCAAGCCCACGGATAGTTATCTAACTGAGGCTTTTGTGCTGTACTGTTTATTCTATGTGAAGAAATGCCTCCTTAGTTGAAAGAGTACTTTAGAAAAACTGTGCAGCTATTAGCAAGTGAAGCACAAGGCTAATAACCCCCACCTGCTCATCAAATTAATTATGACATCTGAGTCATTATAACTCAGAAAGAAAACACGACTGCAGATTTGTCACATGTAGGAATAAACATGTATTGGGACCAGAAAAAAAAAATCAGACCAAGAGACTCAGCTGGACAAATCACATGCCTCTACCTTCCAGAGACTGAGACTATGGATCCTATCTTTGTAAGCGACTGACGAAGACGAATGAGGACTGGCCAGCCACTCTCTTCTTAAATGGAGCAAAATGAGATAAAGTCAGGGAATATGGAACCTCCAGGAAAACACTTAAAAAGTCAGTAAGTATTTCTTTGAACAAACCAAAACATTATACAAAGCCATCCTGCAGAGAAAATGTTGCTGTTCATAATAGTTGTGGCCCATGCCATATGGCCCATCCTAAGTATACCCACACAGACCCAGGATAGAGGATTCCTCTCCCCTCTAGGTACAGAAGAGTATTTTAAAGGTGCTAATAATTCTAGGCAGAAAATACATTAATGAAAATAAAAACTTGTCACGAAGTTATTTAGCCTTTAGTTTTATGTGTTCATAAAACTAGCATTGTTAAAAGGCAAATTCCATTCGGTAGCCATAAAAAAAATTACATTTACAAGTCAGACATTTAACATTCTATCTCATAGTCATCACCAGTTTGTTACTATTTCACAGCATTGAAAGTAGCAGGTTTTCAGTATGTTTTCAATAAACTTCAATCTCTTATTCTTCCCATGTATTTCTGTCATTTATAACTATAACATGTATTTTTAAATATCTTATTCTCAAACTTGAGATGTTTTGTAAAGTGATTTAGAAATACAAATAAATTTTAATAAAAGTAAAGTTCTTTTAAGTAGAATGAATTAATAGATGATGAACCATATAACAATACAGTCATGACATTTTTCCCCATTGTTATATTAAAATAAATAAATTCTGAAAAGATATTTGGAATAATCACAACATGTCACTACTACTTAAATATTGGTAACTATACATTTTAAAGTCTCTTCACCTTTCTGCAATATCTTTATTATTGAGGGAGCATTTCTATTTTTTTGGAGTACCTGTGTTGCCAATCAGACAACACAAATCTTTCTTTAAAAGCACATTAGCATTTTGCTAAATGACGTCAGCCTACTATATTTTATATTCTACCTCCAGGAAAGTCATCCCATTGTAGCAACAGCTATAACTGTTGCAAATAAAATTTTTTTTTCATTCTGTTTTATAGAAGTACAACCCACAGAAGAGTGAACTTTAACACAGAACATGTTAAATTCATAAATCCTTTGAGGTTTAACATAAAATAAAAGCCCATCTCAGGTAGCCCTACAATTAGTATTTTCTCTCTGCAAAACCATTTGGAATCACAATCAAGCACTGGGCTGATTTATGTAAATGTGTTACTTAACCTCAACTTGAGATATAAATCCAGAGCAAACATAACAATGGCAGTCCTGACACTCAACTTTGCCAAATCAGAAGGTTTAGTCAGCCTCGCCTGAAAATAAAATAAGATTACACTGAGAGTGTCACACGGAGTCAAGAAGCCCTGGGCGGCGGGAGCAGGCCAGGGAGATCACTCATTAACTAGCCAAGCACTCTGCAGAGCTTCTCCATGTCTGGGAAAACATGCTCCTGATTTTAAACTCAAAGTCAAGGCACTCTTTCTAAATGGGTGAATTTTCTGTGTTGTTTTTCTGTTTTCCCTCCCCATCAGCAATCCTGAAAAGAACCTTCCGTGTTTACTATCTGCACGTGTCCAACTGTGATGTGGGCCAGTGCCTGAGGAGAGGGACTCAGGACGACGAGGAGTTAATGCCCCTCTTCTGAAAACAACCTTCAGGTTGCTTTTTAACATCACGTTCTCACAGCTGCTAAATTCCTGTAGCATGAGAGGTTACAGTTATGCATCCCGAAGAGGCATGACCGGGGCCTATCCGGCGGCGGGTCTCGGCCTGCGTCTCCTGAGACACACGCATACGCAAGTTACAGCCGTGCTGGTCAGGCATGCTCTACAGAAGCCGGTCTGCCCCACCTGAAAAGTCAAGCCATTATTTTGTGGAAAAATATCCTGCGCAAGTTATCACTATTACTGTCAGTCTGCCTTGGAAAATTCTACAGGCATGCCAGAAAGAGGGTCCATAGCATCCAGCAGTTTCGAGATCATTCAGGGTACAGAGATTCTCGCGTCCACTTAATCTCAGCACGCATCTCCACCCCGACTTCCTTCCCCATGGTATGTGGTCTTGAAAACACAAATGTTCACCGTTTCCTGGAGCTGAGCTACAGAGGAAAAGTCCCCTCCCAGGAGGCAGAGCTGCATGCTTTTGGTGCCCCTGAAATTGTTCACCACGGTACCACATAATGTGACACTCACCACAATTAGTTACAGGGAAACAGTCTTTTTTCCACCTCTGATGTCACATAACAGATAAGACCACGATTTGCGATAACATGAGCCATGTTATCTCCAAACAAAGTACTTGAGGAAGAGTTTGTTAAGAGGGCCACGCTACTGCAAGGCTAAGTTAAAGTGTCTAAGTCACATGTGCTCCTCTAAATTTCATCTCGACACAAATGCTTGCCTGGTTGAAGAGCAGAAAATGACAGATGCACATTATTTTTCAGAAAGTAGAGTTTTTTGCTGGTAGTTTTTAAGTAATCCTTCCCTCTCTCATTCTCTCCTCCCTCTCTCTCTTGGCATTCTTCACACACACACACACACACACACACACACACACACACACGAAGACATCCATTAATATTAAGGACAGTTTGTCTGCAATGTTTTTCAGAATTTCTCAGGGGCTTACGAGGGCTGCAGCCATGCCAAAATGACAAGCTTTCCTCTCGTCAGAAGGGATGTCTTTTCAAAGCCCAGCCCTCATTTTTCAGTCTGATGTAAGTAAATTTACCTCTGTGTGCTGAGCTGAGCAGCTTCCCTTTGCCGTTTGTGTTTTTCTCAGAGCTGCTGCTCTAGCAGAGCGATGCATTTCAAAGGCAAGTTAGAAGCATTCTTCCCTCTTCCCCTGTTAGATGATTTGCAGTTACTGATTCTTCTGAAATCTTAGATTTGAACAGCAACCTAAACCATAGCACCATTTTAAAACAGCAAATCACCAGCATTCCTGGGATCACATTTCTCTAGAGTAAGTATTCAACATGAGGCACAAGAATGAAGTCTAAATAGGCGAAAAGGCACAAAATAAAGGGGAGCATTATCTTTAAAAAAAAAAGCAAAAACAAATGGGGCCTAGTCTATTCTGATAGCATGCTGAAGGATGATCTTTTGGAAGCATTGTTTAAAGCCCCAGATAAGAGTTGGTAAAATTGTTTGGTTGTTGGCTAAAATAACTGATTTTTAAGAAAGTCAAATTCACTGGGCACCAAGGCAGTTAACTTTGGCAAACATTGTTAGGCACCAAATAAGAAAGTACAGTTTTGTTTTTTAGTTGATGTATTTCATGAGAAAAATCAACGGTCCCAGACTATTAATCTGATAAGATCTATGATAAAGTCCAGTGGATGAAGCATCACTAAAAGTTCATAATTTGTCCACACCTCCATCAACCCAATGGGCCTCAGTTTGTGAGGGTGGACCTTGTGCCGCTCCTCCTGATAAGAGTTTTACCGGGACAAGGGCCTCTCTGAGTACCTCGAACTCTGCAGATTCTCCATTTGTGTCACATACTTAAATAAGTAGTCCAGAGTACGCCACCTTTCTGGTCATCTCGTGTTGACTTCTCTTTTTTAATGAACTAACATTCACCTGAACACACGTGACTTCATAATGGATTGGGGGTTTGGGCAACTGCCAATCTCAAAGTCACAGTAAGAGGAATAATAAAGGGACAGCAGTATGGTTGTTGTCAGGAAAAAAGGACGTGCAGTGGTGCTAAGCAATGCTGCCAGGCCAGGAAGAGTCTTGTGACTACCCCCTGAGTCATCCCGTTCACCTACGAGAGCAAAGGATGGCTACATAAGTGAACACCTTAGTTCACACTGGGGCTTAAGTCCCTAGCATCTTCATTTCCTCCTGTGCATATTTACCTGAAGGGACATGAATGGGATACCTTCCTACACTGCAGACTAACAAACTGATGCAAAATTAATCCTGCAGGAGGGAAGGAAAGACACTCCATTCCTGGGGTAATTTCCAAATGGCACTCCAAGTAGATAAAGCAGGGAAAACTAAGTCTGTCTTCCCCTCTTTTTTTGTTCTTTACATTTGGGTGAATGCAGTCACCTTAATCTACCTAATCCTATTATGCCTAATGAAACCCAAAGACTAAAAGTTGTTGATGTTCAAACCCCGCCCCCACCCCCCATACCACACACTTTCTTGAAACGAGGAAGAAAGAAAAGAAAGAACTTCTCACTCCCGGCCCAAACTGAAGAATCTCTCAAATGCATACTATAGCTCAAGTAATTATTAATTTGCACCTGAAATGTGAGAAGATGCTTGCAAAGAGCTAAACAGTTAGGTCCTGCAGATCCGCCTTTTAAACGAAGCCAAGAAGTTCCAGCTTTAACAGACGCCGTTCCTGAGTAGAGGCAGAGCCAAGGATGAACTTGAGCGGATCTGAGGTCTTTACATGTGACAGGAAACGAACAGCTGGGGAAGGGCCCTACACTGAATCCCCAGCTCTCAACTGCCTGCTGGGTGAATGACTTAATGGTCCGCAGCTGTAAAATGGGAACAGTATTTATCTCACTGACTTGAGGTCAATATTAAATAAAACACCATAAACACAAGACAAGAGTGCTAAGCAATTCACAGGCGTAAAGTATAACTTGAACCCGTAATAAGGAAATGCACTGACATAATCTCTGTGAAGTGACCAGAGCATTACAGCTTGGAAGTCAAGGGACAGAGGGGAGAGGGCTGACTGGGAAGGGTGGGTGTGTAATAGCTCGCCCCCTCAGAGAAGGCCCAGAGGTCTAGTGCCCAGGGCACGATTCGGCCTCTGCCACTTCCCGGTCCTGGGCAGCTACGTCAACTCTGAGCTCTGATTTCCTCACCTTTAAATGAGGGATGATGATACCTAAAGGAAACTGGAGAGTTTAAATAAAATACTATACAGATAAGCTCCTGACTTTTAAAAATAATATTCATGCAAGGGAAAGATTCCTTTGGGTCTGTCTGTCCTGCACACTGCTGCCAATATAACTTCGTGTAGTTGCCTTCTAAATACCTCCCAGTATTCGGGACTGAATTCAGATTATGTGCTTTTTGAAAAAGTGAACATTTTTCCTATCAAGTAGCAACCTAGCAAAGGAGAAATATTTTTGTAAAAAGCTTAGGAAAGAATAATTGACCAACTTAGGGAAATCCTTTACGGTGCGAGGAAGAATATTTTTCTTGGAATGAATTACTATTTGCAACCCACCTGAAAAAAAAAAAAACAACCCTTAAAACATGTTTTAAAAGCAAATAGGATGTTTAAACCTTCCTTGAAGGGCAGACTGCTTTACAGGTTGTATTCTGGGGATATTTTTTAAGTCACAAGTTTGTCCTTCGCTTGAAAATAAAAGAGAAAGTAACTGTCCACGAAACAGCTTTACTTTTTGCTTCCTACAATTCAAACTTTTGAAGGCAAGTCCTCAAACCCCAAAACAAGTGTAGCACACAGGATGTGCTGGCAGACTTCATTTTAGGTATCTCCAGGCAACGTGAACGTATGCACGCGTGTGCACACACATGCGCGTGCGCACTAAAATGTTTGAATCAATAAGTCACTTGGAAGAATCTCCAGAAGTGTGCCGAGGCATGTTTTTGGTGTTTTGCCAAATTATGTGCTTCTGTTTGTGGCTTTCAAATATGGATTAGACAGACGCACAAGCACGTACTGTTTGGCAAGTAGCGACAACGGTCTCGTCTGAATTTAGTAATTTAAGCTTTTCATTAGTCCTCTTAGGTGAAAGGGAGAATTAACAACAACTTGTTTGAGCTCTATCTTTATATCCCTTTGTCATCCGTTCTCGTTCACTTGCTATAGATTAGAAGCCAAAGGAATTTCAGATGTCCTCTGAAGACAGACCTAAAGCAAGAGAGTCAAACGAGGGGTTCAAATGTCAAGTGCATTTAAATTGCAACCTGAACTTTCGTTCACTGTTATTCTAAGGCTATAACTCTGCTTTTCTAAGTTCCCCAATGTACTTGAACATCCAGTGTGCCCTCTTTCTTCCAACAAAAAAACAAAGACAGAAATTATCACAAGAAGTACAAGTTCACTTGAGATTTCTGTTCCTCGCGTCTTGAAATTACCACGCACAAAAGTAGATTTCTACATGACAAAGTGCTCACAAAGAGGTGTCTGTCTCCTGTGATTGTTTCTGAGGGAAGTTATGCCCTGGCTGCCCTGCTTCATACCACAGCCATGCTAAACCTCAGAGGTCAGCTTCTTAAGACCATGAACTTTGGTGCTAAATTCAGAAACAATTCCAAAGCAAAGTTCATCCCAAATCCTGTCACAACCATTCTGGCGACCAGTAGGCCTTTCTATTCGGGACCAATAAAGCAATCATTGTCAAGGCCAACCCTTCTCCAGATCACTTTAGAGAACACCAAGGGAAGTTCAATTGACTTGTAGCATTTGACAGTTTCTTCTGTTTGTGGGTAAGAATAATCCTGATGTCCAGGAGAAAAGTTTACAGAAACCAAGAGGTAAAAAAGATGAAATGCTGACAGTGGTCCATTGTTAATTGAGTCCCCTGTGTGAAGCTATAGAAAGATTAGTTTATACAGCTGCTACTCTTTGTCATAACATTGCTAACAAGATACATATGTTCCACCGAGGTCTTATTTTGGACCTCCAAAACCGGACAGTCCACTGTTCAAAACATATGTAGAAGTCAGCAAACAACATCACAGAGAAGGAAGACCACTGTACGCCCTCTGGTTGACTCAATGGCCAAGGAAAGACAAGACGTGAGCCTCTGAGCGAGCACAGCCTAGAACATTTAGATTTGGGGGCTAGTGAGCAAAACATGGAAACATGTGAGCTAGGAACCAGGGCAGGAGTCCGTAAGGAGCAGTTCCGACTGTTTAGTGGAGAATTCAAACCTCGAACCCTGACATTATTTGTAAGTAGTGACTTTCTCTGGAGAAAGTAAAAAAATAGGACTGAGAGAAAATATTACCAGTCACCACGTCATTTGTGCCTTGTACGTCTGCTCTGCTTGTAAACTACTGTACACTGCGGAAAAAAATGTGTTAACATTAGGAGATTTCAGGAAAACATTAAGATAAGCTGAGAATCCAAACTAAGCTGAATACAAAACACTTGTAAGTACTATGTATTAAGCAAGGTGTTAAGAATAAGTCATATTGAATATTCTCAGAAATTTTTTATTTTAGTGGAGAAGGTAGAGAAAAATAATTATATACATCTATATGTATTTACATATACATGCACATCTATATGTATATGTGTGTGTGTGTGTGTGTGTGTGTGCATACACACACACACACACACACATATATAGAGGTGCCAAAAATGTATGCACTTTAAGCTACGTTATCTATGTATTTCATAAATATTGAAGGTAACCACTTTGAGCACCTCTTGTAATTGCAGAAGTCAAACATGACTTGCATCCATCTTTTGTTATCAGTATATATTGAGTATTACAATTTTAATACAGTTTTTTCCTTTCTTAAAATGTATCTAGGTATTTTGTTACTGTGTGTGTGTGTGTGTGTGAATAAAGAGTGGTGGAGAGAAGGGGAGAGAGAGAACTTACAATTCACAAAGCCCTTTCCCATGTTATCGAAATTTATCCTCTGGAATAACTGTGAAAACGAGCACCATTTTACAGATGGTCAAACTAAAGCCTAAGTCGTAAGGACTGATAATGGGACCAACACCGGAAGCCAGGTCTTCCCATCAGAGCCCCTACTCCTTCTATTATAAAAGGAGAATGTTATGTCCATTGAGGACCATGATGAGAAAAGGATTTCAAGTTTGAAAACTGGGAATCCCATTTTCCATGTTAATAAATATATTCTCAGAGTTGTACCACCTTATTACCTTTCACGCAAACATTTCACCCCAGACTTAACTGCTAAGATCGAGAGCTTACTGGAAACCCCAATAAAGGGAAGTGGAGGCTCACGATAATCAGACTGTCTCCATAGAGAAGGCAGACCAAAGGACACTTCAAAAGGAAAGAATTTGGAGGCAGCAGGGATTGAAATAACTTACTTCAGCAAGCAAAACATAAATTTAGTGTGATGTAAGTTGCTCATCTACAACTCAATGAAATTTTCCTGGATGAATATTTATGGATGGCAACAGAGACTGCTTCTAGTCTAAATTTGCTCCTTCTCCACACTCCTTTCCTACTCTTCCTCTCCAGTTCTTTATCCTAATATTCGGAGCTGGCTGAAGAGGCCATCTTGAACCTCAGCGGAAGGTACAATTACCATAAAGCCCCCAACTGTAAACAATGGTCTTACAAAAATAATGCAAATTCAAGAGGCAAGAATGGGGTTTAAATTCCTTTTGCATATTCCTCTTCTAAAACAATCCTCCTTCCCCCCACATCTTTTGTGCATTTGATTAAAGCATCAAAATACACTTTCAATGTAAGTAGCAGGATTGCTTTGCTAGCAGCTGAAGTGCCTGCTCCAACCCTATTGACTTGATCCAAGACAGTATTTCAAAATGACACACTTTGGAAATGACAGGTAAAATCCAGGATTTTCTTTCCCAGGAAGAGAACTTAATCTGAGTCCTGTAAACCCAATTTAGTAGTACAAAGTCTGCTGAAGAGATTATTCCCATCCTGGACGAGCTTCACTAAGTCAGCTGATCTAAAATAACAGTTCAACCAAACTGCCTATATCCAAGTCCTGATTCCACCACTCACGTATGAGTTATGTGACTGGAAAGATGATTTAACTTTTCTGCTTCTCAGTTTCCTCACACAGAAAAAGGGACAATAAACGAGCTTGCTTGATAGGGTTAATACAGGGAATAGTTGAGTAAGTGCATAGCTGAATAGCTACATACGCGTGCGCACACACACGTTCAGGTGTCTAAAGGGTTCCAATGTTCATCACCTCCTTCAAGTCTTTACTCGAATGCTGCCTCCTCAGTAAGACCTAGTCTAACCAATTTGAATACTTCAGCCTTCCCATCCTTGCACACCCCTTTTATTTATGTTAAAACTAGATGTGAAACAGTATTTCCCACGAGAGCAATACTCCTGGGTTTAGTATTCAATTTGTAACTGGCTGAACCCAGTAATGAGGCAGCTCCGTGGCTCCTCTCCTCCTATAACAGCTAGTCCACCAAGAATTCCATTTCTACACCAGACAGTGTGAGAAACAGTGGAACCAAGGAGACAGCTCAGCGCAGGCGCAGAGGAGGTGTCTGGGGTTACCTGGAGGATGTACCTCTTTTGTGAACAATGGAATACTCTCCTCACTGAACAGCACAACAGACACAGAGTATTTCCTGAGGTATAGAAGGCCTGGGAAGGGTTACAGACTCAAATGATAGTGGTTTCCTCGGAGGAGGAGCAGAAATAGACCAGGAGGAATTTTAGCTTTATTTATTTTAGCTTTTACAGTGAGAAACTATTTAAGTGTCACTTGTGTAAATAAATAGTATTTAAAAGCCTGATTCTCAAGGATTACAGAGCTGTCCCTAGTCCTACTCTGAAATGTGTGACATAGAAAGAAGTCTGATACTCTCAGTAAACATTCTAATAAAAATGAGTTGCAGCAAATAGAAGGAAGATACAAAGATCAGAAACATATAGTATCAAGTCCCAGTAAGTCTGTACAGCATTCATGTAAACTTCTAAGATTTGTTTGCACATATTCATTGGTTCATTCTAATTTTGACCCGTTTTCTCGGTCCAATACCAAAATATAAGCACACCCACGTACCAACAGATAAAAAACTGAAAAAACTGTTGGAGCGTGAAGCTCGAACAGAACCATTACCACACTAACTCTGATACTCACCGCCTATCATATGAGATCCCCACGGAGTGACCACACAAAGCAGAAAGGACGATTTTCTACATCATTCACCTCCAGTCCCATGATTTGATACCAAATATTCTTCAAATTTATGGTGGTTCCCCTTCTATTACCGCCTCCAAACTATGGGCCCAAATCAATACTACTTCCAAAGTAAAGATTCTCCTTTCTATTTTATATCATTGTGATTAAAAATATAAGGCGGCTATCATAATTTTTCTAGAGATTTATTACACTCTAATATTTCATAAAACAAATTATGGTGATCCATTCATTGCACTGCTCCTTATTGCCACAATATGTAAGGGGGGCCAAAAATGGGAAACTGCATATATATTTTTCTAGAAAAATTATTTTTACCCTCTGAAATAATCCCAAGAACAGCAGTGACAATAAAACAAAACAAAACAAAAAAAAAAACAGAACAAAATGAAACAAAAATCTGTATTGTGGATACTAACTTGAACCATGCCAATGAGCATTCAAAGATTAATCAAAGGCTTGACAGTTGTTAACAGTTCAACATGGTTCCCATCATTATCCAATTAAACATATAATGCAAATAGTACAAGTCGTATGGGTTCCATAGAGCATGAATATCGGGCTGCCTCAGAAAACTATTAACTGTAATGTACTGTCTGCTGAGTCAGAGGAAAGTAAAAGGAGAACTGGTACATTTATAGAGAGGAAGGCAAACAGAAGAAAAATAGAGTGGGGAGACACGTAACTCAACCACTCTTTATGTGGTCATATAAACACAACAGACAGTGGTAAAATCCAGAAAACAAAATTTAAGTAACAATTATTGTAAAACCAAAAGAATGCAAAGCAATGACTTTACCCTGTAATTCCTACTGCCTGCACTCTCCCCACAGCATACTTCAACCACACTTTCCTAGCTCGCTGCTAAGTTAGAAACATGGATGTAATTATAGTTGTTGGCTTTTGACTCTGTCTATAAACCATGCAGAGATAAACTACTATTAGTGAACATACCAACTCCATATAATTGTGTTTTGACATTATAGGTAAAAACAGTGAGAAAGAAAACTAACCACAGCAATTATAAACAGCATGCTCAAGGGCACGTCAGGTCACTTATGACCTTGACTAAATTGTTGTAATCCCTAAGCTGCATTTTCACACATTCAGATGCACACACATGCACACCCTTGAACACCCCGCACCTGTCTTTTTTAGGGAAATGAATTTAGTGAACACAAAAAATAATAAATTATATAGTCATAATTACTTCAAGGAATACAAAATACGTACTGTATGGGTCAAATATCTGTACTTAAAAAAAAAAAACCTTACTTTATTTTAAAAAGCCAAATGTAAATTTTAGAAGGTACCTTTTGTGGTTAAGTGTCCATTCTAAAAATATTTTACTTTGCAGCTGTGTCTCCTCAGGGGGACAGAAGAATTGAGGAAATTTGATTCAGTATCAAAACTTCCGCTACTGTGTAAGTTGGGTTTAGGTTGCATTATTCGAAGGGTAATTTTTAAATGCTCAAGCTATCTACTTAACACTGAACATTTTTCCAATAATTGGTCAATTATTTACCTCATTTTATTGGCTACAGACAGAACTATGACATCTGTTTCTTTTCTTTTTTAACGGTCAGTCTTACCCTCCCCCCACTGAAGTCATACCAAAGGGTATCAAGAGGGCAATAAATATTCAATAAATTATTTAAGCCCGATACACTGGAACAAAAGGCAGTATTATTTTCAACAACATTTCCTCTAAAATTACAAAATATTGGTACCATTAGCCACAATATAAATGTGAAAATGATAATAATGTTACACTGTATGTGATGGCCCACTTTGCAAAAGTCCAACTTATAAGTGATAGGATTTATTTCCTGAGATTATTCATATAAACATGATCTTTAGAATGTGTTCGTGTCATTAAAATAACCTCAGATATCTGCATATCTCTTAAAAGTGTACGTAGGTTTTCTTTTTTTCCTAGTGTTCTTTCCTTCCTTGGTCTTCTTAATAAGCTGATCAGGAATGCAAAAGTGTTTGCTTATTTTAGAGATCAGGAAGCACATTCCGGAAGGTGGGGTGACTTGTCCAAACTAGAGAACTAATGAGGAGCCAGGCAACCAGGAAAGCTCCTCTTGCAAGGATCCAGCGCCTGAATACTCAAGTTCAAATCCTGCCCTTCCTCTTACCCGCTGCTGTATAAACTTGGAAACCACAATAACAGCTTCCACCTCAGGGAGCTGTGAGAATTAAATGAGATATGCTACATAAAACACCTAACAACACAGTACCTGGCATATGGTAAGTGCTTAGTAAATATCAGATGTTGTGATTATTGTTATTGTTACTGCTACCTTAGAACTGGCTGAAACGACTCTGACATGGTTAAAAGATTACATAAATAATCACATAAATATCAAGAGATATATCTCAAGATATCAGTATCTAGAGATTAAAATTTGGCAGACATTCTGAAAGGAAACTGACAGAACTAACCATCACTCTAACTCTTGACTAGGAGGGCTTGGGAAATAGCTGCAGTGGCTATTCAAAGTTTTCTAACAAAATACTCATTGATTTATGTCATCACACCATTCACTGGACACAGGTTTAAGGAATTCAGATTAAACTGAAAAAAAAAAAAAAACTATACAAATTAAAACCGGTAAAATGGCAACAGTGCGCTAGTGTCTGAACCCACTTTATCTTGGGGATCAAAGTTCCCCTGTTTTTAACTGCCACATTCCAGCCTGGACAGAATAGTTTCTGTATAACTAACTGGCAAGTCTAGCATCTTGACGGAAAGTTCACAGTTAAGGGCTTTAACATAATGTCTCGGAGGACAATGGAGTCCTCATTCAGGGCAAGAGCAATCCTGATGTGTTCAGGGCTGCACGAACTCAAGTTGATTCAGCCTGGGCTTCACTGTTCTTCTCGTATCTCTGAAAGGAACTGCAAGGAACAGGAAAACTATCGCTAATATATAAAGTTAATATGTTTAACTGTTTTGTGCTGGCACCCAGGGACACCAGTGAAAGTTCTGTCCCTTCCTGCTCACTGAGGGTCAGAACGGCAGTGTCTGGGGGACAAACCAATGCACAACCAGGAAGTCAGAAAGAAGAAATATTTACTGTGGACAGAAAAAAGGAACCGTATAATTATTTCTTCCTCTAGGTGGGGCCACATTGAAGATTTGGTGACAGCTCTTTAACTGCTTCACAGATGTACATTATTATAAATTGTAACTTCTATCCCTTGAAAATGAGGGACAGGCCCTTTTAAAAATTCTTTCACTTAGAGAAGATTGCAGAACGAGTTTTTACACAGAGAGGGAGCAGTAGTGAAGTTGGGAATCTGAGTGAGAAGGAAGCAGTCAGGGGTTCAAATCTCTGCTCTGTCACTTACTAGTCTGACTAAAAAGAGACTTATTCAACACAATGCAGCTCAATTTCTTCAACTATTCAATGATGATAATAATAAAACAGGTAGCACATAAGACATTCTCAATATGCTGTATTTTTATTATGATTACTACTGATTATTATTAACCATAATAATAAGAGGGATCCCTGTCTTTCTGGAAAGGGAACTTTCCATGACATTATCTTTCTCACTAACATTAATGGTTTTATATAAGAAGGAACTCTGCAACTGAACCAAAAAGTGAATGAAACACACAGGAATATGCTGTCAGGGAGTTTCTCCCAGGTGAACCCTAGGATTATTAACACATCTCAGAGCCTCTTATTTAAATGAAGCAAGCACCCTAAAACTCAAAAACCGTTTTGACTCTGTTTAGAAAAATTCAACAAAGAAATTACTTTGGAAATAAAAATGTACGTCCAAACCCAGAGGACATTTACTCAGGTGTAAGCAGATGTCAATTAACCTGAGAAAATATCCCAACTTTTCTGACAAATAAAAAGAAAAATATTCTAAGACGTGAAATGAAAAACATTATTCTTCATTTATGGTGTGAGTGGAATAGGAAGGGTCTCATATAAGGGTTTCATAAAACAAATCCATCATACAGAACTTGGTGCCTATTCCTGAAGAGCTGGATACTATGTATGGCTCTTAACTGGCTTAATCCTCTCTTTAAGGATGTTTTATTTCCCCTACATATCCTTTGTGGTCTACACAATAAACACATCCCATTTCAGGGTGACATACAAAAGCACAACAGGATAGGAGGAAACACCAAAGAGAAAGACTGTTTAGTTTAGGAGAAAAGATTAGCTTGGATATCACTTTAACTTTACTTTGTATATCAGAATTAATAAAATTTTAAAAAATGGAAAGAAAACTACTTACAAATCAAAGATAAAACAAATGATCATTTCAACCCCTTTAAAAAATGTACAACTAAGTTAAAAGAGCTTACCTTTCTAATACGCAGAGATTACCCCTCAGTATATAACATTTTCTTCTGTTCTTTCTGCCCTAATGTGAACAGAGTAACTTTGCCATCTAGGGTTAAGAAAGAGCTTCAGAGACAAACTACGTGGCTTCACATTTGGGCTCTGTCACTTAACTAGCCCAACCATGGAGTTCTCATTTTAAAGTATCGACCTCATTTGGTTACTGAGGATTAAACAAGTCACAGAGATAAAACTCTCTAAGCAGGTGCTCACCAAACGTTAGCTGGACAACTGTAGACTAAAAAGCACTGTGGAAAAAAATCACCATCACCCAGGAAATCCTACCCTTTATTCAAATCATCTATTGAGCATCAGGTCAATGCAAGACCTATTTTCTCCAAGTCATTAATTCATTTAGCCCTACGAAAAGCTTTTAACGTTATCTTCATTTACATGGAGGAAATGGAGCCTAGGGGACTTTAAAACACTTGCTGAAAGTCATGGAACTAAATTTGATTTTTTTCAAAAGCCACGTTTCAGCCTCAGCCCTCCTGTATGACCCTGGTTTCGTGGCTCCTTCCGGCAAGATCCCACTCCCTGCGCTCCCCTCAGACAGACGTGTGAATTCCAAAACCTGCAATAAATAGATCTGCTGCAGTCTGGGAAGTGGGAGAAGTTATTGGGTGTATCCCAATGCCACACTCTCCTCTTCGTGTGCCATCAACTGCAATCACCATCACAAAGGCCACAGGTACACACTGTTCCTCCCAGCCTTAGGACTGGTCGTGATTTTCTCACTTCCGCATAGCATGGCGCTAGAGCCATCGCTTCCGTGAGGAGCAAGGCCAGAGTTCAGAAAGGCATCCTCACGCGTTTCCAATTTCCTGCAAGAAAAGCTACACGCTCCAAGATGCCAGAAAGCATGCTTGGTGTTGTCTTACATAGCCTACAAAAATATTTCTCTCCTAAGATGGAAACATTATATTTGTTAAATTATATCAATCAAAATAATCATCCTCATGGTCTATTTTCTCAGAAGTTTTCATAAGTCATTCCCCTCAAATGATGTGTGTACAAACACTAACATTACTCTCCAAGTATTTATTAAGCACCGAATGGCAATGCTTTGTAGTTAAGAGAAAAGAACAAACATGGGACAATTCTTTCTCAATTGTCTTTCCCTACTGTAAAATTAGGACAATGTCTGTCTTCTCCACCTTGTAATTCCAGCACCTAGCACAGTGCCTGGTACCCAGTAAGGACTCAGTGAATATTTGTTGAATGACTAAACAACGTGTCTGTAGATAGAAGACCAGCTTTAAAAAGTCAGTATAAAATGGCAAGCTGGAACAGATTTCTTTGCACATTTCAGTGTTCATAATTTTGCTGTATCGCCATATCACAATCAGCATGCAACTACATAATCAACATTGTATATGCCCCCTTACAAGAAACCAGGGGAAGAGACGTTTGAAAGAAGAGAAAACCTAATCCCTGCCCTCCAAGAACTTACATTCGCTTTTTATTTGTCTGGGGGAAGTACAGAAGAACTGAGAATTTCACGTTCCACATTCAACTCTATCTTCTGGAATTGAGCGTGGTAACCTTTGAAGTGTGGGAGCTACTTTAAAAGAGCTATAATATGTCTATCGTTAAAGGATTACCATAGTTTTCATTTTATATTTTTCCTCTAGTTGTCTATGAGGAAACACTATGCCCTGAAATAGGCATCATGAGCAAAATGGATTAGGAAAATTCAATATACAGAGGGTGCCAAAAAAATGTATACACAGTTTAAGAAAGGAAAAAACTATTAAAATTTTAACACTCAATAAATACCGATAACAAAGGATGAATACAAGTCATGTTTGACTTCTGCAATCACAAGAGATGCTCAGAGTGGTTGCCATCAGTATTTATGTAATACATAGATAACATTGCTTAAAATGTGTACACATTTTTTGGCACCCCAGTATAAAGCTGGGGGCTATTTTATTGTTGGATATGTCACTATTATTAGCCCATTGCTTTTAGTAACAAAAGTATGTATCTGCATCAGATCAGATACTTCACCCTGACAATAAAACACACTTCATCACACTGAAACAATTCTTTTGTTCTACTTAGTTTCGGAGCCTCACTTAATTTTTAAAATAATAATAATAATAACAGTGATGTAAACTAGACATAAGACTGAATTCAGCTACCTTCAGAATATTTTTCAAATGCATATTTTCTTTCCAGATTTTTTAAACTGCCTATGGAATTATCTTCTCAATTCTAAAATATCTAAAACAAATTATTATATAGATGACACATGACAAATACATATTCACATTTCTCAGTCAAGATTTAATTATAAATACTAGAATTAATAAAAAGGTATTATATAAAACATTTGAAACAACCTATATAGAATTACACTGAAATCTAAGAGCTAAGCTAAATATAAGAACAATTTAGATATTAGAACTTGATATTACTACCCACATTTCAATAAAAAGACAGATTAGTCAAGCAAAGCCATTTAGTATTGAGAATTTTAGCATCTGGGTTAAAGCTTCCTATTGGATTTTTCTTTTATTAACCAATATTTTTAAACAAAACACCCGATTGTCCAAAAATAGCAAAATATATCATTCTCAGTACCATATCTACTATTGCCAATGAGAGTTTCACTTCTATGAGAGGTAACTTCTTGGTGATCTGTTTCATTTTGTTTTGTTTTTGTTCTCTAACCCCTGAGGAAACCCTGCCTGAGATTCACTCACCTCCTCTCTGTGACCTTGCCATTACAGTCCCACAGGGTGTCCCCTCCCAGAGAGCTTAGCAAATCTAACTGTACAAAGAGTTGGTGAGACGGTTAGTGAGTTACATATACCTGTGCTACCATGTTTGCCGTTTTTCTTTCTCATAAACACTGCAAGTGACCCTTGTCCTCTATTTTCTATTCGTAAATAATTTGGGAGAGACCATGTATGTTTTCACTATTTTTCTTCTAACTCCTCGAAATATTGCAAGTGCTCAGTACGGAGGTCCTACTCAATAAATGCCTTTCTCAACCATTTTCTACCTTTATCCCAAGTGTTATATTTTCCTTGAAAGACATATTTTAATAATTCATGTCTACTTTCTTGACTACACGGTGTATGTGGAATCATACAAAATTAAAAAATTAATATACCATATACAGATGTATACACACACACACACACTTTGGAAACACCTAATGACTGAAGAAATGACTAACAACAAGATAAAGGTGGCTGTTATTCAGTGACTGTTGAGGAAAAGCTGCCGACACCAGATTTTTTTAGGCACTTAAAGTGTATCACCATTAAGAGGAGTTTTTAAATTTCCCTAACATGTTTTTCCTAAACAGACTAAATGGTCAAAATTATTCTTCAGAGAATAATCTTACAGAAAAATACTAAGATATTGCTTCTAAACTTTTTGTGGGACTATAGCTCAGGACTACCAGAGAGAGAAAAAGTGTGTATCACCATTAAGTCCTTGAAAAGGTTTGCGATTGTCAAAGCTGTGGTTTCCTGCATCAATACCCAGGCCTCGCGTACGCCCCGCTAGGCTACAGGGACGGGTAGGAGCCCTTTTGTTTCCCATTACATTTATGTCTGCGATTTCCTTATAACCCAAATGAAAGGCTTTATAACAAATGGAGAGTAGTAAAGTTTACTGCAATCTGAGAAGAAATTGGTACAGAAGTCCAGCGTGTCTGTCCTTGTGCTCCTAGGAAAGGCTCTTTCTTTAACTCGCCTGTAAATGCTGAAATGAGCAATATAATTTGCTGGGGGGTTCTATACCGTTCACTTCCTTAAGGATTGAAGCGAGACACTGCATAGCAACTATAATACTGTACCTCACTTTGTGCTGTATTAATACTTTTTCTTCCCACTTTTGGCACAGTATTGTCCCTCACTCAATGCTCTGCCCCCCAAAAGGAAGAGCAAGTCTTCCAGAATCCTCCGTGTAGGTGGTGGGCATTCACCCATTGAACAAGTAAGTACCCAGGACCTACTATGACAGGCACTGTGCTGGCTGCTGATTAGAAGTCACAGCAGTAATTGCAAACATCTTACTGAGGACTTACAGTATCACAGGCGTGGTGTTAAGCACCTCTCATTTCACCCTCACAACTGCCGAATGAAGTCAGTGCCCACTCCAGAGCTCAGGAAACCGAACCTTAGCAGATATAACTAATTTACCCAGTCACATAGTAAACAGGAATAAAACAAACATTTGAACCTGGAGCGTGATTCCAGAATAAGCTCTACTGCCCCTGTGGATACTACCCTTCATAGGGTCTTATTTTACTCACTCCTGAAATGTGAAGTATATGGAGGCAGGAATGACATTTCTTATACCAGTGGAAAATACAAAAGAAAGCAAAAAAGTCTCAGTAAAATCAGAATATTTCCAGTCTGAGGAGCTTCCCTTGTATTAATTACATCAGTAACATTCATCTGATTTGCTCCTAATGTTCAATATTCAGTTTAAATAATTTATACTTATTCACTGAACAAATACAAATGATCTATCTCGTAGTGTGCTCCCGTCACATCTGCATTGGTTCTGTACCCATGCACTTGGGTACAAAAGAAATAAAAGAATACCCATCTTTTATTCATCTATTTTTCCATCTAAAATTGTGCCTTTAAACATGCTTTCTTGAACATAAACTATCAAACTACAAATTAGCTACTAAAAGTAGCTGAAATTAAACTTTTTCTGATACTTCTAATCTCTCTGCTTTAACTTACTAGTCTCTGTTGCATTCAGGTATGCCTTTATATATATATATATATAGGGGCATTGCAGGACATTGATAAAGCATAATTTATAGGTAAATTTTTCATATTATAAAAGAATTCTTACCTTAGCAAAAGGATTCACTGAAAGTTTCCTTTTGAAATTGAATTCCCCATGTGAATTTAATTTTTGGTTCCTAAAAATTAACCTAAGAAAAAAATTCTTAAATATTTTAAGGCATCTTTTAAATAAAATAAGGTACATAGATGAATGTTTGCTTTAAACTTATAAAAGCAATATTTTTAAAACTAAGATGAGAACTATATATATATACCAGACAGTAAATATTAAATGAACCTAAAAATTATAGAAATCCAGGAAGCAGAACTTAAACCAATTCCTCACAACCACCTCCACCTTTTCTTCCAATATCCAACTTCCAAAAAACAGTTTTCCCTACTGCCAATCTCAAACATGACCTACAAAGTTACTGGAAATCTGGCAGGACGTTTTCGATGAAGCCTTTCAGTTTCCCAACCACCATCAAATTCATATTAGTTGCACACTTAAACAGTATTCTCCATCCACTGAAGAGAGGAAAGGAGTTGTTTTTATGAAGACTAGGGCTGCAGACTGACTTCATTACAATATATCCTATGAAAAGGCATAAAAGATAAAACTGGACTCCTGAGTCAACTGACTCAATCAATTACAAACGGTAGTACAAGACGTTTGAACGTGATTTTCCTCTGTGCTCCTACAAAAAATGCAGCTGGGTGCACAAAATAACTCTTTTCATTATTTATGCTTATTTATGCCCGTGTAGCAATAAAACTAACACAAACAACCGAAGTGGCTCTGGCCCTCCCTGAGACTCAGTGCCCACAGCTGTGAAGTGAGGAGGTCTCTAGGGAGGCTCCCCGCCCTAAAATTATGGAAGTTAAAGACCTCCTTCTTTAAAAGGAAAGCTTTTTAACTAGATTGAACTGAACGATCTGACTATTGGACTTTGAATGGAGCCACATGAAAGTGTTACTCAAGAGTGGTTACACATTTTCTATTTCTCTTTACTAAATAAAAGGTATTAAAATCCCATATTTCACAAGAGTGTGCTAAGCTTTATTAAATACTGCTTACTATGAAGGGCACCATCCCACTGCCGAAGGGACTGGAAGCCAGACTGCTGAGATGCCAGAGCACAGAGGGATAGTGGAAGTCTTCAAGCTACTTCCCTCCCATGACAGATAAAGAAACTGAGTCACTGAGAGGTCTGAAGTCTCCCAGGTACTTGCAAGCAACAGGGTTACTACTTCTCTTCTCTTAGTTCCAGCATACTGCCCCAATCACTAATGTGGCATAGAATGAAATTCTTCATCAGTAAGCAAGCATTACCCAGTCACTAAATCATTTCGAGCCTAATTTTACCTTTTTTTTTTAATGCAAAGCCCTTATGTTCAGAAACTTACAGTTCAAAGTATATTAAGTAAAACCAAGTCCATATGCAGATATGTCTTCTCCCATATGCATCTTAAGAAAATAGCAAACAAAAAAAATAATTTATCATCTGCCCCTAGAAAACAAAAACGGAAATTAAAAGAAAGAATGGAGTAAATCTAAATTGTGTATTTTCATTCCCTCTAAAAGGATTAAATAACAGAATTCTAAATGGTTTGTTTGTACTTTCCATGCAATATGTAGATTAAGCATGAAATTCTGTTTGGGACACTTTGACATCTGTTTTCAGTGCATTACAATGAAATCTGGGGACATGATACATACATTTGCTGTAATAAAACTGTCACTAATCAGTGTTTTCCAAAATATTGCCCATAACTATTACTATTCAGTAGTCTCATTTGCATGATCTAATATTGTTGCTACATCATGTTTTTCCCTGACAATGTGTTAGCTGGTCCCAGGCACATGGTCTGAAATGGCTGCAAACCACTCCATAACCTCAGCTTTTCCACAGTAGTCTGTACATGCGCATGCAATCTGTCCTAAAACTGAACGAATACTTCGCCCTTCATGAACTTCTCCCTGTAAGTGGAGCACCCAAGTTACAAGGTTGTTGAATTCATGGCAACAACAACAGCAAAAAGCCCACATCGAGGCAGAAATGACGCCTCCCGGGGCTTTCACAACAGAAGACGTAAACATAATCCTAACTCAGAAGTCCCTTCAGCAACTCTGTTGCATGCTGTTGGATTAGTGAACAGCTGAGTCTTAAACCATTAGCTTAAACCATTGCTATGAAATGCAGAACGAGATTAGACCAGACTTTAAACCAGGAGGGTCCACTTCATTTTCTCTAGGATTAATAAATAAACTGTATCGATGGCAGGTCCCAAGAAAGACCAGCTCACGAGGTGTTAACACAACCTCCTGGGCGTCAGACTGAACAAATGTTTCCACTTCAAACTGCATATATCTTCTGGGTCACATATAAAACTCGAATCTCGGGGGGAGAAGTAATTCTGAGCACCCAAACATGGTAGTCAGCAAGAAACAAAAACTTCCTAAAAACAATGTGTCTACCTCTGCTAATCCGAGGTAAACTCCATATTGCATCAGGACTTGGGATCACGGTCGTACTGCTTCACAGTCCAATATAATTTCATTTTGCCCTCCCATGAACTCATCTTAAACCTGAAATATGTTTCTCTATACACATGTTTTATATTATACAAATGTTGGATACAAAAAGCAGATTAATTGTAGGCCCTAATGCTGTGTTTGTTAGTACTAAGCAGTCATTCCAAATGTTCCAAAAGGGATTAATGTGGTATAACAAGTCTATTTAATTATTGTAAGACGAGTGATCCTCATATTACGATAAGCAGCTTTTCCCTTATTTGGAGACTGTAAATAGAACAGATATTGTTACATGATAACTCTAAGTCTTATCCCCAAATATGACTGCTTTACCTTCAGGAAACTTAAAAGCAGAATGTTAGCATCTCCAGGAGGCTACAAAAGGCAACCAGTGTTTAGGAACCAGTGTTCCCATTTTAGGTCAACACCAACTTCAAATCATAAGCTTTTCCAATGTATTAGGAAGTCAAAATATCAAATCCTTCGGCCATCAACAGCAATCGTTTTATATATCTTTAAATTTTTAAGATGTACTTTGTTTCACGTAATAAAGTACATGCTTTTTGATTTTTGGGTATCCCATAAACAGAACAGCGACTAAGCACCAGGTACATTCTCAAAAAGTAAAGGCATGACACAGATTATTAAAAATTACGTGCCAGAATCTAAACAAGCTAATCAATGTTCTGATTCTGCTTTCCGCACACCCTAGTTACCTTTTAACTGATGAATAAACAGTGAAATAACTTTTCCTATTAACTCCTGGCTAGAACCACTAGGTATTAAATATTTCATATAAGAATATGATTTTTTTTGCTTTTGCACAGCATCAATGTGACATGCAATTTAAGGTATTTCCTTATGAGGGACTGTGGATTTGGGCTAATCTGTCCACTTTACAAACTTGCTGTGCAAACTGAGAAGGGAGCAACTCACTGGACAACAAGCATCATGACTAGTTCCCCAAAGATCTGGCCCACAGAGTGGCTTCATGACCACATGGATCCAACCAATCAGAGACACTGAAGTCACCCTAATCCCAAATCTAGTTTGGGAAGAAAAAGTAGATGCTTGAACCACTGCCCATTTAGCTTCCAGCTGTTCTCTCTGAAAGTGAAATCACTTTTGAAAAATATTAACTATTTTCCTCTGGAGATCATTTCATTAATTTTCTTTAATACCATAAAAAGGACGGATGGGAAAGACTGACTTAAAAGAGAATGGTTAAATGGCAATAAAGTCAAAACCATTCATGTAACTAATTAAAACATCTTGCGTGTCTACCTAACTATTTTAATGTTTATTTTTCAATTACAGTTGACATTCAACCTAGGTGTCAGTTTTAGACACGACACTTCCAGACCTAGGTCTACAAACCAGTAGTTTGCTCTCTTCTTCGGGAACAATCCAGTCTAGCCACATCACCGTCACTTCAGTCCAGCGAAAGCTAAACCGTAAGTGTACTTCCCCCAAATGTTGGCAGGGGGACTTATGCTTCGACTGGAGTGCAGTGAACTAACTGCAAAGGAGAGCAATGAACTGCTTGCTAGAACCCCCTGCATTCAACACAAAAGTAGAGTTATTTACTTCGAGAGCCACTAATAAATTTAGTTTACTCTTCCCTTTCAAATTAATTCCCTTTCAAGGAATTAATTCTCTGATAATTCTGACATAATTCTGCTAAAACTTGTACAGTAATACCAGTTTAAGTAGACTGTAGAACTACACGCAGCGATCTAACTCCATGTGCCTACAATCAGAGGAGTTACTAACAAGTATCTACACACGTTACTCTGATTGAAGCTTTTATTTTCTCTCTGGAATGTCTTTTCCCACTTGAGATGTCTTCTTACTACCTGATGGCTTCTTGCTTCAACACCCAATCATGTTTTCTATTCACTATTGGGTAGTTTCTCTGAAACTCTATGCTATGATCCTTTACGTAGAGTAACAATAGCTATTATTAACAGTGTTGTTTTATTTACATGAATGATTTGATGCAATCCTAAAATAGCCCTGTTAAGGAGGCATTTTCACCCCCATTTTGCACAATGGAAAACCAAAGCACATGGAGCGGAAGTGACTTGGTTAGGGTCCCAAAGTGATAAACAGCATAGCCAAGACCAGAACCCAGAATGCCAGATGCATGCACTTACTTTCTATGAGCTTTACAAAAACCACACAGGCAGGAAGATGGGGGAGCTGCTCAACTCCGAAAGAAACCCAAAAGTCAAAGGAAGAGAGACTATTTTAAAATGTATGTCATCTACTCCTCCCTACTCCTCCATGTAGCAAAAAAACCATCCTTCTTAAGTAATTCCTGAAAGATCTAAGCCCTTCCTCTCTCCCTTTTTTCCTCTCACTTCACTTCTCTTCAGCTCTCTGCAACACCATCGTCCAGGAACTGAACCTCTTTAACTCAACAGCTGAGATCCATTTAAATCCTTTCAAGGCAGCAAGGCAGGCTGACTCCTGGAAGAAGTCACAGACATTTCTGAAGCCCTCGGGTTGCTGTTCTCGAACCACAGTCCCCTGACACGTGGTGCCTTAGCCCACTAACCACATCCAAACTCTGCTCTGTGGGCTTTGCCACTGAGGACACCAGTGGATCCGAAGAAAAGCAAAGAGATGTTTTCTAGTCGAGCCTGGTTGACACAGAAGAAGAAACTGAGGCTATTGACTAAAATCAGATTCAATGCATCATTCCATTCCCCCTTCCTCCTCAGAGCCCCCAATGCTGAATTATCAACGTAATTAATGCCAAAAAGTATCTAAATGCCTTGATCGTGTGAACATTCCTGGGCAAAAAGAGTTTAAAAGCACAACAACAATGGAAAAAAAAAAAAAAAAGAAGGAAGAAAATCCCTCTCACCTGCCATTTCAGATATTTTTCAAATAAGAACCGAAAAATCCAGCGTTCTTCTCCAAGTCCCTGGTGCCTGTGGCACATTGGGTCTCATCTGCCAGTGTATCCACACACATGTATCAACAGTGTGCGACGCACAGGGAAGGAAATGCACATTCTAACTTAAACTTCCTTTTTTCCTCTAATAATTTAAAAATAAAATGTAACAGCTTGGATTTTAAATATTTAATCTGGCAAATATAGGGAAATTCATGAACTACAATGTCATATTTGGCAAAGAAAACATTGGGAGGATAAAAATGTCGGTTTTAACATTTCAGAAGGCATTTCCAATATTTTAAAAATAAAATTGTTTCACTGCTATGCGGGAGAAGAACAGAGATACGATTCTCTACTTGAGCATATGAGGTCGTCATCGAGAATAGGAAAAATAAGTTTTATATTCATTGAAACAAATATTTAAATATCACTCAAATAAATGTTTCATTTCATATACTGGCAAAAATTCCCACAGAAAGAAAACTTTGAATTTACTAACGCTTCACTACTATGTCACCAAATTGAGCTATTTAAGTAACAGAGAATAGGCTTCCTCTGAAACGGTATGTTATAAAAGGAATACATCTAGTTACAACACTACTCTCATTTAAAAAAAAAAAAAATTTGTTTTTGTCCTACATGTTGAGTATACAGCTTTTTCCAATACTGGCCAAAGATTTATAGGGTGAAGTTCAAATGTCAGTCGTTTTAGGACTTACACATTGGTAACCAAAAGCATCACTAAATTTACCACTTTTACTCTATATAATGACAATAAAATTTTTATTGTAACAGCTCAAAATGTTGAAAAGTAATTATTAAGGGAGCCATAAATATAAAAAGCTGAAAAGCTGACCTCAGCAGAGTGGGGAAAAGGAAATTGTGATATGCATCATCATAAAACACAGAAACTGAAAATCCAAATGCCTGCAAATGCCAGAATACTATCCCCCAGCCCCTAGAGCAAGGAGGGTTGCAAATCTGTCCCCATCATATCAGCAAACAAAAGAAAGTCCCTTCCACAGCCAGACCAAGTCAAACAGAAGCCGCAGCTAGGGCACAGGGCCGCCTTGAATCCACTGGGGTGTAAAGTCAGGGCTGGGGCTTTTTGTCAGCCATCACCATAAAGGGGTAAGAGGAAACAGTGACATTACGACACAATAGAAAGGTCAAACAGCTTGCAGCCATTTCATGACCCAGACAAGTCAAGGTCAAAGGATTCAGGTAGCAACTTAGCCAGGGCATAAGTTACAGCACAAATGAATTGTTTTAACACATCAGCTTTGGTCAATTAAACCTAACAAGGCAAGTTGCATCACGTAGCAGGGTTCCTGACACCAAGGCCAGAAGCTGAGACCGACCTCATAAAACAAGGCTTTTAAATAGCATAGCAAATTTAAGGTAATCCATCCAGAAACTGCAGATGTCAGAATAATAAAATACAAGTTGTCCTAAGCAGGAACATTTTTCACACTTCAGAATTCACTAATAGAGGGGGATAGTCTTCGTGTTCTCATACTTGTGCTATTATCATAGACATAAATGTAATCCTCTACTCACACGAATTACAGAATTCACCCTACTTCAAACTTCCTTAACATCTGTGCTCATGGTTAGATTTCTGTCCTAAACGCTCCCATTCCCTATTAACAGCAATACACTGCTCCATATATTTTTTTTTCAGTGTTTTGAAAAGTTCTGAAGAAATCAAGTTTTAAAAAAAAAGTCTTCAGCTTTATTCAGCATCTGAATATATATTACTGTCACAACATGAACTGATGCTTGTTAAAGGCTTCTGTGTAGTTTTGTGGGAGATACATGTATTTTAAAATTGAATTGAATACTATATATTTAAATTTCTATTTTGAGAAATGGAGTCGAAGCTAACCAGAATTTTAAAACAGCGTGTATTTGGATTAAAGAATTTTTTTTCCAAAGGCAATTCTGACTTTTTTTTTTGCACTTGCTTAAACAAATCCCATTTTCAACTGATTTCTGCTTCATCCATAACTTACTGCATGTTCCAAACTGCTTTAAAATGGGATTCAGGAAATGTACAACCTGAAGGCAACTCGCAGCTGCTAAAATTACTTCATCCATCACCCCATATTTTCAATTACATCGTCCTTATTCAGAGTCCTTTAATTTGTCTGTGATTCATCAATGTAGTCCTGCTTAAACTATCATCATAAACAAAAATATGCATATCTGAGCATTTTACTATAAACAATATATTTATGCACAAGAACAGTTTGCATTCCCATCTCAGATCGTTGTTTAATGTAAATGCTTAGGATTTGGGGGGGTGGGGTGATATATGTGGCCTTCAATTCAGCCTCAAGGTCTTTCCACCTCATTGCTTAACTGGTAGCCATTTCTTCCAATTTTCTGAATAATATAGCAACCAAAAAGCCCAAGCATTCAGGTCCCATTAGCCCCACATCCTGTCATGTTCACTCTAATACAAGCTAATCCCGCAGACTCGCTCCTCACGACACACACTTAGTTTTCACCAGTTCTCTGCAGTTTGATGATTTGTTCTGTATGCCAAATCCTAACAACTGAATTCAGTTAAATTAACCACATCATATAAATAGAGTTCAAGGACCCAAGAATGTACTTTCAAATGAGACGACATACCATGTTGCCACAGAAAAGTAAGCATGATGAGGAGGAAGCTCCCTTCTTGCTATGCTTGGCACGGAGACACGCTGCTGTAATAACTCCAGTTTCCGATCACATAACCGCCAGTCCTTGAGATTTCTAAAATTATTCCTCCTCCATAAGAATGGAGCAAAAAAAGTTGGAAACCTCTGCTTTGAACATTATGTGGGCTAATCATTCGCTCTGCCACAACACATACACTGAAAAAATCCTCAAGTGTCGTTGAGTTGCACTTTCACCAACTCCAGACTAGCAAACGCTATGCTTTCACAAAGTGAATGAAGACAAACTTGTACCCCAAAGCCAGTTTCAGAGCAAGGGGTCGCCCCTGCCTCTCTGCCCATCGTATTCAGATATTTGAGAACTCCCTATTTGAGTGTTGCCTATGCTATTTCCACTCTCTCCAAACCTTAAGCTGCATACAAAGCAGTAATTACTCCTTTGATTATGAAGTCAGTTATCATGTAAGCCCCTGGGATGACAGAAATGAAAACTTACTTATCGCAACTTTAAGAATTCCAGAGAATTCTGACTCAGCCTCCCATTGGGTCCCTCCCTTTTCAGGTGCTGAAATTCCAACAAGTTGGCAGAGGGCAAGAGGAAGAGTGCTGTAAAAGAGGGTTGTTTTGTTTTGTTTTTTTTAAAGGCCACTGGTCTAGGTTTTCCATCCCGTCAAGCACAATGAAATTTTATGAGGAGAAAGACTTTTACTAAGTCAGATATCTTGGACTGTTGTTTCAAATCACAGTGCCAAATTTAAAAGGAAAAAGTTAACGGAGGATTAAAACTTTAATTTCTTTTGGGCAGTTTCCTCCTACATTCCAAATATAGAGAAAAACAAGTAAATTTAAAAAAAAAAAACAAAACCTCCCACCAACTCCATAGTGTGTCTATATGTACATACACTTCCAAAGGACCACTGGTGAAAACAGAGACTTCAAAGGACTAAAGCAGTGGTGATCGGGGGCCTCCCTAAATGGCTCTTGCCCAGCCCTAAGTCTCCAGTTACACACTGCCAGAGAGCCACCTTTTGGGGGTCCCAACCATCCTGTCCTGTCACTGCAATCCCCAATCCCCCCAGACTGCCATCATTCCTGAGCAATGAACATCATTTCGGTTCTTTTACATATGGAGTTATTTTACCACATTAAGAGGCACTGTGCAGTACATTTGCAAATCCAAACACATTATCTGGATGAGAATTTTTGATTACAAAATGTGTGGTGCTGTGTATAAGTGGGGAGGGGTGCCTAATGCAGTAAGTGGAAGATTTTAACCAACCTCTGCTGCCTTCAGAAAGTGGGTCACTGGGTATTTTTTAACTATTTGAAAATCATAATTGATATAACAAATGAGCCTTGTCTCTCTCTCTCTCTACTTTCCCTTTCAAAAGTGAGATCATGTTAACAGCAATGCAAGAGCTTAGTTTGCCATATCAGAACACAGATGCCCAGCTTTCCCAGCTGGCAACTGGGGCCTCAGAGTTTAACTCTTGAATTGTCTGGCCCAGCTCTCCTGTGGCAGGGACCTCATGGAATAGAGGGCGAACCTCTGGCCCCTTAGACTGTGTTTTCTTCTTATCAGTGAGAAAACTGCTAAGTATCTTATCTGACAATATATGTTCCTACAAAGGTCTCATTAAGCCTAGGAGCAAGACATGCCAATAAGAGCCCTTCTTTATCTGGTGAACTGTGTGTGAGCCAGAATGCAAACAAATGAGCACTAGAGTTCACGGGTTCAGTCAAGGACAGGACGCTAGATGGGAAACTTCACAGTGTTCCCCTAAATCAAACATGCTTGCAGACTTTATGCTCTCTGAGCATTCCACATCGCCAGCACACCAAATCATCCTACAGAGCGGCCTCATTTTAACAAATTATGAAAGCTTCCTTTTCCCCCATAATGGGAAATACCTGCAAATGAAGTGAAATTTATTAAAATGTTAAAATACACTGTCAACTTGCAAACAATTCTCCACGTAAGCTTTTCATAAAGAAATAATAATTGTTACCCAAAAGGATTCTAAACATGGGTAACTGAAGGAGGAAAATAATTCTTAGCATTGGCTTCCTCACTAATGGTATGTGACAACCAGGAAGGATTCTATTTCAAAAACAATAATAATGATCACAGCTTCCCTGTAAACAAGTCACATTCTTCACAGCTTCCAAATGCACTTTAAGGATCATCGTATTTAACAATGAAACAACAAAAGTTGTCGTCTTAACAATGGATCACAATGTTAAGGGTGCTACAAGGCCAAAGCAGACCCCTCTTTGCTGAGAGCCATGCCGTTCCTGAACTCTCCTTAGCACTCCAAAACATGTCTAATAAGAGTGCAAAGTACAGTCCAAAAAGCAGTCAGGCCGACTCAGTGTAAACTCTAATCTGCTAAATTCATGACAACAGTCACTATCTCTGGAGAGCTTACCCTTCTTAGTGTATTGTGACCTCTCTCTTTCTTGGGAACCCTTCCCTGCCTCAGAGAAAGCCCAGGCCCCTCGACCCCACCCCACTCTGCCTTTTTGTCCCTTCAGACAGGACACAGCCTGGCGACTCAAGGCCTCCCTCCCACAAGCCAGACTTCCTTCTGTGCAGCCCTTTGGGTAGAACTGCTAATCCTTCTTATTAATTAACAAGATAATGGTGGTTAACCAGAAAGCAGTATTAAATGCTAACTATCTAGGAAACTTCAACCAAAATTATTTTAGCCTTTTGGTTGGTTTTCCTGGCGTGCAGAATTGTGCACTGAGAATCTGGCAACATTTTAATGCAGAATTGAGAGATTAGGGAATGACTGATTTCTATCAGACCTTAACACATAGGTTTCCTCATTAAGGTTTCCTCATTTTCCCCCCTAACATTTATGCTGCTGCACATCACTAACTAGAAAAACAGTAAGGCCCTCTCAGTGTGTTGCTGAAAGATGTGGAAGTGAGACACTAAGGGAACCCAAAATTGCCTAAGCAGTAAGCGGGGATGGGACTCAAAGCAGTGGTCAGGCACAATGCATGAATTCTGTACCCCTGCGTGTGCCTGCTTCTCCACACCCCTCTCAGAGCACACCCCACATCCCACAGTACACTCACGTCCCAGGAAGGTGTGCTGTGCGAGGCTGGCCTGCTTTTTGTTTGGTTTGGTTTGGCTTTGCTTTCATGAATGCAACAACAAAGACAACATGGGGACTAGGTGCCACCTGCCCAAGAATCACTGGCCATCTTTCGTATCTTTGGGAAAATGGAGGCCACTTGAGAGCTATTTTTTTTTCCTTTTATCTGCCACAGTCTTAAAAACTAAAAAAAAAAAAAAAAAAAAAAAAAAAACCTAAGAAAAACAGAGAGAGAGCGCAAGGAAGGGCTTTATATTAGCTAAGGTTTGCTGCAGCAAACAAGCAAGCAGCTTTCATTCAGGGATTGTCAAAAACTTTCCAGTGTGCCCACTGCAATGCGGATGCCAACCAACGAATCAAAGGCATTCAGCAACTAGACAAAGAGGGTCTGATGCCAACCTCGGTGCCACTGGCAACCATTATTGGCATCCAGCACAGTGTCTGCCTTTTTTTTCCCCTCGCCTGGCACTTGACGAACAAAATGGCGGTTCTTGTAGCAACCGAACAGCCGAAGCGCAGCCCTCTGCATCAATAACGTCAAATGACTGTATGGATTTAAACACAGTTTCTCGCAGATGATGTGTCTATTTTAGGTAACGTGTAGGTGGGGTTTACATACTTCTATAAACGACTACATTGAACATGAGCCTTTACTAATGGAGAGAAATAGAAAAATGGACTGAATTGTGGCCAACCAGGCTATATGCACAGAAGCTGGATAACAAAAGACATCGAGCTCTAAAGCAATCGGCTTTGCGGCCCTATGATGCGAAAGTCCAAGGAACTATGTATCACAAATGATTGCAAAATGCATCATTTCCCCCCAAACCGTATCACATGCAGATGCAGCACTTTAGCTTGTGTCAAAGCTCTAGTAACTCTTTCCACATTTCAGAAAACATGAGGTTGCTGGGCATGAAGGAAAAAAGAAGGGAAAAAAAAAAAGAAGTGTGGGTTGAACCAAAAGAGAAAAGAGGGAAAAAGGATAGGAAGTTGGTCAACAGTGGAACATTATTCTATGTGGGTCTTTATTTTGTCCTCCAGAAGAGATGCAGTTTGTGATCCTGTATAAATAACCAAGAGGACTATTGACTATTTCTAGATCTGGAAATTGTCAATATATTGTAACATCACTCCGCACTGCAATGCGGATGCCAACTAACAAATCACAGGCATCCTGAGCTAAACAAAGAGGGTCTGATGCCAATCCTGGTGCCAGTGGCAACCATCTTTGGCATTCTCTCTGTTCTTTCTCGTGTTTTCTTCCCCGTCGTTTAGAAGTGGGGTGAGAAAGGAAAAAGGGGGGAAAGATAATTTTGTTGCTCATTCTGGGGCAAATATAACATTTTTCTTTTTCGATTTTTTTTTCATGTTTTTCTTTATACTTCTTTACCTGATTCACAAAACAGACTAAGTGGGTTTTCATGGACTTAGAGGAGAAATAAAAAGCCATTCTGGGAGATAGGCAGCCCTCTGACTGACTGCAGACTTCTTTTAAGATGCCTTCTTTAATCAATTGCACTGCAAAACAACATAACCTGTATTTGACCAAAAAAAATATACATTTTGAAAAAGAGAAAACACAAATGCATCCTGATAGGACTTTTTCAAAGAAAAGAGCCAACAGATGTTAAGAAGAGATGATGCACTAGCAGGTAGCAGAAGGTACAAATTAGACGCACAGAGTAAAATAATGAGAGGTTTTTAAGGTTGAGACTTGAAACAACAACATCAGTATTTTATCTGCAACATGGACTCCAAGAGTTGCTTAAAACTTTACGATTATCATGACTGATGGTGCAATGCAGAAGGCATTTATGCATTTTCCTTTCTTCAACCTATCTTCACAAATCCAAGGGATATGTTCTTTATTGTCAATTCATCAACCAAGAGAGTTGGCTGCCTGCCCCGGGAGTGAATGTATATGCATGCACACCTCAAGGACTAACTAGCCTGCAAGCAAGTTAAAATGTGAGCAGCAGTGAAGTGCTTGCAAATCTTCCCTACCCTGCACTAAAAAGTTACATGGCTCACTTTTGAAAACTTTACTTCTAGCCTTAACTTTCACAACACAGTTACAACACATTTACAGTTAATCCAATACATATATCCAGCCCACCTTAAAATGTCACCTCCTAGGCAGCTGTCAATCAAATTAAGTGCCATGTGTTACTGAGCTTTAACTTTAGGATACACAGGGCAAAAATATATTTTTACCCAAACCATCATTAGTTGGACTTAATTCTTAAATACTTGGAAATAATAAATGTAACATTTCATTATTTTAAAAAAGCAGTATTTCCAAGTGTAAGATGTGAAGCACCATTATTTAAAATCAAACTAAAAAATTTAAATAACATTTAAGTAATCTCTAAAACTATACCAAAGAAATCTAAAGACAAAAACACATAGTAAGTTACCTAGATTTCTGAGTCCAAGAGTAATTTTGGTATTTTATCATTTGGATGATAATAAAGTTCATACCAATTTATTAAATCTCACGTTTATATAACACACATCAGATAACCCACCGCCTGCCACCTGGCTATCTACAGGTCATTTTCCCAACGCCAGGCCAAGTTAGGAAATAACCTACCATCTGTGGCAGATCAAACTTCAGTCCACTTTTGGTATGTTGCTTTTTAAAATGTTTTACTATGGACTGTTGCTACTACAAGGACATCTCTATCCTGACACATTGATATGAAGAAAAGAAATTCTCACCTACTTAAGGAAAATACGTAAGAAAAAGAAAAATAATAAAAGAAACATCTCATCAACTCAAAAATCACTCAGCAAAAATATCACCTATTTTTGAATTATTCAGGCAACATTCAGACCACTCTCTTTATCAAGCATTTTTTTGAATAGGTATGGTATGTGGTTCCTGCATTCTTTCTGAGATTTATTTTGAACCAGTATAACTAGTCCACTTTCTGTTTTTATTCTATAAGGAGAACGGTGAATTTTTTCCCTCGGTAAGTTTTATGAATTTACATTCAAGTAAACTCACAACATTAAGTGTTCCCAAGTCACTATGGGAAAATATTATAATATAAAATTATTTAAACAAGAACTGTGACCCACTTATTCTACAGTGAATATGCAATCAAAAGAAGGTAGTGAGAGAAATATTTAAACTAAATAAATCTAGGTCTATAAAGATATACTCTCTGATACTATCTTAAGCATTTTGCAATAGGAAACATTAATTCTATTTTCAGTGCAATAGTACCAGAGTCATGAACAAAGTTCATCTCCCTCGTTAGTTGAGAGGCTAATATAAAGATTATTAAAGAGCGGTTTGACTATTCATAAATAAAGTTACATTTTCAAACTCAGAAAACTTAAGTAGATACAAGGAATGTAGCCTAGGACAAAACAGTGAAGTGTAATAAACCATATTCTTCTGAATAACCTGTGGTTTTGAAAAAGTAGATTATTTCAAAGACATCTGAAAACACATCTCTATGGGGGTCTTTCTTTAAATATCCACACCTATCCAGGTATGAAAGCCCCACGTCTGCTCCCACGGCTTGGACGTGGCAGTGGACATCTAAGCGAATGCCACTCTGCCCAGCGTGGGTGAAGGAGAATAGATCTAGGGGCCCCAAGGACCATCTAACTCAAGCCAGATCTCCCATTCCCGGGGCTCTGGGCCGTGTTTGCGGTGCTAGAAGGAAGAACAAGCTGCTCCTACCTTGTTCCTGCACGTAGTATGCCAAAAACAAATCAAGCTCCTTAACTGATACTGTGATATGATGTGGCTGGACACAAAGTGCTGGGTTTGTGCAATGTGGGGATTTCATGAGCCGTTCTCCATCGGTACTTTCCAAGGGGATGCCTTTGAACAGGATCACCATGACTAGATCCAGACGCCAGACTTTGTCTGCCTGTCGCAGGCAGTCGATTCTCCTGATCTTACCCTTCTGGTCAGGATTGGATAAGACACAGCACGGGTGCTTCTTGCCAGTCACGGTCAGCACAAAGTCCTCCCGATACTCCTGGCGGATATCTTTGCGCAGTTTGGCCAGGAGCCTGGATGCCCACTTCTGTTTGATTTCAGGCTTTTCGCTGAGAAGCTCATCTTTGACTGCTCTTTCTTCATCCTTTGACATTCGCTTCTCGTGCTTTTTAAAGTACTTGCGTTTCCGCGCCTGCAGGTTGAACCAAGTGTAGGCAATTGCACGTACGTGTGGAAGGAGTGCCTCGATGAAAGGGTGAAATTCATCCTGTGGAAAACGAGAGCGGACAAGAAGACATACATGGTCAGTTCCGTTTTAAATGCTCAAAAAATAAAAAAAGAAAGAAAAGAAACGAAATGAAAAATGAGACCACAATCCATTCCCAATTCAGCACAAAAAGTTATGCATAAAAATGCCACTCTTTTCTTATTTAAAATGATCAAAAATAGTAGAACAACAGGAAAATAAAGTGTGCCACGCTGCCCCTTTTCCACCAAAATGCACGGGCTGATACTCCCCCGTAAATAAAAATAAACAAATAAAGCTTATATTGGAATTTCCACGCTGGCCCCATCCCCCTCACTCCCACCACGCAGCCTACATTCTCTAAAACGTGAGCAACCAAGGTGCTTGGCACTTCATTTAATATTTAAATATCTGATTGACCAACTAACACTACTCAGTACCATTTTACAAAGAACACAGTGAGATTTTTTTTTTTTTTTATCGGAGCAGAGCTGCTCAGAAGGCAGGAGCGATGCCACAGTTCATTTCTCTTCTCCGTGGCACAGAAACACAAAGCATATAGATGCTCAGTGCAATGCCACACAGTTCCCGCTTTTGGAGCATGCTCTCAGCAAGAGGCTGCTGGTGGCACAAAGAGCATGCGCCATTAAACTTGATCCATTTTCTTATCAAACGTCCAACATTCCAACACTGAAACAGCACCATTCCAAGAGTGGTAACTAGAGAAACCGGTGTACAGTAAGGGAAAGTGGGCAAAGGACACAGCCTGTCGTATCGGTGTCCTGAACAGGTTTCCGTACTTTGAGCAATGCATTCACTCCCTCGGCCACCGCCACCAGCCCCCAACGCACGCGCGCGCGCACACACACACACGCACACGCGTGTGCACGCGCGCACGCGCACGCACACACACACACATGCGCGCGCGCACGTGCAAAATCACTCACACTCATACTCACTCTCCTGCTCTCCTGAAGGCACGCACACGCTTGCATTTTTAAATAAAAGTTTATGAAGTTGAAAACAAAAATTCACACGAATGTTCTCCCAGCAGCTTTTTACATAGAACCTGAAGCCCCACGGACTCTGTTAATTTGTTAACTTGATCACATGAGTATGGCGATTATTCTAAACCCCTTAAAAATCAATCTGAGGTGAACAATGAAAAATGGCAACTTGGCACCAACTTTACATTCTTTGTGTCTCTGCATGCGGTGGCAGGGTGACACCAGGAGTGCACTGCTGGTCACTTACGGCTTTTGTAGAATGAATACAATACATTTGCTACACACATGAATTCTCGGACAGGACGCTGAGTGCACACATGTATGTGCTTGTGAGTCTGCACGCGTGCAGATCCCATAGTACCCTGTCTTTTGAATAAGTGATTTACCTTAGGCTCCTGCATTTTTCCTGCGTGTTTCATCTAAGCTTTTTTCAAGGAAGGGAGGCACAAGGAGTGGCAGATAAATAATCTCTATGTCAGATATTTCAAGTTACTTTCCAAAGCAGTGTTTCATTACTTCCTGCCGTAGGTAAAACCTGTCTTATGAGCTCAGGACTGTAATTGTTCAGAAAAGGACCTTAACATCTTGTATATGCATACTCTGCGTGCAACAAACCGAGATCCGAACCAAGGAAGAACTTCCACCAAGGCCACCTTTCTGGTCACATTGACTATACTGTCACCTCAGCCACAAAAGAACTTTCTCAAACTGACTGTATGCCAAGTTAGAACTCACATACTAGTGCTAGTCACCCTGAACTATGGGGAATCAATTCTATTCAACCAGCAGACTGATGAAACCCATTAGGTAAAGATGATGAAAGTACAAAGTAATAACACTCTAACAAAGAAGGTGTCCCCAAAATCTCATAGTTAGGAACTCGTTTTTGTGATGAAACTCAAGAGTTTAAACGCTAAAGCCTGCAACATGTTAGCAGTTTGCAGTTCAGAAGAGGAAGAGGTGTATGCCCCATCCAATCATTAATGCGGCTATCAAGTGTTTTAACACATTGCCGTAAAACGTTCCTATAGCAGAATCAGTATAAATCAAAATTTTATAACAATACAGAATGCAGATGATTACATCACAGCATGGGCCATAACCAAATGCCATAGAGGAAATCATTAAACCGATCAGTAGTTTCCAGCAGAGATTTGAACAATTCGGTTACTATGCGAGCACATTAAACTAGGCCATGGAAAGAGTTAAACCACAATCTGTTCTTTGTGTGGGAAGGCAGCCCTGCTCACAGCAACCACAGCCCATGATAAGACCTCCCTATCTCCATACACTTTTCTGATGCCATGCTTTCGGCTTTCACTGTAACTACAAAAACTTTGTTCATTCCCCCTTAGAAATACATACAGAAGGAAACCCTGCTCAGGGAAATGTGGACTTAAACATGCTTTGGGAACTCACTTCCGATAATCTGACTTTTACTATGATTTATTGGTATGATTAAAAAACATACATATACACGCATAAACTAAAAATCTGAGAATGTAGAGAGTGCATGGTGGGGGAGCGCTTTGTCTCACTCATTTTACCCATGCCATGTTTTAAAAATGCAATTACTATTGTAACAGATATTAAGCAATACGGAAACTCTTAAGTACTTATATCCTTAAGGACTATGTTCAGTGACATTTCATTTTCTTATGAAGATATCAAACAGATTTCTGATTAAATCTGTTTGCGTTTCAAATCATCTATCATGTAACTAACCACCAAAATTTTAATAAATTATTTTAAACAATCAAAATGCAATTTGAGGAATGAATTTGGAATTTTTCAGCACAGGTACAAAAACCAGTGTGTTTTAAAGTTGCCTTGAGCTTGCTGCCAGTGTTACTAAGTAGTATTTTAAAACATACTTTTTTTTCTTATTGATAAAGAGAAGTAAGAAACTTTTGCAGTTCCCAAAGTTGCCTTATAAATATTTTTCAGGGCTTTACTATTATGTGAATTCCATTCAAGTGAAACAGTTACCGACAAGAAGATATTTCTCAAAAAAAACAATAATAAGTGGGGTTTGCTGTAAGTCACAAATATTTCTCCATTAACATGTCTAAAAAGGTCATCTCCTAAGTGTGATTAGTTTCTAATGCCAAGTTGCAATAGAGTTTTAATAATTTTGAGTGACATAAATATGGAGCAGAGTAACTATCTTCACCCAAAAAAAAGTGATTAAGGTATTCAAATGTCCAATTCATAAGGTATCACAATAACACTTTAAACACTTATGAAAAAAAATTTTTTAAAGCAAAGCATATATGTGATATGAGAGCTAATGGCTCTATACTAAAGTAAGATAGTTCCACCTTGCTCTTTCAGAATTTTTATTAAAACGCACTGAGATTCAGTAATTCTCTCTCTTTCAAAACTTTCTTTAGTTGAACTAAATTGATAAAATATATAACCAAGTTAAAATTTCAAATATAAAAGCAAACAATCCTAATTGCACTAAAAATATTTATTTTTCTTCACAGGAACAATGGTTTCCATGAAAGGGACGGAAAATTAGAACAATATAAAGGTGAAAGAGTAAATACTAGATGTTCTTGGAGCACTGCTATGTAACAATAAACCATTTTTAAAATGTACCTAAAGAACTTGAAAAACAATGAAAGAAAAAAATTCAGTGCAATAATGCCAAGTGAAAGTTAAATTATTAAGGGTTTACATTATTTTTAGAAAAAGCAAATATTAAATCATATGTGATGGTTCTTAATTTGCTTTATATATTTGATTTATACTGATGTATAAATATTGATTTAATTCGATGTACACTTTTGCATAACACTTGCTAAATATCAACTGTAGCGGTAGCTCCCTTTGAATTCTTATTTCTAAAACCTAAATACCTTATTGCAACTGAGACACTTTGTAAAGCTTTCAGCCAATTAAGAATGTTTCTCTATTTTTTATTCACATATCCTAAAGAATGTTTTCCTACAGCTATTACGCTTTTGTAATCCAAAACTAAACTGCTGGTCTGATATAAAAGCAACACGGTGAACGGGCTCTTACTTTTGCAACACCTTACAATACCTATAAAGTCACACTGATATTATTAGTTAAGTGAGAATTCTACAGCTAAAATTCCTTCGCCAAGTGAGGCCTTAAATCCCAAAAACAGTTTAATAAGTCAATGTAGATTTACATTATTAAAATAGTAGAGAATGTTAGTCATCATGAATTAATGTTGTTAAGTATGCATCCTTGAATACTAATGCGGGAGCTGAATGATAATGCCGTATATGCTCCTCATATTCCATATGCCCTGATACTATAATATTATTTTTAACGTATATACATTAAGATAAAGTTAGTGAGGTTTCAATACATACTTAGAGAAAACCAAAAATGTAGTGTAATCACTTTCTGAAAAGCCAGTGCTGGAAATATAAATTAATAGAGAAAAGCAATCCTGCACAGGTGAGAGTAAGTTATTCAGTACTTTGCAAGTGAAAACCTTACCTCAATGTGTCTTATTTGAACTCTGCTTCAATAATGGAAAAGTAATATCAAATGGACATAGTTTGCCAGACATAGAAAAAAAAATCCTGATGATGGGCACTATGAAAGGTAACTTTTACAACTCAGGGCAATTCGTTATACCTGAAACAGTTCCATCATCCTATTTACTAGTCATTCTACATAGTTTTTAAAGTACAAATAACTCAGCAACTCATTTTTCCAGTTTCGTTAAATTAAAGTGTTCGTTTACTTGCTGAAAATAGCCATATCTAAGTTAATCATACTCAGATGCCAAACAAAATATAAACAATAAAAAATGTGTCAGCCAAAAAGCTACAGGACTGTATCCAATCACTGAATAAGCCTTATCATTGTTTTCATCTTCATTCACAATTTATGAATGCCTCAGTCCTTTTGAATCACAATGGCTCCTAATTGTCATACAACTGAAATCTTAATCGTTTGGCCATGATAAAAATGCATCGTTGTGATATTAGATTTTTTAAAAATTGTCACACACCTAAGACGAGGCGACACTTACTTAACTGTTCAGTTTTTATGCCAATGTCCAAGAAAATGGTTATCAATAGCCAATCGTGCCACAGCCTCCTAAAAGCTCAAGTCAACTGTCCCATACCTTTAGAGGTTTAAAATACTGCTTCAAAATAACTGAGCTAAAATATTTAGTTAGTTCGTCAGTTGGTTAGCTAGCTGGGCAGCAATGAAAACTGCCCCCAGGTAGTCTGTTCGGTCTCGCCACTTCTCCATTTGATCGTCTGGTTTAAAATTGTACAAATTCTGTTCTAAAGAAAGTACAAAGCCAGTATTTTATTTCAGAACATTGTTCCTAAAGTCTTAGGACAATTTTCAAAGTGATTTTTTTTTTAATGTGCTGACTTTCCCAGCATTACTTTCTGCCTTCGCAGCTACGCTTAAATATCGTGAAATGCACAGGTCTCCCCAAAACGAACATGTTCTAAAAGTCCTCAACTTTCACCACAACCAAGTAACTGGTGTCAACGTAAAGCCTGCCTTTGTGGTGTGGTCACTGGAAACCTCAAAGTGCGGATCACGAAGGAACAGAGTTTCAGATCCCCAAATTAAGCAAAGGAATGGGTCCCCGGCCACAACCTCCGACTCGCTTCGTCACCCGCCCACTGCCGGCAGCAGAGTCCAGAGGCGCCCACAAGGACTCATGCTCGAGTCCCCTTGCCCAAGTTCACCGGTTGTTTACAAGGGCTTAGTCCCCTCTAAAGAGCCTCCAAAATCGGAGTCCGCCTCAGCGCGTGCAAGTAAAGGAGAGGGGTGGTGGACAACCTGGGCAGAGGCATCGCGCCTCAGCAAGCACTTAGGGGGCCGCGCAGGGGCTAGCCCTCGCCGGCCCGGGCCCTGCCCACCCTTGGCGGCCTCGCCCGGCCCAGCCGCCCTGGCAGCACGCGGGCGCCTGCTCTCCCTGCCCAAGGCGCGGCGGGGCTGGGCGCGCGCGTTGGCCGTGGGCTAGGAGCCGCGCGCCGGCCTCCACACTGCCCCGCAAATCCCGCCGCAACTCTGGGCCAATTTCTTCGAGGGACCGGGGTGTGCGGAGGTTAACTAAAGCCGCAGACCAGAGCAACAAAACAAAGGCATTTCGGGCTAGAGAGAAAGCTGGAGAGAGCGACCGAGACATGTACCTGAGTGAGACAGATGGGAGAATACATCATGACTTCGCCTTAAAACGCACTTTCCCGGAGATGCCCAAGAAAATCTTCGAGAAGCAAGAATTTCATCTATTCATTTTACAGTCGTCTGAGTCCCTCGATGCGATCAATCAGGACGGGGCTCTGCGCTGGATCACCGCAACTTCACAACAAACCCAGTCCTCCTTAAATAGCCAAAGATTCAAGTTCACTCGGCGTGCTAGATTTCCCGGGGTGAAATCCAATCTACACTTTTAACCCTCTTGCAGTCCGAGTGCGCTGGCCGTGCTCGCCGAGGCCGCCGCCGACACCGCCGACGCCGCCTCCGCCGGTGTTGGCTGCTTTTCGCCTGGGTTTGGGGATTTATTTTCTGTTTTGCAGTTGTTGTTGTTGGGGGCTCAGGGGTGCGCAAAGGTTCGGTGTGGGTTGGATTGGGGTGGTGGTTGGTGGTGAAATGCTTTTTTAAAAAAGGCGAGGAAGGGGGCGCAGGAGAGAGGGCGGGAGGGAGAGCGAAGAGAACGTGTCACCGCGCTGGGAAAGTTCAAGGTTACAGTCCGGAGCACTGCGGCAGGATCCCGGAGAGGCGATCGCAGGCGAAACTTTGCTGCGAGCCGACCATGTGTGTGCGCGAAGGGGAGCGTGAGCGAGTGCGCGCGGGTGGCGGAGCGCGCGCGGGAGAGGGCCGGGGTGGGGGCGGGGTGGGATGGGGGAGAAGGGAGAGGCCGGGGTGAGGGAGGGGGCGAGAGCGCAGGTCTCCCGGGCGGAAGAGGTTCGCGGCGCGCGGTCCCTGGCTGCAGCTGCCGCTGCCTGCGCCGGCTTCTCCACGCCCGCCTCGCCCCGCGTCTGACCCGGCCGAGCGAGGAGGCTGCTGCTGCTGCCGCCGCCGCCGCCGCCGCCCAGAGCCCAGAGGGACCGGAACGAGCTCCTGAAAAATCCCAAACGATAAATCGCCTTCTGCTGCTAGGCTCCAAACTCCTCTCTTTTCTGCTCTGGGCTCTTTTTTTTCCCCACCCTCTCTCGCTTTCTCTCCTTGCAAAACTTGGAAGTTGAAAAATTCACCGGTTCCACCCTCTGGACCCCGCTCGAGCTCTCTCCAAATCAGACTTAAGGATTGTTTTATTATTTAATTACACAATCATCGCATTACTCCTCCTCCTGCAAACGCGCATTCCTTTTGCACCAGCCTCTCCACACCCCCCGCCCCCCACCTTCCTCCTCCTCCTCCTCCTGCTTCCCTCTCTCTCTCTCTCTCCTCTCTTCTCATTTGTTAAAGGTCTCATACCAGTGCAACAAAACCATGAGGGTTGTTTTTTTTTTTTTCCAAAATAAATCTTTCCGCCTTTTGGGCAAGTCCCGCACCCGCCCCACACCACCACACACACATACACACCCCCCGAAAACCGCCCTGGAAGAGGTATTTCGGTGCTCGCTGCGGACTCTTTAAGCCGCGGGAACCTCCAAGTGAGAGAAATACTGAGCTGGTCTGGGACCGATAAAGGAACGAATGGAAAATTCCCTTACACCCAGGCCGCCCCGGGGCCCAGACTGGGGCGCCGACTCTCGCACCCGGGGCGGGCGCGGCCCACCATGCCCGCCGGTCGATGGGAGGAGGGGGAGGCTGAGGAGGCGGGGGGAACCTGAGCGAACTTGGGCTCAAGTAGTTGGGGCGCGCGGGCGCAGATGGGGGGGCGGGGTCCGCCGGGGTCTCCCCAGTGGGGGCCTGCGCTCCGGGACAGCTCCACAGAGGCCGCGCGCCGCACTTCGCCGCGGTTTGCAGCCCTCCCTGGGGGTGCCCCGTGCACGTGGCCCTGCTCGGAGCGGCTGGACCAGGCCGAGCTGCCGCCGCCGCCGCCGCCGCCGCCTCCTGTTCCCTCCTCCTCCTCCAGGGGCCCGCTCGCTCCGCACCCCTCCTCTCGCAGCCCCGCTGGCTCGCTCCCAATCCCCACCCCCACCCCTGGGGTCCGGGGCGCCGGCGGAAAGCACCTCCCTCCCCGCCGCGGTGTAAGCTGGGCGGGGCCGCGGCGCGGCCGGGACTGCGGGGCGGGCGCGCGCGCGAGCGGGGTGCGTGTGCCGCTACCGCCCTGCAGAGGCAGCCGCGCCCGCTCCGCTCCCGCGCCGAGGGCCCCGCCCCCACCCCGGTTGCAAGCTGCGAGCCCCGAGTGAATGAACTTGATTTCGGGGCTTTAGAGGGAGGCGGTTTGCCTTGCACCCTTTCTACCCGCGCACACATGGACACACACACACCGCCCCCAAAATTCCGTTTTTCGGTAAGGAGTGGGTGGGGAAGAGGTAGAAGCAAAGGCTGTCCAGACAATGGAGAGAGAAAAAGTAAATGCCAGGGACTCCGCGTCTACCTAGCCGGGGGGTGCCGGGGGCGGCTACTAATCCAGCCCCAGGCGGACCCCCCCCACGTCCCGCTTCCAACTGTGCTGTTGAGGTGTTTCGAGGCTCTCCCCTGATTTCCCCTTTCCTCTCATCCTCTCTTCCTCCCTCCGGATTTTTTCCCTCAACTTTCTCTCTCCCCCCCCCAACCCCCCGCTCCGACAGCCTGCCCCTGTCTGTCTCTCCCCCTCCCTCCCCGGCTTCTGCCCACCTTCTCCCCCCACCCTTTCGCCTCCCTCCGCGGACCCGAAGGAATCAGTGACTTTTTTCTTCACCGAGTGGGAGTTAGCCACATCGAGCATTTCACGACGACACATCAAGAAAAGTAGGCAGGTTCAAGTCAACCATGAAATGGTCACTTTTTAACCCCGTCCTGTCCTCATTAGGGAAATGCTCAAACACAGTCGGGTTTCAAAGAGCGCTCTTAATGAGGCGAGCTTGCCAAGTCTACCAGCTGCAGCCCCCGTAAACCTGGAGCCCGAAGAAGAAAGGCGCTGGGGGTGGGGCGTGGAGGGGATGGGGGTGGGGCGGCCGGGGGGAGCGGGGGACGGTGGGGCCGGGAAAACAGGTAAGTTGGGGAATTTCGAGAACCCCCTCCCCGAGTTAACCCTTCAGGGCACACACCCCTGGGAGCAGCTTCCCTGATCCCCCGGAGACACATCCTCTCGTCACTGTTCTGTCCACGTTCATTTCCTTTGTGTAAGTCATTTCTCCTTTTTTGAGAAGCCAAGATCAAGTTGACCGTCTTTATAGATGAAATAAATGAGGTGACAGTCGGGAGTGAATCCAAATAAATACTCACTTCTCAGAAATGGGGGGCCATGCTCCGTTCTGGTTTGTTTTGTTACCTCCCCAAGCATCACTTTGTGCTGCCCGTGACTCTGCACCGCCTTTCTCACCGGCGTAGGGGAGGGGGCGGGGAAGCGCTGCTGATAATACCAGCTTTAACTACTAGAGTTTCCCTTTGAACAAATATTCAATTTAACCGGAGTTAATTTACCATAAAAGACATTCCCCTTGGCACAAATGCACTCATGTCCTTGAACACACCTCTTTGAATGCCTGGACTCTTACAGAAGCCATTATTTCGGGGTCTCTTTAAAAATCGAGCGCCCATCTCTCGCTTTCTCTCCCTCCCTCCCTCCCTTCTGCCCTCCCTCCTCACCACACCACCCCCAGCGAGATCCTGGCACCCTGAGAGCGCTCCTTTCAGCCAGAGATCGCAGAACCAGCCAGTTGTCCCCTGGCAAAAGAGGCCCAGCGCTGAGCCCTGGGCAAGTGTCTGCAGACGTGCTGCTCCTCCCTTCCTAGCTTCCCTTAACCAACAGAAAACCATTTCCTTTTGCCACCCAAACTAGGTTGCATCCAAAAGTTTCTCACACGCTTAGGAAAGGAAAACGAAAAACTGACAACCTTTATTACACAGAAGAGCCCACAGAGCTGCAGCCACACCAGGGGTTGAAGAAGCAGCGGCAGAGCCAGGTAAGACCCCAAAGAAGTGGAACCTACCACTTAGGGGTTCACATCTCCTTCAGGTGCTCCATGTGTGTAGGGCACTTACGGTTGGATACAGGTTGATGGGCATGGAGGATGCTTGGTCGTTCGGGGATTTGATTTGTTTCCAAGAAAAAGGAAAATAGGAAAGGAGTCATGGTGAGGTGGGGGGAAACCAGTAGGAGGCAAAATGAGCAATGTTACATCCAGGAAGGGCTTATGGGGTTGGGGGGGCTCAGGCCTCAGATGGCTGACTTCCCCCCAAAAAACTGCTGCTTCTCCAGCCAATGGCAAGGTGTCACTACAGGCCTTCCCAGGCTGAAGTCCTAGAGAGCCTTTTAGAAAAGAGGGACTGGTGGATTTGGGCGTGTGGGACAGACATCTGGCTTCTCTCAGCACCACACTTGTCCACTATCTTGGGTTTGAGAAATACCAATCTTTTAAGTCCCCAGTAGAAGAGAGGAGGAAGTGAGAAAGGATATGCGTTTTACTCACTGTCTCCTTTTTTGCAGCAGGCCTGTGCCATGGTATTAAGAGTGGCTTTAAAGTATCTCTGAAAATCTTCTGAGACTATCAAAATGAGCCAAACACTTCTTAGACTTTGGCACTGACCTCTCCTAAACTTTCTTCTCTCTCTCCCCCATGGCGGAAAGGTTAAGGCACTGCTGTGACAAACCAGTTTCATTCACTCCCAAAGTTAGATGGAGAATCCAGAAACTGAAAGGTTCCTACAGCAACAGGAAAATCTGATATTTCAGAATTCCTAAAGATCTCCTCCCTGGATCATCTATTCCCTGCCACCTGATAGGGAAAAAAAGGAGGGGGGGGAGTATTTTTCTGGGAGATAGTTTATTGATTTTAAGAAAGAATGCCAGTGCTTGAGGTGATGGGATTTTTCAAAACCCTGTTGTATAATTTGAAAAATTAAGCAATGTTATCCAACTGGAGGCTTTCACTGACATCCAGCAAGGAGCGTGGCATCTCAAGTATCTCCTAATACTGATTTTCTTTTACCCTTCTCTCTTCTAAGGAAACTCAGTGACAGGTTGCAAATCCTAGGGAGTTTAGGGGAAGGTATCTTGAAGCTTAACAAAGCTGTCATTTTCAATACATCAGATGATGTTCTTTTTTTTTTTTTTTTGGTCTTGCATGTGATCTGAGGGCTCAACAATTCCACATACCCTGGCTTCATCGCCAATATCAATATTTTAAAACTAAATACAAAAGAGACAGATGACCTCCTGACCCCAGGAAACAGGCCTGCAAAACTGCAAGTATCCCCTACACCATGCCCAGGGACCTTTCCTTCTTTCAAATGAACCACAAAAAAGCAAACATGTGTAGCCTGGAAAACATAATTTTATATCCACAAGCAGGAATACCAAAAATCCTCTCAAAAACGCATATATAAACAACCAACAAGTACTGAAATTGCCTGTGCTTGATGGGAATTGCAAAATCATGCCCAGCTCTCAGCCTAAACTACTACTGTCAAATTACGGTAGCAATTTTTCCCTGCTAGAAAATTCACAACCGGTTAGCCTTCTCACCCGCCATTGCCAGGGTTTTGCCTTTCACTGAAACGAATAAATAACCATGGACTTTTTTCCCTCCTCTGGGAGCTGTTTGGTGTCCCCTGAGGACACAACTAAAGGAGAGAAATGACACTGTTAATAATGTCGCTGCTGAAATGCCTGTACTGGACTGTTAAAAAAAAATAGTGTCCCACTAAGTGTGCCAACATTTCAGGCACACTTACAAGCTACGACTGAAGCTGAACACAGAATGGGCCAGACTCTGCCATTAAGGTTAGCTGGTTTCCACTTCCCTGCAGAGATGAGTCCAGTACATCAACAGAGATTCCCAACTTCTGATGACATTTGCTCCCGGATTACAAAGTCAGCAGTTGCCCTGTAACTTTTGCATGATTTATTTTAAACTTGGAAAAGCACAGTAATCATTGCCTTGCTTCCCTCACAGTGCTTCAAAAGTTACATACACAGTCACTCACACACAGTCTTCTCTGCTGATACTGAGGGGTTACACACAGTTAATGTCCTTTTTCAAAATAGCTCAATGTGAAAGTAAAACTATAGTATCATTTTATTTCTATGTGTAAACTGGCTTTTGCTCCCCATCTGCATATGCCTTTCTGACATAAAAACAAATTGTATTTGAAGACATGTTTAGAAAGCTTTATCCTATAGGTGGTTGGTTAAGTAGTCATTGCATCCTGTACGAGGTATAGAAAGTTTATTACAAATCAACTCAAACTTTCTGCAGCCCTTTCTCTAATTCTTCCCTTGAAAACTGCCATTCGATTTGAAAACCAAAATAATGCGTAACAACAGAACTGTGCATTTTAACTTTCAAATTAACAATTCGCAAACACTTGCATAATTACAGAGAAAAGCCTCAATTAGGCCTATACAAAATGTGTGTTCAGTGAACTTTATCTCTAACGTGGAGCTGAAATATTTTAACCCAGTAAGCTCATAAATTTCAAAGCAATAATATTGTCAATTTGTATGATGTCACCAACTCCAAAAGCAAAGTTACAGATGTTCGTGACATCACATGCACTCATAATTACGCTGCTGCTCCGTCTGACCATATTAAAATTAAATGGATGGCTGTGTCTGCTGAGGAATAAAAGGAATTTATTTTGGACATCAAACAATGAAACTGTCACCATTTATTGTATGAAACACTCAGCTAATCAATTTCCTATTAAAACAGCTTTCAACAATACTCAGCTTTAAAATTCATCGAGGCCAGTAAAAACCTTTCCCCAGTGCACAAGAATGCAGTCCCAACCACGGACGATAATTACCCTTCTAATACTTTTATTGCCCAAGTGCTTTTTCCTGTGCTCCCCATCAGTGAGGCAGGCATCTGCAGTATATTGTATCAGTGAGTTGGAGTGCTTGACCTTTGCCCATGTATGATTTAATAGGGACTTCTCAGCGCTGGAGCTTTCTCCATCTCTCATACCATTAAATGAAAACATCAAACCTCAAATGTAAAACTGGAAACCACAACGTTTTGTGTTTCCCAACTCTTTGCAGTTTTCACTTAGGCTGCTTAAAGGTCAGCTTCTTCCCTTCACCATCTTCTCCCCCATACCGTATGTGTACTCCAAAGTCACACTAATTCTGATTTTGATTAAATTTGAACCCCCCCCCCCGTCAGACACACACATGTACCCTGCTTATTTACACGTGCATTCTTTTCTAACCACATAAGCATGCATGTATGACTTTCTGGATTTATTCCATTTTAGGTCTGATTTAAATGTCTGTTCAAGTATGGGTTCAAAAGTTAACTTTTTCCCGCCTGTTGGAAAGTTAAAATTACAAAGGATGGTGCTGTGAGATCCACTCAAAGAAAGTTAAAGTTAATCTTGTGTATTTTGGCGCCTTTTCCCTGCCAGCTACTGTACTTAGGGGGGGAGGAGGAGGGAACTTGGAGATCTTGTCTGTCCTGTCTCAAGTTCAATGGCAGTTCTTCTAACCCGAGGAGAAGATGGCCATGTTCACAGCCCTAATAATAATTCCAATCACGCCACTTCAGCATCTTGTGTCAAAGTCGAAACTGGCTTCCCCGCCCCCTTCAACCTGAAAGCTGCCAAGTCCTTACACACTCTGCATTCAACCACAACTTAATGGATGGGATATTGTGCATTAAAATGTGTCCCAGACGTACTGGTGAAGAGAGGACAAGGGAAAGGGGAGACAGGCGTGCACGCACGCACACGCGCGCGTGCACACACACACACAGAGAGAGAGAGAGAGAGAGAGACTTAAACGGGGAAAAAATCCTAGAGCAAAAGCAGCAGGGTGAAAAAAAAAAAAAAGTTTTACCAGGAGCGGGAAGAAATCCATCATAATCTTTTTTTAAGGCGGGGGGCAGTGCGGCAGATTCGATCCTGCGTTGCAATGAATATTAATTTTAAAAATTCCACCACATCCATCAGAGCTAAACAGTGCTTCCTTAACTTTAAAAAAAATGTACTTTTAGATGAGAATATATATATCTCAAAGCTGTTCATAGTCACCTTAAAGTCAAGAAAAGAACGTTGCAAAAAGATACAAGTAAAGCTATCATTTGTACAGTAAGTTTTTTCAACATTAGGGTTGGAGGAAGTAGGGAGTTGAAGCAGGAAAAAATGGTACATTTCATACCGTTTGGACTCACAATGTTATCCACTGATTGTCACCATAAAAGTGTGATATACATTAAAGTTGCCAAAGCTAAAAAATAAAAATTACGTATTTGCATTAGGTTTGGAAATCCTACCGCTTAACCTGTAAAGCAGAAATAACATTTAGGTAAAAGTCACTTTACAACGCCCAAACAGGAAAATGTGTGTGCGTGAGGTGGGAGGGGGTGCAGGCAACGAACAAGACAGGCAAATAAAACCCATCATTTCCAAGTCACGTACCATCGTACTGTATTGCATTAAATAAGCGATCTTGAATCTGTAACAAAACCTTGGGTCGCTGACTTCACGTGTCTCAGGTACAGATTTGTGGATTTTCTCAAGAGTTGTTTTCCTGTCGCTTATTGTGTTTAGTTTAACCAAAAAGGAAAAGAAAAAAGAACAATCCGGGAGTAGTCTTTTATTTTTTAAATTACTGTTTCTGTGGTGCCACAACGCTTGACCCCAGAAGAGGGAGTAAAAGTCAAATCTAAAAGCAGGCAGTCCCTCAGTCGGTGTGGATATCCAGTTTTCCTTCCTCTCACTTGCAGAAGACTGTTGCTCATGGTTGACTTGAACGCCGACGAGGGAGAGACGCGCGGAGAGGCGGGGGTGGGGGGACGCGTTGGTGTGTTTGCTGGGTTTATTGTTGTTTTATCAGGGTTGCTCGAGAGGTGGGGGCCGCTGCTCTCTGCCCGGGCCCGGGCCGCTGGACAGATGCAGCCCGCGCGGACGCGGGGTCGCGCGCTCGCCCTTTCCCCGCCCTCGGATTGGCCCGGCGAGCGGCGGGGCTGCCCAGGAACCGCCACCCACCCGCGCACGCCTTCCGCGCCCGGGCCGCTCCGCCTGCCGCCGCCGCCCTGGCCTTGTCTCTTTCTCTCTCTCGCCGACCACCCCGTCCCGCCCCGCCCCGGCCGGACCGGGCGCGCGGGAAGCGCGGCTCTCCGTTTCCGCCTGGCGGCGGGAAGAAAACCAAAAAGGAGGAGCCGGGGAGGGGCGCGCGGCGATGCATATTCATCAGGGCGCCCGCGGCGGCGGAGGCGGGAGCCGGCCCGAGTGGGTGTGGCGACCTGCGCGGCGCGGGCGGCCCTCGCGAGTGGCGGGGCTGGTCTTTGTGCCGCCGGGTGGGGCCGGAGCGCGCGAGGGCGGGGGAGGTGGGAGGCGCCGCGGGTCTGCGGGGTCGCGGGCTCCGCGCGCCTTTGTGCTCCGGCGGCGGAGGGGCCTCCCGGCGGGCGTGGGGAAAGGGGAGAGGCGCCGACCAGCCGCGCACGACTCTCCGCGAGAGAACAACGGGGATCCTGAAATTGGTGTGACTCCCCTGCTTCCCGCCACGTTGCTCGGTCAACTTCGCAAAGCCACGTTTGTTTCCGTGTGAAAGGAGTTGGGAAACGTCCCTCACCGCGTAGCGTTGTCACGAAAACAAAACTCCCGGAAAGCGCTTTGGATATCTATGTGTGTGTACACCCATCTGAAGGTCATAGTTTAGGGGTAGGTGGGAGAAATAACACCAAACAACCCCTGGGTCCCCAGAAGTAAACACTCTAGGTGAGATTTGGTAGTGAGTTAATGTTCATAAATAAAGCAGTTTTGAGCAATATTTTTTGAAGTTAAGTATGTATCTTTTCAACTTAGTTTTTAAATGATCTTTTAAGCATTTGTAATGCGGTAGTCATGCTTAACGGTTAAACCAAGTTGGTATATAACTGATTTTAAATTGAAATATTAAAAGTAAAAATATAACCCTAGCCCTAAATTTACTTATTACCAACCCACATGTGTTTAGAAAAGATTTTATTACAGAGATCCTGACTAATTATATAATTGCATAACAGACAACAATAGCTTCAAATATCCTCTAAAAACCGTACCCAATTATGTGATTACCAGTGGGACCGGGAATAACTCCCTATGAATTGTTCTTATCTTTCTGCTAAATATGAGCATGTCAGTATTTTAATCCCAATTATATTTACCCTCAAAGTCCAAGAAAAGTTAAACATTATTCAGGGTCTTAGTTCCTACAATGCATATAATAATACAAAGAAGACATTTTTGGCCTCGTTACCAAAAAAAAAAAATAATAAGTTTTTTTCCTCTTGCACACATGTATACATTATATAGATATTTAACTGTATGTGAATAAAATATAACAATATTATATTTTCAATGATAAGTGGAAAACTAAAAACTGGATTGATGCAACTGCACTTTAGAAAATGCCAAACTTAAAAATGGGTTATTAAACTGGTTTAACAGTGCCCAATTTCCTTTCCAAAAAAAACTAACTATATGTATTTATCTAGCTTTGGGAAGGGATAACGTGCGTGTGTGTCTCAAAACTCAGCTATAACTTCCCGAGACAAATCAAATTTTAACATCTATCTTGTTTCAAGTTAGGTCATTTTAACCACTCACATAGTTAGTATAATTCAAGTCTCCCCAGGCAGTCAATTCAAGGGGGTAACTAACAGACCTGTTTCCCTTGTAGGCTTCCTAATAGTAGTTCCATGGTGAAGTAAATCCCATGTGGTACTATGGAAACAAATCTAAAATATGAAAATTCAATGCAGCTAGATTTAAAATAAAAATTCCTGAGGATGGGGGAGAGAGCGTTTGAATGGACAGTGTTAACCAATTTCTAAACGTTCATTAAGTGTGCCTCAGGAAGTCCCCTCTCTCCTAATTATTGGAAGTCCATAGCAATCCCACACAACATCCATTTCATGCAGAGGAGAAATGACATTCCAGCGAGAATCCAGTTTTGTTTAGGAAATTTCCTAAACATGAAATGGGAAAAGGAGTAGGACAGAGAAACGGAAAGGATTTCTCTGCTCGGAAGAATCTAGATGTAATGTCACCGGCCAAAGGATTGCTTCCTAAGCATATCATTTGATAATAGAAATGTACCATTGTATGTCATGTTCAGGCTTTCATCGATTATCTTTTTTTATTGGCATGTCATTTGTTTCCTTTGACACGTGTAGCTTACACGAATATTTATTCCTATACGATCACTCTTGTCTGTCCAATATGTACATATATCATAATTAAATGATATCCAAGGTGTATAAAATAAGGAGGCTACTTTTCAGTCATGTCTGACAGAAATCCGTCTCACTAATTAGTGGCTCCTAAATCTTTTAGCTAGCTAATGATCATGGCCTTCTATCTACAACATTGGTTGATTTTCTGGTTTTCATATTTTGTCCTATAAATAAATATGTGGGAACTAGGAAGTATTTTTAAAAATGATTTTTTTAAAGGAAAATTATCTTGATGAAAATGCCTTTCATAGAAAATAAGGCCCGCTATCTTTTTATAGTAATCTTTTTAGAAAATGATAACTTCGTGTATCATTTTTTAAATATCAGGGCTAACATTACTTAGGCATTTTGGCCCCTGGACACATCTAACTGACGTGATTCCAGTAGAAAAACTCATTTTTTCCTGCCTTCAGGTGCAGGCACGATTCACTCCTTAGAACTTAATAGATTTTCGAATACACTGACACTTTAGATTTTCTGGTTCTTCCTAAAGCAAATTGATGGTAATGCAGTTTCTCTCTGTTTTCTTCAAATTAAGAATTTTTAAAATGTACTAGCAACATCTGCGTGTGTTTATCTTTGAGAAGAATCACTATATAATTATTTCTAAAAGGTACACATTATTACAATGCTTTATGTCATAATTGAAGTGATTCTCTTACCCCATCTAAACCAGTAATTTTCAGTCATTACCCCAGAGGTGTTTATTTTATCTTACTTCTCTATTTCTCAGAAATATATAGAGTATGTTTCTATTTCTTTTATTTTTTATTAAAGGGTACACACTAATTTATTAGATTATTATATTTAGTACATTATTATGCCAGCATTTGTGCAAATTTAATGTATCTAATAATGATAGCAGAATATTTAAGACTGGGTGCTAAATAAAGCACACACCTTTTTAAAACAATCGGAAAATTATTTTTTCAAATTTGAAAAACACATAATATAAACTTGTGTAAACATTCCTATTTCATATTCCCTCTGGGAAATAGTTTCAATTATTGCTTAATAATTTAAAAATATTTATAGAGGCTTAAGTTAGGACATTTAATAAAGTGCCAACTTGGGGCATTTTTTTGGAGTTTGGTAGCTGAGAGCTGTTTCCATACAACTTTTATTGAAGAGAGAATGCTCATTCAGTATATTACCCTGTAAGAAATCCCCAAGAATAAATAACAAACTCTGGTAACTACTTTTGTTTTTCATGGGTTATAGCCGGTTTTAGCTATGATTCATTCTGCCTCCTCTTTAGACACTGATTGTAAAAAAATAAATAAACAAACGCAGTGTCTGTCCCTCCAAACATAGTTGCTCATCATACGGAATTATTTCCATGGTAAAGACTTCCAGAGATTACTGGAGAGGCCCTTACAATGGAATCAAAACTCCACACTGCCCAAGACGGGCACGCTGGGTCATTTTCTCACCATCGAAAGTATGGGTACAAAAATAAACGTACACACAAGTGTTCCTTCTTTCACTAACTGCATGCTGCACCTGTGCACACATACATCTGATGACATCTGCTAACATAATAAATCTCAAGTGGTTTGTGGTGTCATCAAAAACCTGAAATGGTGGTATGGCTCACAGCCTCACCAACCCCAGGCTATGGTCTTGTTAAATTTCACAGCCTAAATAGAGACAGACTCAGGCTCATTCTGTCCATGAACGAGAGGTTTTTAAGAGCAGGTTAAGGTGGTTTACCAAAAAAAAAAAAAAGCCTCATGTTATGACTCAATGTGTGAAAATCTGGTCTCTGAATAAATAGTGATAAATCAAGGATGTCTCTCAGCTTCAGTGAAGATTTATCTTGATGGTTATGAATTCTCAATTTGAAAATTTGAAATACTAACCTTTCTTAGCCTACTTATGTTTTTAAGACTTACTTTAAAAAAAAAAAAAACTATGCCCAATTAAATCTTCATGTCTTGCTTGCTCACATCTTTATTTAACTTTAGAATTTCAACCATCAAAAAGCCCATAAAAAGAAAACAACAGAGTTTTCTTTTCATGACCTTTTTAAATGCATTTTACTCTAGTCATAATGAAATTGAGCAAAGAAAGTATTTTCTCAAAAAAATTTCAGGGTATTTTGGGCCATGTGTAGGGGTTTTCTGAAGCAACAGAATCACTAAGGTATTTTTGTTAACCATTTTCAAAACAAGCATCTGGCAGTTGAGAAATCAGTTTGACAACAGGACGCAAGGAAGCGCTGGGCAGTCTCCTGCTCCTTCAGTACAGTCCTGGCAAAGGACCGCCCTGCCTTTTACTCAGTGGGCCATTTTGAACCAGAAAGTCAATGGCAAGCCCCCTGCATCCTGTAGTTAATTGTCCACAGTGTCAGGGGTTCTTCTTGGCCTGTCTAGAACATGGTGATATCATTTTCAGTTGCCCACTACGATAGAAGATAACCACATTTGGGGCCTTCGGCCCATAACTGAGAAAGCCTGTGTCCATCTCAGGAGGAGGAGCAGCAGCCAATCCGAGCACCAGCCTGCGCCACGTGCTCAGCGTGGGCACTGCCGTGCCAGGACGGATACACTTTTGAGGATTTCTGTGTTCGTGATACAAAGGCCTTCGATTCCTTTGTGCTCATATTCTCCGCTAAATTTTTTTTAGATAAGAGTTAAATTTCCCACGGGTGTCTTGAAAACCTTCAAGTAAACACACTAAATAACAACCTCTGGTTTCCTGCTCACTTTTTGAGTACTTGATGTGAGTTGGTAGAACAAAAACAGTGTTGACAGAAACCAAAGAAAAAAGTAACTCAGGATGGTAAGTCAGGGGCCCTTCCCTCCCCACCCACCCACCCCCTAAAAACAAAACTAAGCAAAACCCTATAATATATTCAGAAGCCAAACTAACGACGGGAAACTTTGGATACCACTCTTCTTTATAGCATGGGAAGAATTTTTTATAAACAACAGAGGGGAAAAAAAGGAAAACTTCTATTTCTACCCTGACCTCTGTATTTACTTGGCAACCACCCTTAAACAATAGGTTATTAAAAGGAGGCAGTACTAGTTGCAGGCTGGGTAATCCCTATTCACAGTGACTCTTCCTCTTTCACTAAAAACAAATGATCAGAACGCTAGTGAGAGAAGATGATCACGTTGTGGAGAGAACATGGAAGCTGCTCTAGTTGATGGAGGAACTACCAAATTATAAAGTTAAATGCTTTGCAATATTCCCATCAAACGTATCTCTTACAGGTGTGCTGATATGCCAATACCCTAGCAGACAACTATCCTAGAAAATATAATAGTCTCATCTCTGTACAGAGATTATAGCTCCTGAATGTTAAATCAGGACACATGGTACAACCAAGAACTTACTTTTCTGAACCGAAGGTTTTGGAAAGTTTTACCAAAGTTAAAAAATGAATCATTAGCTATTGTTTAATAAATGGGTTTTATGAAAAATAATAAAAATGCATGCAATCTAAGCATGCCTGATCTCTATATCCAGGTGGGCAATTCTTAGAATGTGCTCAGGCAGTGGGATTTGATCACAGTAACCGCCATGTTGTCATTGCCACTAAGTGTCCTGTGCCGTCTGCCCTTGTTTGTAGAGCTTTGTTTTTCACACAGAAGACCCAAATCTCTAGTTTCTGCTTCCAAATGGGGAGGGACCTGAGAACACATGTACAGTGTCACGGAGTCAACACAGTAAATAATTGAGAAGCTCATGTATTATGTACACGTACTACAGTTACTGTCTTGGCATGCATAGAAGCGGTCCGTATTCAGTCAGGCTCTGGGCTTGTTCACCGGAGGCCTGTCTGACCCTTATTCTGGCCAAAGCGCCATCTTAGTCTAGCAGTGTGGGCACCCTACTCCTTGTTTAGGAGGCCAGACCCTCTGGACTGGGTTTCCCTGCCATGCAGCTGTGCATTTAGGCTTCTTCCAGAGCGTTCTGAGTGACTACCTACAAAGTGGGGTCTTCTCCTTTGCTGTGACCAATGGCGGCACCTTCATTAAGCAAGTCCTCCCCTGGGGCAGTAGTTTTCTGCAAAGATGAGTGTCATGACAAGCAATCATAATTACCATGTACTGAGGTCGAAGGATGGCTCTGCTCTGTGCTCAGGATGTCACATATATTATCTCAACTCTTTTAAAGATGAGGAGCCTGAGGCTCAGCGAGGTTGAGTTACCTAATCCAAGCTTTTCTAATTCCAAAGCCCTACAGCCATAACAGACCCAGGTTAGGCTGTAGCCATCTAGATGAGTGTGGCCCCTTCACAGGAGTTGCCTGAGGACACCTCGCAAGTATTCCTTAAAGCATTTTTATCACTCTTCTTTTGAAATTGCCTTTAGAACCCCAGGCACATTCTTTTAAATATTATCAATGGGGATAATCTTCCCCCTTTGAATGTGGATTTGAGTTTTAGATATAGCCATGATTCATTCAATACCCTGTGGTGATTAAAGAACTTATCAAGCTGGGTAAACCAGTTTGGGTAAAAGCAAGGCATGACTGAATGTAACAAGATTATTTTCACTCTCCAGCACATTCTCAAGGTAATGGAATAGAGACTTTAGACTGGCCTTAGAGGCATGAGTGTTTGGGGTTCAAAGAGTGTTTGGGGTTCAAATCCTGGCTTAGCCACCCACAAGCTATGTGTTTCTGGGCAATGCACGTAATGATTCTGAGCAATGCTTCTAATAATTCTGAGCCAAGCTTTCCTTACCTCCAAAAAGAGCATCAGAATTCTCTAATACACCATCGATGTGTTGCATGGTGTGCTCACCACCCAGTCACTTCTCTTTCCATCACCTTGTAGGTGACCCCCCCCCCAACCTATATAATTTTGCTGACTGATGTCACCCCCAACAAATTTCATAAAATAAAAAAAAAAAAAAAAAGCATAAGAAAATAATGCCCGCTTCAGTTTTGTTGTTGAGGAATCAAAAAATATTCTATGTCAAAATACATAGGAAGGTGTCTGAAATGTCCTTTCTTGATATTTCCTACATCTATCAGATTATTGTTTGTTTCTGTCCTTGTTTTTATTGTTAGACTTATTGTTGGGGTGACATCTGTTAGCAAGGATTACATAGGTTTCAGGCATATAATTCTACAGTGCATTGTCTGTCCTTGTTTTTCAAATGTGGTAAGAGGTGACAGATAGGAGTTAATGTGGTCTGTGACAGTGACTACACCTTGAGGCTTCTCCAGCATTTAGGATTTGTTTGCAATTCGTTTGTTTGCCATTTAAAAACATAGAGGGTTGTCCCTAGTTCCCTGACGCCAAGTAAGATGGATTTAGTGGAGGCTGTGGCTCAGTTTGAAATTTGGGGGAAGTAGTTTAGATCTCAAGTTTATTTCTATGCCCTCCCTAGGAAGATAGGCATATAATAGCATCCTGAGCAAGTGCCCTTTCCCAAACATTTAAGGACCTCTGCCAGGTCCTGGAAAAAAGTAGGACACAGGACACTGCCCCTATCCTCAGGACCAGGGTCCAAAGGGCTGGCTTAGTGACAGGCATAGCAGGATGCTACCCAGAGGATGAGACTTGAGAACACCTCCGAACCCACTGACACAGAGTGTTGTTCATCTCCCAAGTGAGATTGTTGTGACTCTTCCAAGCAAATCATGAGCACCAGCTATGTTCAGGAGATAGAGCGTGAACAAAAGAATATTCCAGTGCAGAGGAGAGAGAGCCGGAATGGGGCAGGCGAGCGGAGAACATGGGCCTCGCTAAGAGAAACAGAGTTTGGGTGGTGGTGTTTGGAATTCATAGGCCTGCTGGGCTTCTCTGTGAAGTCCAAACGGTGGCCTGAGAATTCGAGATGCCTTGCAGGAAGATGTTTATCAAAAGAGGGAAAAGAGGAGTGTGCAAAGGTTTTTGCAAAATACAGTAAATCAGGGATATATCTCAAAGATAGAAGAGGGGAGCAGCCTCTGAGGGGTGTTGTAAGAGCTTTGGCATCTGATCTACAAGCACCCTTGCATCAGCCTGCAAAGCCTGAAGGCTGTGAGTGATGTTTTCCCTCTCAGGCTGACTCGTGTTCGTTTTCACGTTCTACCTCCAAGTAAGCATTCTAACTCATTTATCTTCTTAACCATCTGATAACACAGGTACAGAACCATTTCCATCTTACAGATCAGAAAACTGGGGTACAGAAGTACATAACTTAGCCAAGGTCAGTAGCTCCCAAGTGTCAGAGGCAGGATGAGAACCTAGGCAGTGTGGTTCTAGACCCTCAATCTCCAATTTTATGCAAACATTTTTTTCCTTCCTGCATGATCCCCCCACCAATAGAGTAGCTTTCTTTGCTCTACCTTGAAATCACTCCTCCTTCCTGTAGGGTTCATTCTAGACCCCACAACTCAGCCATACGTGTGGGCAAACCTTAGCTGCTGTAGAGCAACCCCGAAGGCCGGTGAGGACCTAGTCACTAAGGAGAAAAGAGACACCTCGGCAACCATGGCCTAATTCTGTGGATCCCTAGCAGGTGAGACCTCTCTCTCTGTGTGTGTGTGCTTTAGAACATTAATCGTTGCCCACACGTACCATGGGATCTCAGGTACCAATGAAAGGAACACACTTCTCTATGTCATGCTTGTAGAATTGTCCATGTCACCACCATCCACATTAAGAAATGGAAAACTACTGGGCAATCTAGAAACCTCGGCCTGCTCTCCGCCGGTTACTGGTCCCACAGTCCTTCCCAAAAATAAGCACTAGCATGACTTCTAACAACAAAAACTTATGTTGTCAGTTTCTGGACTCTGTATGAAGGGGAGCATATGGTATTTCCTCTTTAATGTCTGAACTATTTTGTTCAACATTTCATGTGAGACGCTGCTGTTGCAGATAACAAAGTTTGGGGGTGCTTCTCTTTTTATCCACACTGAGGTATGGAGTTCTGGTGTGTGCAGAGGCCTTCGTTTGCCTGCTCTACTCTTCACAACCACTGGGTTGTTTCCAATTTGGAGCCAACACAAATAATGGCAATACGAGCATTCTCCTACGTGTGTCCTGGTGTCTGTATGTATGTGTTCTCTTGGGCATCAAACCAGGAGTAGAATTTCTGGGATATGAAGTAGCCTATAATAAATTTTAGTAGATAATGTCAAGTAGATTTCCAAAGCGATTGTACTAATTTGCACTCCCACCAGCTGCGTGCAAGATCTAGTTGTTTGCTATCTACAACAGCACTTTATATAATTGGTCTTTTTCGTAATTGGGGACTAGCACTACCTCAATGTGGTTTTAATTTGCATTTCTTAGATGACTAATGAGGTTGAAATGCTTTTCATCTGCGTCTCGGCCATTTGGATATCCTCTTTTGTGAAATGTCTGTTCAGATATTTTTGCCTATTGTTAGTTGGGCTCTCCTGTTTTTTTCTTACTGATTAGTAGGTGTTTTTATACATTCTGGATATGAGGCCTTTGTCAGTTGTAGATTTCTCCTCCCACTTTGTGGCTTGCAATTTCACTTATTTAATGTTGTTATAGTTTAGTGAGTTTTAAAAAAACATTCATTAAGGAATACTTGCTATACAATAAACTGGATATATTTAAAGTGTGCAATTTGCTACATTTTAACATATACCTATGTTTGTGGAACTATCACCTCCATCAAGATAGGAACTATTTCAATTCCTGCCGAAAGGCTCTCGGTTCTTCTGGAAATCTCTTCTCTGCTTCTCCCTGTCCCCCCCGCAACGACTCATCTGCTTTCTGTCATTATCATTTGGTTTGCATATTCTAGAAGTTTATGTAAATCAAATCGCACAACATGTACTCTTTTTTGTCTGGCTTCTTTCATTCAACATATTTTGACATTTATTCATGTACTTTGTGTATATCAATAGTTTGTTTCTTTTTATTACTGAGTAGTATTCCATTGTGTATGTACCATAGTTTGTCTATTACCCATTGACAGGCAATTGGATTGTTTCTAGTTTGGGGCAATTAGGAGTAAATTTACTATGAACACTTATGTACAAGTGCTTGGACAGACATAAGCTTTCAATTCTCTCCATTAAATGCCTAGGGATGGAATTTCCAGGCATATGGGAGGTATCTCTTTAAAGGTTTAACTTTTTAAGAAACTGTCATACTGTTACTCAATTCTATCAGCAATACATGAGAGTTCTAGTTCCTCCTTTCTATTAGGTATGTAGTACATTCCATTATCTGTTTAATATTTGTTTACCTGATGACTCATGGTGTCCAGCATCCTTTTATGTGCATATTTACCTTTCTTATGGCTTCTTTGGTAAAGTGTCTGTTCAAATCTTTTACCCATTTTAAACATTGAGTTGTTTGATTTCTTATTGTTGAATTATTAGGTATTTTATATTGGAGACACAAGTCCTTTCTCAGATCTTTGATTTGCAATATTTTCTCCCAGATGGTGGCTTTTCTTGGTAGTTCCTTAACTGTGTCTTTTGTAGAGGGGAATTTTTAAATTTTTGTGAGGTAAAAGGTATGGATCATGCTTTTGGTTTCATATCTAACATTTTGCCTCATCCAACATCACAAAGATTTTCTCCCTATTTATTTTAGAATTGTTATAGTTTTATGCTTTAAATTGAGTTCTGTAATCTATTTTGAGATGAATTTTGTACATAGTACAAGATATAGATTGGAATTCATTTTTTTCACATGGCTATCCAATTGTTGCAGAACAATTTGTTGAAAAGATTGTCTTTTCTCCACCAAATGGGCGTTTATGCCTTTTTTGAAAGTCAGTTGTCCTTATACGTGTGGGTCTGTTTCTGGACTCTGCATTCTATTTCACTGATCAGTTTGTCTATCTTCATGCCAATAACACCTTGTTTTCATTAGCATAGTATTATACCAACACTCAAAATCAAGTAGTGTTAGTTCTCTATATTTGTTCTTTTTAATATTGTCTTTTTGGTGTTTTGTTTTATTTGTTTGTTTTAAAACAGGATTTCTCTAAGAAAACTTGAATCCAATCAGGCAGACATTCTTCCAACTTGGACCTGGAAATGACACCTGTAGATTTTCATTCCTTGATTCCCTTGGACTTAAAATTCATTTTAATTCATAGATCTCTTATTAAATTGCATGAACCCCAAAGGGAGTGGGACAACGGTGGAATTAAGGTCATCGGCTCTTACAGTAACTGGCAGCCAGCTGAGAGCCTGACCTTTTTGGAAAGAGACTCTACATCCTGACCTCTTGGGAGTGGGGGTACACCAGGTGAAAGGGAAGGGAACCTCCCATTTCCTGTAATCTTTACACTTTACCAGGTATTGTGCTAGCTGGTTTGCATATAGCGTCTTGTTTTGTCTGAGATCCTTATAAGTTTTGGTCTAAGAATATGCTCTAGAGCAGAGTCAACAACCCATTCTGAAAGGGTCCGGATGTTTTAGGTGGGGCCAACTTCCTGGTCATGGACCGGTCCCTTAGCACAGATTAGAAAGGATCTACGTTTGGTTTAATGCCCTGCTGGCCCCATGCTGAAGCTCTTGATTTCTCTTTTTTAATAAGAGGCCCTGAATTTTCATTTCAAACTGGATATTTTGTAGCCAATTCAGATTTTAGGCTTTGTGGGCCAAATAGTCTCTGACACGCCTATTCGACTCTGCCCACATTACACTACAGCAGCCATTGACAGTATGTAAACAATGAGCCTAGCTGTGCTTCAGGAAGACTTTATTTAGGCATATTCAAATGGGAATTTAATATGTTTTTACATGTCATGAGATAGTTTTCTTCTTTTGTTTTTTCATTTTCTCATTTAAAACATAAAAACCAGGGGCTTCCTTGATTGTACAGTGGCTAGGCTTCAGCGCTCTCAATGCTGTGGCCTGGATTTGATTCCCAGCCAGGGAACCCCCCCCCCAAATAATAATAATAATAACAATAATAAAATGTAAAAACCATTTTTAGCTGGCAAAGCCATACAAAAACAGACAGTGGGTTCTATGTGGACTGTGGGTGGTAGATTCGTGGCAATCCCCTGCCCCGGCCCCAGAGAACCCCTGCATGTGTGCAACAGGTGCCATGCACAGGAAGTTCACACTGGAATTGTTCATAAATGCTCCCAACTAGACACAACCAAGGTCCTCACAAAGACAGAACGGATAAATAGCCGCCCAGTGTCATTTATTTATACACAACATATGGTTGAAAGAAAGAAGCAAATCATAAAAGCATACATGCAGTGTGACTTTATTTGTATAGAGTTCAAAAACAGACCTGCATAATTGCCAAAACTGAAAAAGAGAAAACGTTAAAGCCAGGACATGCTCATAAGAGAAATCAGGACGATGGTTCTGACCTCTGGGGATGAGAGGTAACTGGGCAGGGCTAAGTGGGAACGGGGGGGACTGTTGGGGGCCTGGCCACGTTGTATTTCCCAACCTGGGTCTTGTTTTCCTCACTGTTTGCTCTGTATCTATGCCTTGAACTCTACCTTTTATGTATCTACTCTGAAATAGATCTCTCATCATTTTAGAATTTCAGGTCCTAATTCTAACCCTGAGCTGGCCTTTGGAGCCCCGTGTCACAGGGAGGTTGGGGATGCGGAGCTGCGTGCCCAGGCCACAGGCTCCTACCTTCCCGAAACTCTTCCGATACAGTGTTGCAGACCTTTGGCACCCATCTGGCCCTGGGCTTCACATTTGCCAAGAAGAGTCTTGGCTTTTATAGCATGCAAATGTTTTTCTTTTCAGTTTACTTTTGTCTCAGGCACGGATGCTCTCTGCCAAATTTCCTCAAGGTCAAATCCACATGATTAGGGGTTCCATTGTCTTAAAGCCTTTCTTGTTTGCAAATTCCTTTTTTCCCCCCTCCTACTTTCAAAATATAATTATAAATAGTTCAATCACCTTGGACAGTGGATGTGTGTGCTGGCTACTGTCCCTACATCCCTCTGCCCGTCCGTGCTTATTCTCTTCTTAATCGTTCCACCTCCTGGCTCTCGATGTGTGGCTGTGTGTTGTCGTTAGCTGGGCAGGGCTAAATTGGAAAAGATACATATTCATGGACACGATTTTAGGACTTGCATTTAGGAGTAAACCAACTAGACTTTGAACTTCACTCGCCCTATCAGCTGTGTGCTCATAGCCGGTATCCCAACCTCTCTGAGTCTCTTCTCTTAATTAATAAGAGAGAGAATTAATAGCTAGGAGTCATTGTGAGAATTAGATACGTAGAGGTTAAACAAGAACACCCGTGAAATGTCCCACTGTGCTAATGCATGACTTACGGCACGCATGCCGTACACTTGACTTCTATGTCTCCCTCCCTCCCTCCCTCAGCTTTTGCAAGATTCTTCCTGTCTACCCTCAGCAGCCATGCTAATCCAGCAATTCCCTAAGAGAGAAAAGGATGGTAGGCAGGTCGAGGACAGGACACATCAAAGAGGAAAGAAAGATTGATTCCCCTCCTGAGCCTGGGGAGAGAGCACACACCACACTTCACTTGCCCAGGTCCCCCTTATCCTCATTTCCCTTGAACTCACAGGTCCGCTCCCACCTGGAAGTCCAAGAATCCTACCAAGGCTGAAGTCAGAACCATTAGAGAGCCCAAGAGAACTGCATCGTGATTTTAGGGATAAAAATTGCTTCCGCGTAAGTCACTGAGAACCCTGTCTGGCCTGTGTCAGCACTCACTAAATACTGGGCATTGTTACTGTTGTCGTCGTTATGGTAATCGTTGTGGTTCGGGACAACATCCCCGTACGTGCAACAGAAGTTAGAGACCGTCAGCCGCTGTGGCTGCCAAATGCATACCCACGTCACACGTGCTAGCAGTGCTTGCTGCTTTTAGCATTTCCCAGTCTCCCCTGCCATGCCCCCAGCCCCACCCTGCAAACGTTTCATTCTGCCTTTCCCAGAACAAACATCATTATAATCACTTCTCGTTCACATCTCTGTTATCCCCATGGCTCTTCCTGCTCTCCCTGGTAGTAGCAACACCTCTGAATGCACCACCATCTGCAAATATCATTAGCTATTGTTTATTCCCTCTCCCACACTATTAATGAAGATGTTAATTAAGACCAGAACTAACACTGACCCCAGCAGCAATCCACTAGACATTTATCCAACTGGATAAACTTCTGTTAGTCATTACCCACTGCTCAGAGACATTACCACTCCTCCATTCCCTTCATCTGCTAATTCGTGAGAGACTGAGGGAGAGAGTCAAGGGAGCCCTGGATTATTTAAAAACTAACACTCAGATTCTTGGGGCGTCCGAAAGGGATTTGGGCTGCTGTCAGTAGCCTGCTTAGTGAAGGGAGCCAGCCTCCCAAAGAGTTTGGGGATTGCCCCATGAAGCATATTGGCTTCTGAAAAATTAGCAGTGCACTGTAAGGCTGGAGCACACCCATACAAATGGCAGAGCTTCCTTTGCAGCCACTTCTTCCCACGCATGATCACACGGAGGCCCCACAAGGTCAAGAGACTTGTCCGAGGCCCCTTCCCTCGTTCGTGACAGAACCTGAGTTGGCACTTGGGGCATTTGCAGTTGCATGCCCTGTGCAGAAGCCAGGCTGAGCGTGCTTCACAGGGGTTCTATTCAGACACCTGCACGTGAGCTGTTTGCCCTCTAAATCTGCAACTCACAGAGCACGGTGCCCATGAACTTCATCTCTCTGTCTCCGGTCAACCATCTTCTGGAGGAGGAGGTCTTTACCTACTTATGAAAGGAATGAGCATTATTCACCACCATGTGCTGTTTTCTCAGCCTATAAATTAGTGCTTCTCAACCCTGGCTAAACATTAGAATCACCCAAGGGAGCTTTTAAAAAATACCGATGCCCACACCACACCCCTAGAGATTGGAATTTAATTGGATTGAGGAGAGGCCCAAGACCTGGTAATGTTTTAAAGCTCCCCAGGTGATTCTAATGTGCAGCCAAGGTTGAGAGCCACCTCACAGGCTAGCGTGTTTTTGCAAAACCTCCTGCAATGGGAGGTTTCTCGTGCCATAGAATGGGGTCAGTACAGACCCACTGTAACTTAGCAACTAGATGCAAACCGTTCTCTTCAACGGCAAACTGACTGCTCTTCCAAAGTTTTCCTGGTGAAGGATGCACATCTCCAGCTCGGGATGATGCACCGTGGAATCTGTTAAGCTGGCGAGCTCTTGACACCTGGCCATCGTCGCCAGACTCCAATTGCAGGGCCCACTTCAAACCCTTAGGTGGTCCTGAAGTGAGTTGCTCGTTCAGTGTAAAAGCTGATCCCTAGGGACAAAGTCAAGCAAACAGCAGAGGACTTAACAGCATCTGGGGGGGTTGCTTATTTAGAATTACTACCCCTCGTACCCACTGCAGCTGCAAATGTCTTCCCGCCTCGGGTGGGGCAACCAAGCCCCCACAGCCAAAAAATGTAGGTCAGGGACGAAATAAGGAGACGTCGTCTCAGGCTTCTTCCTGGACAAGAGCCCAAGGAGAAGACAAGATGGGGCTGCAGGACATGTCAGCGGCTGCTCGTCTTCTGACGTCACACTTTGTGGTCTTGGCCATTTTAGGGAGATGTCCCTCAATGGCCAAGTGCCCGGGAGCCCTCCTACCGGTCAGACCTGAGGGAGTCAGCGTGCTCTGGTCTGGTTGTGCAGGCTGTTGACCGCCCAAGAGTGCCCGGTGCCTGGAGGCTGAGCTCTGCCTCCAGGAAGGACAGGCGCTCTAGCTGTAGGTCACAGAAAGGTGCCCCGTGGAAATCGGGGTGCCTAGGGAGGGCACAAGAGGCAACAGGTTCCCCCTTAAGGAGCAGGGGCCTCCTGATGACAACAGGAAAGCCAGAAGAGCCAGGAGACGATCCGGAGGGGTGAGCAGGGGCCACGGGGATCGCCTGGCCTCCCCGAGTGGGCTCCGATCTTAGTGACCCCCAGGGCTTGTTAAGGCTGCGCTCGAACAGGAACGTGTAGAGGAAGCCAGAGAAATGTGCAAGTGGCCTATGTGCAGGACAGACAATAAGCCCCGTGGAAAAAGGAAGTGGAAGGTGGGAACGTTGTTTTACCGAGTGGACTTTGGGGCTCCAGGCACGCCCCATGAGGCTCGCCTGCTGCCAGCCTCTGGGAAGCAGAAGGAGAAAGGGTCCTAGCCGCAGTCACCGGAGGAGGGTCAGGACAAACACCTCCCCCCGTGAATGCTTCTAGAAACGTAGCCGACCTAGAGTGACCGACTCCTCCAGAGGAAGGAAAAGAATCAGGTCAGGTTCTGTCCCCTTTAACTGTCAAAGGAAGAATGTGGGGGAGAGAGTGGCATACTGGAGCCAAATAATCCTGTCCAAGAACCAATGGTCCCAGGTGGCATTTGGGCACAGGGCTCGTGGGCTTCGGGATGCTCCCACACCGGTCTCCGACCCTGGTACCACTCCCCCAAGGACCCGAACACTGGGGCAAGGACTTCCCCTTTGCTCGCACCTCGGAAAGCTCAGGGAGGAGGCAGGTGGCCGGAAGGAGGGACACAGGGACAAAGAATCAGGGAGGACGCCTGCACTGAGCGCAGGCTGGTTGCCAGACGCCATGCCCTTCACGCTTCAGGCCACCCCAGTGAGGAGGGTGTAGTGACCAGGGTCAGAGTCAAATCAGGTTTATCTGATCCCAAACTCCTGTCGTTTTCCTCTCAACAGGTGGTCTCCAGCCGCTGCATACGCGCACACCTGTGCACGTGTGTTCACACCATCACTGCTCCCTAATCCGTACTGCCCCTAGCCACCCCCGACCGGACACTCGGGGCAACTTCCTAGTTCTGCCCTTTCATACGCTTCTCGGGGTCAATGGCTTTCCTGTCCGCAGAGCTGTCCCCAACGTGGATTCCCTCTGTCTTCGTCTGTGTTATTGATGAAAAGAGGAAGGAATGAGGCCAATCATTTGTCCTGGTTCTGTTGCTCACAGGGCATGGTTTGGTGGGGGTTTGGGGGTTTGGGGGGGCACTGTGTGCCAACCCCCATACCACCCAGCGGTGGGGATCCTCAGAGGTGCTGTAGGTAGACTGGTCAGCCCTGTTTGACCCCCATAGCTGGCATTGCTCCCCTCTCCAGCCACCCTTGGAGATGCTTCTTCTCAAGCCGCCATCTCTACTTCTCTTAGAGGGGAATGGGAGACCTCGCCCTGTGGCCAGGGGCCCCTGCCTTTTCGTTTGCCCCGACAGGAAGTGGAGAGGGGCGGCCGCAGCCCCCGCCTCCCACCGGCCACCTGCCGTCCAGTGGGCACGAGCCCTGGCCAGGTTTTCCCCGCGCCCCGGGAGCAGACACAGATGCTTCAGGAGGAGATGCTATCACAAAAGGGTTTATTGGGGGGTGTGAAGGGGATGGGGCTGTTGGCAGGGACCGTGCTTCGGCCTCTGCTGTCCCCAGTCTCCACGGACCGATCCCCTCTCTCTCCCTCTCTCCACAGATTCGTAGCCGCTTTAGAAAGACCAGCCATCCCCGTGTTTACAGTGTTTTGTTAAAGTTTGGTGGAGAGGAGGGAAGAGCCAGGAAAAGGCCCGACTGGGGGGCATGGGTTGGGGGTGTGACCCCGGCAGCTGGAGGGAGAGGAGGAGAGGGGACGAGAGGGAGGGCGGGCGGGCAGCCATGGCAGTCCCAAGCAGCAGCCAGAAACAGAGAAAGGGCCCAGGCCGGGGTGGGGGCGGGGAGGGGCGAGTGCCAGGAGCCCCACAGAAGGGGAGCAAAGACCTGAGTTTGGGGAATGCTTGCATAACTGCATGGGCTTGGGGATGCTCCCCACTGAGTTCTGCAAACACAATCCCCAACAAGCCACCGTGACAACTCAAGAGAAACAGAAGTTGGGGGGAGGCAGCTAGGAGATGCCACAGAAATGGCCTAGGAGATAAATAAGTAAATACCAGAGGATGCTAATATACTGAAGGGGGGGGAGAGAGAGAGAGAGACAGACAGACAGACGGACAGAGAGACAGAGAGAGGGAGAGAGGAGGTCTGAGACCCAGAGAGACATCATCAAGTGACAGCACAAGCAGCACAGAGACAGACACACACACATAGCCAGACCCCAAGAGAGGGACACACAGAGCGAGTTCCTCAGAGAAAAAGACAGAAAGGACGGAGAGGGGGGCCGACGGGGGTGCAGTGGGGCGAGCCGGGCAGGCTGCAGCCCAACGCGGAGACTTGGCAGGCGGACAGCCGCAGGCCCGGCCCAACGGCACCGGCTGTGTCTCGTCTATTGTTGTCTCGGAGGGGGGGCGGGGTTGTTTGTTTGTTGTGTTGTTTGGCCTCTTTGTCTCTTTTGTTCTGAGCAGTGAGTTTGCTTCTTTCCCAGACGCTGGGCTGATGGATTTTCCTTAAAGAGACAGGATTCGCTGGTCGGGCAGTACTCCTGATCGCCCAGTCCTAACCCGTCCCCACTTAAAGGGTCTTTGTAAAGGATCGTGTTAGGAAGGGACAGTCGGTGTCTACGCGGTTCTTTGTGCCCCATGAACAAGGACCCGCCGGTCACTTTCACCCTCCCCACGAAGGCTCCTCCCACGGGGGGAGGAAGACAGAAAAGAGGAGGAAACCCCACAAACAGAAGTCAATGGAGACCCTACATAAATCACTCCAACACGCGGGTGAGCACCCTCCTTTGTAAAGTAAAACACGTTAGTTTTAATTTCTACTTTTTAGCGAGGCATCAAGATTAGAAATAGCAACTTGGAGACTTAAATAACCAGAGGAAGAAGGGCTCTGAAGGAAGCCAGGCGGTTGCATCACCCCCACCCGGAGATTGCCCAGGCCTTAGGGCCAGGGGTCCCCCCAGGTCCCGGAGCACAGACAGCACAGCGCTCAGAGCTGGGGAGCCCGTTGGGGACCCCCCCCCCCACAGCCTTGGCCTTCCTGAAGGATCGGACCACTAAGACACTCGGGCAGCCGAGGGGCGGTGCGGGAGGGTAAACTGAGTCACTCAATTGAACAGACAGCTGCGTTTTAGTTCACTGAGGAGACGTAGGGAGAAAGGGGTGTCCCCCAACGAGGGAAATGAAATGTAAAAGCACTTGGGGTGCATCTCCAGTCCTCTCCAGTCCTCCCCCACAAAGCCGTCTAGCTCTTTCCCTTAATCCTACCTGCCCCTTGTCCCTCTGGCCTTCACATCTCCCCGTGAAATCTAGGTGCCGGAGATCAAAACGCCATAAATACAACCCCAAGGCCCGGGGCGGAGGAGGGTGCGGATGGGTGGGCCTGGCACGGGGGTGGGGTGGGGGCTCCCTTGTGAACGAGAGCCTTTCTAGTCTAAGCACACCCAGAGCGGAGTGGGCGCCTCCGCCCTGCAACCTGGACGGCGCCCGCTGGGTCTGGGGAGTTGGGGCGCTTCTCCTCTTCCCCATCCTCGAGGCGTTTGGGACTTAAAAGGCAGACAATCCTGTCAGCGGCTGAGGCTCGGGGTGGAAGGCGAGGGGGTTAAGGGGCCGGCTGCTCACACCCACAACTGTATGCACCGGCCCCCTGCCTTCACGTCTCTTCTTTCGCCTCCCCCCACCTTCTCGCCTTTTCCAAAGCAGCCACGGAGGTCCCCCCAACATGGCTGCGTCATGTTGCCTCTGGGGTCCCCTACCAAGGGCCCAACCAACCTCCCTCCTTTTCAGGTCCCCCTCTGCTGAGCTGTCTCCAACCCAGTTTTGGTGGCAACGTGGGTCGTGGCGCGCAGGGGCCAAGCAGGGGTGGGGGGCCCGGGGGACCAGGCGACCTGGGATCTGGGCAGGCCCAGGGTGAGCGAGGCCTGCGCGGGGCTGGGCGGGAGGGAGCGCGGCAGGAGCGCGCTGGGTGTGCGAGGCACGTGTCTGCGCGGAGCCGTGGGAAGAGAGAAAGTGGGGGGCGGGCCTCCTGCTGCACTTCGGGGGGAGGCGTTCGCCGCCACCTTTGCTTTAGGTAGAGAGTTGGCGTCTGGGGTTACGCGAGGTAATGACAGCCGCCTAACCCTGAGCGGAAGAAAAACTCGATTCTGATGCCGGAGACGTTGGCGCAACACGTTGGCCCTGCGGCCATCGCTCAGGGGCACTTGTCGCGTCGTCTGCAACCTACCGATAAGACAAACCCGGCGCGTTGGAGGGTGAAGGGCAGAGGGCTGACCATGACCCTGGCGGGGACAAGTGCGATTCCAAGGCCACTCCAGTAAGGCTGAGACATGCCCGGAGGGCCCAGGAGCCTGGGCCGCACTCGCCTTCCCCGGCGGATTTCGTTCTTTCCCTTCCGCACGCGTCCTAGCCGCGAACCAGGACATTCCGTGTTGCAGGAACGTTCCCGTTGGCTTCTTGGTCTGAAAGTGGAAGCCCCAGGGTAGGAAGGCTGGCCTCAAACACCTCAAAGCCCGCTAATCCCAGACAAAATACAAACATAACAGGCCACAGACTGACCAACGGGGGGCCCTTCCTGTGGGGGTCCCCTGCCGCACACGAGGAGCGGCGCGGTCGGGAAGAAGGGCACCCCTCGGAGTCCGCGTGCGTGGGAAGCCCCTCGGGAAGCTCCTAGAACCGGGTCTCCTGGCCACTGCCTGCGCCTGTCTCCGAACCAAGTATAAAGCCGCCCCCCAACGGGCCGTCCCCGCGGCCCGGGGCGAGGGGGCCAGGAGGCTTGCCTTGAGACCGCGCTCCTCGCAGCCGGACGTGGGGTCTCCCTGGGAGACGAGCCCCTGGCGCCGACTCGGGACGACGGAGGGGCGCGTCGCCCCAACCCCACCCCGGATAACTGGGAGGCAGGCGCACCAGCGAGGCTCTAGCAGGATGGAATCTTAAAGGAAAAAAATATCTAAAAGCCAAAACAACGTTTTTTCGAACCAAAGTAAACTCCCAACCCGCAGGTCGGCGCGGCAAGCGCGGCGGGGACGGAGGGGGCGGGAACGGCGGAGTTGCAGCGAGTGGGGCGCGCGGCGAGAACTCCGCTGCCTGCGGCGCGGTGCCTTCGGGGCCTCCCGCGCCACGAGCGCCCCGCGCCCGCCAGGTTTGGCCTCACAGGGGCGGGCGAGGGGTGGGGGCCGAGGGCGGTGGGGGAGATGGGGGCTTCTCGTCCTCCTCCTGCCAGCCAGGTGAGGCGAACCGGAGGTGGCGCAGAGCGAGAAAACTTGGGAAAGTTTGGGTCGCGCGGCGAGGGGTGGGGGTGCGGGGCGAGCCCGCAGGGCTGAGGTGGGCGCGGGCTGAGTGCCGTGGGGAGGCCAGGTCCGGAGCTGGTTCAAGATCCGAGGATCCCGGGTCACGTTCGCCCGCGGCCCCGCGGCTCTTTTGGGCCGGCAACGGCGGGGACTCCGAGGCCGGTTCTCCGGGAGACAGACAAGACGGAGGCGGGCGTTCGGAGTTCCGCGGTGGGTGCCGCAGGGGAAAGCCCTGCCCGCGACAGCTCGGAGCAGCGGCGGGAAGGGCTCGTCTGCCGAGGTGGCAGGACGTCCGCCGCGCGCCGGCCGGCGCAGGGGCTCGGGGACCCACTGTCCCCCGCCCAGAGAGGGCCGTGCGCGCCAGGGATCCGCGGGGCGATGCGCGCTGCTGGACAGCGCGCGCACTGGGTCTCCACGCACCGCTCGCGCCCACGGCCCGGGGCTGAGACATTCGGGCGAGCCACCCCGAAGTGGAGGAGGCCCGCAGAACCCGGACCAGGCTTCGGCTAGGTCCCAGCAGGCGCGTCCTTGCGGCGGGTAGGGGAGTGCGCAAGCCAACTTGTCCCTGCGCCCTGCGAAGGAAGCGTGGTGGCGCCCGCGGGAGCGCGAGGTCGCCGCCGCCCGTCCCACACGCCGCCTGGCCTCCTGCTTTCGCTCACTGCGCACCAGGGAAAGGCACTTATACCCTCTGAGTGCCACGCAGCCTCCCCCTGCTTTGCTGGGGAGCCTAGGGCCTTGCGAAGGGGACTCTCGCAATGTGCAATGCCTGTCACGCTAGAGCCGGGCCGGGTTCTGTAGTAATGCCTAGGGGGGCTAAACAGAACCCAAACGAATGTGACTTCACAGCCGACAGCGGCTCATTGAGGCTCATCGAGCGCCGTTCCAAACAGCTCGGCTCGCGCTATTTCGGGCGAAGTTGGAGAGTGGAGAGAAAACAAGGTTATTTAAAGTGACTCCCAGAACGCGACATTCCTCCCACGGCTCCCTGGGTGTCTGCGTCTGGGCTCCACTTAGCGGCCCAGCCTTTGATATTTAAGCCGGGCCGGCTCCTGGGTGGAACTACCTGTTGGGAGCCTCGGCCCCCTAGACCTTGGCCCTCCTTTTCCCCGTGCGCAATGCGGCCGGCGACGGGATGGTTCTGAGATTGGCACCCGCAGGGCGAGGGCCGTGGAGCCCGCAGCGGCGGACGAAGTCAGCTGCGCCTGGCAGTGCCCGGCCAGCTGCGCCTGCGCCCTTGCCCGTTCTTGGGGAACTGGGAACAGCCCCCCAGTTCACAGCGCGGGGCCTCTGGCTGCAGGGATGGGCTCAAACGGCACACGATTCTCTAAATTCGGAAACCACGAAGGGGTGTCGTTGATGCGGGCGCCTCCGTGCAACTTTAAAAAACACCAAGTCTCCTGGCGCCCACCCCGACTCCGCGCTCCAACCCCCCCAGCCCTCTTCCCTGCCCCGAAATTCACTTTAGGAATTCTTCAAATCCGGAAACCTCTGCGGACGCTTGGACGCGCCTCAACGCAGAGGCTGCTAACAGCTCTTGCACCAGTTGCTGGAGGGAAATCACTGTGCCCTGGCGAGCAGGCAGGGTCTATTTTTAAACAACAGACCTGCCGGAGGCAGCGGGGCTAGCGAGGGCCGATCGTGCGGCGTTCGCAGACCGCGGGGGTAGGTCGGGAGGCCGCGGCCCCCGGAGCTTGTGTCCTACGCGAACCCGGGAGGCGCACAGTTCGGCCCGGCCCGGCGGCCGCAAGTCTCACTTGGGAAGCGCGCAGCCGTTGTCTGGCGAGAACGTTTCAGAACGTTCTTTCGGGCAAACTCTCCTCCAGAGCCCGCCACGCCCTTCCGTGGGGGGATGCGGAGGCGCAGGCTGGGCTACCTCGGGGCCTTGTGCCCCCCGGACGCGGAAGGGACTCCGTGTGCATCGTGTCTCCGATGCGGGTTTCTGCTTTTTCCTAGCGAACCCCACTCCGTTGTGGGAGCCGTGGAACTTGGGAGAAGCCTCAGGGAAGGGCCGTTTGGAGTCCGGGGAGACGCAGAGACCGTCTCCTCTGGGGCAGGGGGGACAGCAGCGCTCGGCGTCTCAGGGCGTGCGCTCGCGTCCCCGCGCGGCCACAAAGCGCCCCGCGAAAACGAAATGGGGACAAATATTAGGCAACTGCAGGGAAGGCGGCGGGTAAGCCTCGCCTTGTTCAGGATACCCGCCCTGGCAGCCAAGACGGGGGGGCTCCGCGCGAGAAGGAGAATTTATCCGTGAGGATGAGCTGCACCCGGACGAGAGTGAAGACTTCGAGCTAAAAGACGTCGCAGAACGCCTCCCGCGCCGCAGTCCCTTTGCGTGATCCCGGTCATAGAGCCCCTTCGGCCTTAAAGTCACACCCCCGGTCCCCGTCCTGAGTGACGTTTCCCGTGCCCGTGGGCCCCCTGCCTGCCCACCCAGCTCGGCTTGGGGTTGCCCAGGACCTCTCGGCGGCTGGAGTCACCGCGAACCTGCCCGGCGCCCGCCGCTCACGCGCCGGTGGGCTCCGTCCGCGCGGCTGCCCGGGGCCCCGGGGGCCTGGGAAGGCCGGCGGACTCCCCAGCGCTCAGCCTCGCCGCTCCTGTTTAATTTCGGTTCAGTCCCAGGGGCCGGGGCCCAAGGATAATAAACACCAACGGGCGCAGGAAGAGCCGCGCGGAAAGGCAAGCACGGGGGCGCTTTAACAAGTGGCCAGACGGTCACAGTCGCCTTTACACGGACTCGCACGACGGAAGAAAGGGCGCTGAAATGACCGAAGCGCCGGACGGAGGTGCGTCCAAGCATGATGGCTGGAGCTCTTATTTGTGTGGTTTTGCGTCTGGAAATGAGGAGGAGTTGCTACCTGCCGGGGGCTCTCCCTCCTCCTGGCCGTCCCCCTCCCTCAGCTCTTTGGGCCTCATTAGAGGGGGGGTCCTCCAGGTGTCCTCATACCTTGATACCGTTATTCTACATCCCCCAGGAATTGAAAACACCACCTCCTCGTGAGGCAGTGACGACAAGAAGCTTCAGAGAAGATGTCATTGTAACAGGCGTGGCTAGATAATACAGATATTTTTTTAAAAATCCACTTCTTTTTAAAATATAAACTCAGGTAACTTCTGAGTGCAGGCCGTGAGAGTGGGGGCTGGAGATGCCTCCCGGGGTGCGGGTGAAACCCGAGTTTCTGCCCTGCCTGATGGCCTTGGGAAAGGGCCTCCCATCTGCTCTGAAGAGCCCCCTCCCCCCCAATGTCAGAAAATCTTCCTGCCTGCAAATACTGGCACACTGCTGCTGTGACAGGCGGTGCTGCTTTAAATAGGCAGAGGACCACAGGGCTAAACGCAAGTCGCCACCTTCCCACCCCCCGACTACCTGCCTCCCATCCCCAAAGGGTAAGCGCTGGCCAAGGAGGCCGTAAGGACACGCCCATCCCCCCAGGTCCCCCCAGCCCCGCCGGAAGGGTGCTGTGTGTCGTAGGAACACCTCTCAGGAGCTGGGCTGCCCCAGCACAGGTCTCCCCCAGCTCAGTTGCTCAAGTTTTCCTGTCTGCGCCTTCGGGGTCCAGTCTCTCCACTCCTGTTGCTGTTGTTCAGTTCATGCTGGAAGACACGTCAGAGAATCGAGCTTTTAGTTCGATTCTACCGGTGCCAAGGGGAGGAGGGGCTGGTCTCCCCAAGGCTGGTCCTGTGCCCCCTGCAGAACTCGCAGCCTGGGGAACGGGCCTGGGGCCGGCTCTGGCTGGGCCAAAGGAGCCCTGGCCCTGGTGACACCTGCTCTGCCAACCAAGGGCATCTCTTTGGTCAGGAAGTGCTTCTGGTACCAACTGTACCCAAGGAAGAGCCTCAACCTTCTTTTCCCACCTCTGGCCCTCAGCGGAGGGCCCTGCCTCGTGTCCACGCACTTGGGTTTCCTCATTTCTTCAGAACGAGTTTGACCCACTCAGCCCCTTGGGCCTGCCCTAGACGACAGCTTCTCCGCCGAAGGACTGTGCCTCGGGACGGAGGCTGCGTTTTAGAGGTGCCTCCGGCATTTGGGGCGGGGAGCGTGGCTCGGTCCCTCCTACCGTTTTCCGAATCAGGTGGCCTGCGCGACTTGTCATTTTCTAGATGAGGACACTGAGGCGCAGAGAAAGGACTCAGCTTCCTCAAGGGCATACCGTGAGCTGAGAGCAGAGCTCTCAGGGGACCCCAAATGTGACTTGAAGTCCTTTCTCTCAGTGTTGGGGGTGGTGTGATGGCTAATCAACAGCAGTAAGCGTCAGCTGTGGCCAGGCCACGTGCTGCGACGGACACCTCACACAAGTCATCACCACAGCGGCTCTAAGGGGCATCATTCGGCCCAATAAGCACGAGGAAATAAATTATAGAAGTTCTGTGACCTGGGTTCGATTCCCGGCCAGGGAACTACCCACATGAAAAATAAATAAATAAAATAAAATACTTCCAACAATACCAAAGGGCATAAAATGAAAGTAGAACTCCCCTGTGCTGCCCCGTGTCCCACTGTCACAGTGGTATTTTTTGGCCCCTTCGTGGCTCTGTCCCTATCAGATAGACAGATGCCATCACCGACCTATGGACGGGGCCAGGGAGGCTCAGGAAGGAGTTAACCCCCCGTGGAGACCTGAGTGCACGCGGCTCTCCCTCATGCCCATTAGCTTAGGTGAGTGGGGAGGGAAAAGGCGTGAGGGAGCCCCAGACAGGAAGAAGGGTGACCTCAGAGCTCGCATCACCCCTCGCTCTCCTGCCCCTGGGAGGCTCCCACTTGGTGGGGCTCTAGTTTTTCAAGACCTGAGACCACAGCATCTGTCTGTACAGATAACGGGTGGCCACGGGTGATGGTGGCATTCCTTGGAGGCCTCGGTGCAAAATGGACAAGCATCTCTCCTCCGGCCGCTGTCCCCCGGGGAATGTTACTGCAGTGCTGTCACTCCGGCGCTGCCTCCACCCTGGACTGGCTCTGTGAAGGGGGACAAACCTGGGCTTTAGGTTTCCCTGCCTGCCTCTCAGGCTCGTTGGGGGGTTCAAATGCGGGGCAGGGAGAGGACTGTGGGCACCTGAAATCTCGAGGGAAATAGGGCAGCCGCCTTCCAAAGGCCTTTTGTAGGAGCCCGCGGCCTTGCCCTTTCGGCATGGTGGATTTTGAGGTTTCTTGGCAAAAGGATGCATTTGGGGGACTTGGGGGTTTGTATTTTCGGCATGTTGTCTCAGTAGAGGCGGGGCTTAAAGTGGAAGGGGTGTTCACTTATCTGCGAGAGGTGGGGGAGCCCCGAGTCTTTGGGACCAGACACTTGGGGAACGGGCAGTGGCTCTCTGCTGCAGAGCACGCAGAGCTCAGCTGGCGAGGGCCGACGAGGCGTCATCTTGCTCGGGGTGCACGGCACCCTGCGGGGAGCGGGGGCTGGAGGACGCTTAAGCCTGCTCCTCTGGGCAAGCGTCCACCCCCGGAGGCTGGTCTCAGCCCCTTCGGGGCCGGACGGGGGAGCGGGGTGGAGCGTAAATGCTGCACAAGCTTGTCAGCACCGGTAATTTCACGGGTTACTGTTGGAATGGCGAGGGGAGGGGTATTAGAAGATCCACGAGATCATTTTTCCAGGAAGCTCATTCTGGAAGCATCTATAGAAACATCCTGAATTGGGGGGCCTCCCAGTGAGAGCAAATAACCGGCCCTGGCCACGTCTCCTAGGCTTTACCGTGGGGAGGGTGTCTCTGAAAACCCTTCTAGAAGCATGGCGGTGTCCTGTAGCAGGTCTGAGGTGGTAGGAAGGGAGGATCTGGGAGGAAGGACAATGGTTTTAAGAAGAGCGAAGGGGGCTGGGGCGTGGGCTGGTTGCAGAGGGCCACCGGGAAGAGGGAGAAGTCGGCGCTTGGAGGCCCGGCCTGCGGGCTGAGCCGGCGTCAGGACAAAGGCTGCTGCGCCCCCTGGTGTCGGGCGGGGAGCCGGCGCCCGCGAGCTGCGCGGGGACCCGCGGGCGGCGACACCCAGGGCCCGGCTGGCGCAGAGCGCGGGGCCTCCGCTTGTTAAGGGCGCTGACGCTGAACTAGCCCTTGCTCTCTCCGCTCTGGAGTGTGAACAGAGACTCCGATGGGGCGACAGCCGCGCGTTGCTTGCCTCGCCTGCGATTGATTCAGGCTGACAGGACAGTGCGTACTGGGCAGTGGCCCGGGGCGCTGGCTACGGGGGCACATGCACTAGAAGCAGCCTGGCGAGGTGGGAAGCACACTGGACTGAAAAGGGGAAAAACCTGCATTTTAGGTACAGTGCAGGTCGGGGGGCGACTCGTTAAAAATTTTGGAAGTTCCCTCTCCATGTGTTAAAACCAAAGGGGTTGGAGCAGGCCGGTCCAACCCGCGGCCCAGGACGGCTTTGAATGCGGCCCAGCACAGATTCTTGAAACACTATGAGACTTTTTTGGTGACCTTCCTTTCTTTTTTTCCTTTTTTTTTTTTTTTTTTTTTAAGCTCATCAACTGTCGTTAGTGTCAGTGTATTTTATGTGTGGCCCAAGACAGTTCTTCCAGTGAGGCCCAGTGCAGCCAGAAGGTGGGACACGGCTGGGTTAGGGTCTCCTCCAAGTTCTAATATTGGGATTTACTGGATAATCATCACACTCTCCCGAGAGCCGGGCCCACGTGACGTTAACTTTTCTTTTTGACACACGGCTGCAAACGTTCTGTTTTAGCATCATGAGTTCCCCGCTTCTGAGCACAGATTATTGGGTCCCCTTTTCCTCTTAAACGTTCAGAATATGCCTCTTTTCAGCATGGAAGCTGTCCCCTCTCCCTTTTGTGGGGCCTCCTGTAAAAAGCAGCAGCGTGAGCAGCTAGCTCTCCAGTCTCTCCTGTTTCTTTTAAAAATAAAGGACTCGAGTGTGGCGCTGGATGTTATGCTACTAAGTGTTACGTGTGGTAGGTGTGAATGTGTGCTTCAAGAGTTCCAGGCACGAGACCAAAACCTTGCCCAGAATTAGCAGTTTTCAGCTGTAATCTGGCTAACGTTTCTACGCATGGGTACAAAGACCAATTGGGGAGCACGCTCACCCCAAGGGGCTGTGTGGTTGCGTTCTGCTGAAACGTCAGGCCACGCTGGTGCAGTCAGGTGCTGTAAGGTAGAACAGCCCCACGCAGCAAGCATTACACGGTTACCTCTCCTTAAACCTGCGAGTCTGGTCTCTGAAGTGGGTAGTCAGTCCTACCTCCTGGCAGTTTCTTCTTTCTGCACTGCACCTGAACTCTTCTATCGATGCAATGGGTACACTTTGGTTTTTTTTGCAAGAAACTGATTACAGTTCTGCAAAGGATCGGTGGAGTAGCAACCCCAACTTTGCCAATGTGGAGGGAGTATGCAGCCACTGTCCTGTAGGAGCCGGGTGCAGCATTTCCATGTGCTTGATGGGAGGAGCAGGTCCCCCTAGATGAGAGAGGTGAACTGGGAGGAAGCAGCACAAACAAGGAGACTGATGGTAGCTGTGCCCTCTCTTTAGGGGAAGAACTGTTACTGGTTGAGCTGTGTTGTGTCCTCACAAAATTCGTATGTTGATGCCCCAGCACCACAGAATGTGACTGTATTTAGAGACAGGGTCTTTCAAGATGTCACTTTGTTAAAAGGAGGTCACTGGGATGGCCTCTAATCTGACGTGACTGGCGAAGTCGTTTTGAGAAGAGTGGGTTAGGACGCAGTCAAATATAGAGGGAAGACCACATGAAGACACAGGGAGAAGGCAAGCCAAGGTGTGAGACCCTAAAAGGGGGAGCAATCACTCCTGTGACACTCGGACCTCAGACTTCTAGTCTCGAGAATTGCGAGAAACTTCATTTCTGCCAGTTAAACTACTCGGGCTGTACTTCATCATGGTAGCCCCTAGCAAACTAATACAAGTTGCAACTCACTCCGGCCCCCTCTGTGTGCTCCACCTGGGAATGCAGACCCAGAGTCACCAAATGTTTTAGTTTTTAAAGAGGCTAAGAATCGTTTGCTTTTTAAATGTTGGCAGCAGGGCTAGGTTCATGGATGTGCAAACCCGTGCAATCACACAGGACCCTGACAGTCAGCCCTGTGTATCCACAGTTCCAAATCCATGTACAAATGGTACATTGTTGCTGACGTGTACCGTGTAGTTAGGCCTAGCGATGAGTGCATGTCTTGAACATGTACCGACATTTTTCTTGTCATTATTCCCTAACCAATAGTATAACAAGTATTTACATAGTTTTTACATTGTATTAGGCATTGTAAGTAATCTAGAGATGGTTTAAATTATACAGGAGGATGTGTGTAAATTATATGCAAATACCGTGCCATTGTATACAAGGGACTTGAGCATTCTTAGATTTTTGGTATCTACGGGGGAAGGTAGGTTCTGGTACTAATCCCTCATGGATACTGAGGGACGATGGTGCTAAGAAGGGCCTCCACATTTGGTTTAGTGCTCTGCTGTTGCCATCTTGAAATTCTTCATATTTTAACAAGGGACCTGTTGCACAGGACCCCACAAACTATGTAGCCAGTCCTGCTTGACAACTAATATAAAATTTAAATAATACCATTTGAAACTGGACAGTACTATTGGTGTCTGTCCCATGTAAAATGGGATGTCTGGGCAGCCTCATTTCAAGGCCAACCTGAGCACTTAACTGTGAGTAAATGATATACTTCAGTTTCATGGTACATGCCATACCAGTGGATTCCAAAACTTTGGAAAGGAAAGAGAACTCACACTGGGTGGTGAACATATAATACCACACATAGACGATGCTCTGTAGCACTGTACACCTGGGACCTATGTAACTCTTGATAACCCATGTCACCCCAATAAGTCTAACAATAAAAATATTTTTATTAAAACATTGGAAAGGAAAGGTTTTTCTCTCGGTGAAAGGAATGCCAATCATCCATCAGCAGAGTCATGGGGATAGTATGGGGAGATCCTATTTTTAAGGATATGCATTGATTTATAGAAGTTCACTGAGAATACTACAGTGGAATGTTTGCTCCGGAGGTCTGCTTTCTTCGTTCTATTTCTGCCCAGTACCGGCTAACTGGGGAGTGTAAATTTTAAAAGAAGTAATCTCTTATACACATTCATGCAAACTCCCCTAGGGGAAAGACTGTTTGAGGCACTCTGAATTTCTTGGAAGACATTTGCTATATAAATTACTGTAGAGTTTTTATTATTATTATTATTATTGCAGGTCTGCAAGACACATTGAAGAACGCCCCCATCATGCGAGGGAGAAAATGAAACTCTCCCTGGCTTCCATCAGGAAAGCTAAAAATTGTCCCTCCTTTCCTGCAAGTTTCCCAAACCTCTTAGCTCTGCTTTCCAGATCAGAGAGTAAGGTTTTATTTTTATGATTCTTTATACTTTGCATGTGGAGTGTCCCTGAAGGAGCATGTGACTGATTACCGTGAGCCCAGCGCAGGGCCAGGACGCAGGTGCAGCACTGACTATTCAATCACCATGCATGGCGATCTGGGGGCTCCACGTCAGCTCCCCATTTCTTCTGACAAACAGCACCCTACCCTCCTCGGAGTAGGCGAGCTGGGCTCCTCCTTTTGGCCAAGCCAACCCCAGGATTCATTAGGTGGGGGGAACCCAATATTTAAGAAGATTAAAATTCTATATGTGGCCTTTCTGATTGAATTTCTAAGTGTCCTAAACATGTGAGATGTAAGAAACCTTGCTAAAAATGTAAACTTAAAAGACCATTGGTTTCAGAGAAATGAAAACTCTGTCCACCTAAAAGTCTGGTCAATGAATGTTCGTTCACAGCAGCACTATTCATAGTAGCCCCAAAGAGGAAATGACCCAAATGTCCATCAGTTAATGAGTGGATAAACAAAATGTGGTATGTCCATACAATGAAATACTATTTGGCAAGAAAAAAGAATGAAATAGTCACATATGCTATGGCATTGATGACCCTTAATACACTGTCCCAAGTGAAAGAAGCTAGTCATGACTCCATTCTATGACATTCCTGGGACAGGCAAATCTATGGTGACAGAAATAGACTGGGGGTCAGAGGGCAGGCACTGGAAGATGACAGTACAGAGATGCAGAGTTTCTTCTTGGAGTGATGAAAATATTATGAAATTAATTACGGTAAAGGTTGAACAACTCTGTGGCTGTACCGAGTATCATTGAATTTTGCACTTTAAATGGGTGAATTGCACGGTGTACAAATAGTTCAGTAAAGCCGTTTTTAAAAATGTCTTAAAATGATACTTTTAAAAGGACTATTGGTTCATGTCTCTTTGTCTGAAGCTCACTCACTGCCTTGGGATACAAGTGCCCAGGCGTAAAAACAGATATTTATGAGAATGTGAAAAAAAATGAGTTTTCCCCACTTAGGTGGTAAGAGTGACGTGTAGATCCAGGCACAGCCACTAGACTTGTACCTGTAACTGTTTTGAACTTTGCTGAAAATTATTTCCTTAGGCTAAAATCATTCAAATACGTTTAAACAATGATACCTCAGCAGCTGTTGTTTCTGCCTTCTCCGTATTCTTTTCCCCTTTGTTAAGTAATTGTACCCCAATTTTTTCTTAAGGAACCACCCACCTCCTTTTCAGTTCCTGTGGTTTCACTGTTGCTGACCCTTTGCCTTGGGCTCTGTGACTCAGTCCTGATCAATCAGCAAATTCTATTAAGGGGCGCGTTGGAGCTGGCTCATATTAGCTCATCCAACCCAGCTCGTAAATTTCTAGGAATTTTGTGAGTCAGTTGTTAAACATAAGCATCATTACAATTTAAAGTATGTGAATTTATAATGAAATAAATTATATTTAAAACCAAGTAAATAGGCACTCAACTTATCACGTCCTAATTATTTGAGTACATTTTACTATTACCTGTGCTTTGGAGGGGACTCACACCTGTTGGATCTGCCATGATGCGAGTACTGTGTGCTGATGTGCTACTGTGCATCTCTCCCAACCTCGTGTTCAGTGACGTCCCATTGGTGCCTTGAAACTGGCCCTGGTGGCAGTATTTATACTTCAGAAGGAAGCAAATACTGTATGTATCATGGCTCCCTGTCCTCTGTCAGGAGACTGTTAAACATGTCCCAGCTGGAGCGGGTTGAATGGTGGTCCCCCAAAGATAAGTTTGTGTCCTACTACCTGGAATCTGTGAATCTGACCTTTTTTGGAAAAAGGGACTTTGCAGCTGTGATTAAGTAAGGCTCTTGAGGTGAGATTATCCCGGATTATCCCAGTGGACCCTAAGGACAATCATGTGTGTCCTTAGAAGATAAGGCAGAGGGAGATCTGACACAAACACACGGAGGAGACTGCCAGGTAAAAGGGGGAGGGGGCAATGTGATCACATAGGCAGAGATTGCACTGTTACAGCCACAAGCCAAGGGATGCCTGGAGTTACCAGAAGTTAGGGGAGACTCTTCCCTAGAGCTTGTGAAGGGGGCACTACCCTGACGATACCTTGGTTTTGGGTAATGGCCTCTAGAAAGGTGAAAGAGTACATTTCTCTTGTTTTAAGTCACCCACTCGGTGGTGATTTGTGATGGCAGCCACAGGAAACTCATACACCAGCATACCACTGCAGCACGGTTATGTGGTTCAGGGGTGCGTGTGTGACCCGAGCTCGGGCCATGGGAGGTCAGTGCCTGTTGTAAAAGAAACACTCTCCTTCTACTAGGGGTTGCTGAGTGGTCCCACCTGTGCCACCACATTTGCCTACCAGTGAAAACAGTGCAGAAAGTGGTGACGTTGAGATCTAGGAAGAGAGAAGAGAGACACATTTCGGACAACGTTTGTTGAGAAGCTGATCTGTTCTGCCACTGGGACCTTTTCTTACATGAACAATTTCATTTCCTTTCTTTGTAAACCAATATAGATATGTGGATTTTCAGAGAACACTTAAAAGTGCTCATCTGCACAGCCAGGGTTGTAAATACACACAAGTGCTATCATTAGATCAGTTACTATTTAAATCGAGCATAACTACCTACATTCGTCTGGACAGTACTAAATCCATGTAATTTCATTCTTTTTCCTAAAGTGAATTATTTGGTTAATACACACTTAAGATCTTTCACCTTCTTCACGGGATTACATTTAAGTTACATTCACAAATCGTTAAGCAATCTCATTGTCAAACTGAGTGCTTTGGCTTGGGAAAATATTCTCGTGGTGATTTTCAGCGCCATTGTACCTTTAGTAACGTTGTACCTTTCAGGAATTTTTATTTTCCATGAGCCTTAGTCATGCGTTAGTGTTAGCACATTTCTGAAAGGAGTATGTCACAGAAAATCTCAGGGAGAGACATGCTGTACTGAGCTAAGTTTGAAAGGAAAGGAAAATGTTTTTACCTTCAGTGTTTCTATCTTTAACCATTTTTCTAGTTCAAGGAGTTTAAAATTAATTTTGTCTCCCAGAATCCTAGTTCTTTCCTCTACTTTCCGATACCTTTGTTTTTTTGATGAGCACATTTTGGATGAATTCCCGGTCAACATTTAAAATCTAATTAAATTCAGCTAAGTTTAGCTCAGATAGCATTTACAGTCAGTTTTTTGATAGTTGAATAATGAGGGGCCCATCTTGTGAATTCTAAAAAAAAAAATGGTTCCTGAGGATAGCTTATTGCTAACTGATCCCACTGCTAGTGCTAGTGTCCCTGGCATCAATAAACTAATGCCTGCCTGTCTTAAAATAGAAATGAACTTTCAGAAGCAAATATGCAAATACTATGTTATTCATTACACGTTTATATTTGCTAGTAGCATTGTTTATCAAAGAGAGGATTATTTTGAGTATTTTCTTTCTTTTTTTTTTTTTTAATGTGGGTAGTTCCCTGACTGTGAATCGAACCCAGGCCACGGCGTTGACAGCACTAAAGCCTTAGCCACTAAAACACCAGGGAACCCCTGTTTTGAGTATTTTCAAGGTCAACCTCCCCCCCACCTCGTAAATTATCAAACATAAAGAATAAGCAAATCACACACATGCACACACACACACACACACACACACACACACACACCATAATAAATAAGATTTCATTAGGGATATATAGCATCCATTAATCAATTAAAAATAATTCAAGGCTATTCTCCTTCTGGTGTAGAACAATCCACTCTTTGCTACAAAAAGGAAGCCACCAAAATCTTTTTGGATCTGAGGATCATCATCAATGTGGACTTAGAGGAAAACATGAGCAACTAAAAACTTAGCTGCAAGATTCCCCAATTCTATAGCTCCTTATAGAAACCAAAAACAATAACTGGGAACTAGCAAGTTTACTAAAGATAGAGGAAAACGGGGTCAAAGTAGGTGTTTAGGAAACCCTTTCTTTCCATGAACAAAAGCTACTTTTAAATATTCTCCTTTCTCCTTCTTGGTATCACTGGCTAAAGAGAATGCAAGCAACTTTGCTTCTTTTCCCTAAAGCTAAAAAAAAAAAAAAAAAAAAAAAAAGAACGAAAGAAAGAAAAAATTACCACCAAAGCTGAAATACAAGGAACCAGAAAAAAAAAATCAGGGATTTGTTCCATGATGGAAAATTTATACCAGAGATACAAGAGTTTCTTTACACTAAATTGTTTTCTTCATCTGGAAAACACTGATAGAAATCTAGGTGAATGGATACAATTAAGTAGGTCTGTGGCTCCAACTCGAAAATGTTTTTGAGTTTTTTTTTTCCCTTCATCAAACACCTTAACATTTACCCAGGAACCAGAAGAGAAGAACAGCTTTTTAAAGAGTCAGGCTCTGAAAACGTTTCCAAGCCGCCTGGACAAAGGCTTGGAATGACTACAATAGCCAACCATCCTGCCTTGGACCCGGAGCGAGATTGATGACCTAATACGTCTTTCCAGCTCCGACTCTTCCATCGTTTTACGAGCATCAAGAGCTGGGCGCCTGCCACTGTCAACAATTAGAGCGTCTCCAGAGCTTATACATCCACAGAGACTCAAGTACCGCCCAGAGCACAGATCGCGCAGTCTCCTAGGGGTCACGGCGCTGCTTCTAGCTTCGCCACATGTGACATGGACCCCCGTTGTCGGCAGGGTCATTCTTACAGAACAGGAAGTGTGCCCGCTCCTCTCCCGTGTGATCTTGGCTTCAGAACAGAGCGATCACTGAGAAGCTAATGAAGCTTAACAGGAGCCTCTTTCTCGGGGGCCCCTTCCCAAGCCCCTGTATCTAATTTTGTACTTGGAATTTTGCATCCTTTTCGTTAGAAGAGACTGCTGAATTGTCAAAGCCTCCCCCACGACCCCCAATGGGGATCTAGAGAACGGGCACCAAATCTTAAAGTATAAACACTAAACACTAATTCCTCCTCTTGATTTTTTTAGGGACACCGTCGACTCCTGACAAGTCATGGTCAGGGAGGAGACCTCTTAGTTTGTGTCTCTGGTGTCTTCTCCACGACAGCCGTGGCTCAGACCCTACCCATAGTCTGAGTTTATCCTCCTTAGTGTCTCCCTGGCACTCCACTGGGGGCTGATGATGACGAGGGTTATAGACATGAAAGGCCAGAAGAATTTCCACGCATGGTTCTCCTTTGGGTTAAGTGGCATCGCTGCTCCCAGGCCAGCTAAGCTTTGTTTTCCAATAAAGCGAATGGCTTTGGACTAGGCCTCTACACAGGGCTCCCTGGGGACGGAGCCACGGAAACATTTATTTTTCTGATTACAAAAGTAAGGGCATATATATATATGTATATAAAACTCGAAACATTATAATATATAGCAGAGAAAGTGAAAATCTTCCATAATCCCACACAGCTGAGAAAACCAGTTAACCTTTCTTTCAAGGCATATATATATTAAAATTTCACTTATTATTTTACAAAAATGGGATCATACTTTCTCCACTCTCAAGTATGCTACTTTCCACCTAGCAATATGCTTTAGCTCTCTTTCCATGCCTGTCTGTAAAAAGCGATCTTCTTTTTAATGGTTTTTTTTTTTTAATTGCCCCATGGTATTGTACTGCAGGCCCAAACCACACTTTCCTGAACCAATTGCTGTTAATGCACATTTGAGCTCGTTCCAGTTTTCCCTGTAACAAATATTCTTGCAAACATCATTTTACACTTACATCTTTGAGCGGTTGTAGGAGTGTTTCTCTATGACGAATTCCCAGAAGGTGAATTATTATTGGGTCAAAGGGCCTGCACATTTCATTTTTAATAGCTATTGCCAAATTGCCCGCCAATAATTTTATACCGATTTTCACCCCCAACCACACTGTAAGAAAGAATCTGTTTCCCCACCCTCCTTAGCAACACTGAAATCATGCAATTTGGGGATGTCTGATGTGAGTTAGGAGTTAAGAGGTTCAGCCTGTGGAGTTTTTTTTCCCTTTGTGAACAGCTAACAAAGAGATCAAAAGTCTCCTCCTTTCCTTGATGAACCCCCTGCTCTGAGAGAGCCAATCCCCAGACAGACACCTAGCTAATGTGAGCGGCGAAAATTCTAACACCTACTGCTTGTGTCTAGCTGAATTTATTAGAGACAATTTGCCCATGAACGTATAAGCAAATGTGGTAGCTATAGAATACTTAATAACGTAACTATGAAAGGAATATAAGTTGGCCCTGACTTTAGCACTGCTGTTTCAATGTAAACAATACATTTAATTTTACAGCATGAGCATGTTTACATCTGTACGATTCTTTGATTTTGTCCCTACGTTTACCGAAGCAAAATCATTTGAAAAACCTATTTATATTCCTTAAAGGTATGTGAAAAATGAGTCAGCCATTAGAAAAAGGCACGGTGTGCCAACGACAAGTCTTCGGGAGCTCATTTTGAGGATTACTGTGGTTTACGTTTCCAGAATTAGGCTCACTGGCCATTGAACTGGGAAAAAAACTTAGGGGTTATCCAGTCCAAAGATTTTGAAACACTGCTCCACAAAGCCTTAGAGTTGCTTCAGAGAAACAGAAGAGGATGATGGAGGAGTCAAGCAGCCAGGGGGGCTAAGTGTTCTTGGTATTCCAATCCTAATTCCACCACCAGAGCCCACTTTGATCTGTTTTATATGGTGGGTTATATATTGTGTTATCTGGAGCGAGTTGGTCTCTATTTTCCTCATCTGCAATATAGACAGGTAACACTGCCTACTAAGAGTAGTGAAAATATAGTTAAATAATGTTACATATGTAAAGTACTTAGCCCAGTGCCCTGTACATGCTAAGGACTCAACCAATGTTTGCTATTTTGTTATTTGAGATTTTCCTTCGAACCAGATTCTCCTCCTAAAAAAATATATTCCAAAACCACCCATTTATTTTTGTTATCTGTAAAATAAGGTGATTATTTCGGATGAAGTGGTTTTAGACTTTGTTTATTTCCTGATTCCAAAACCAACAGTCGTTTTTCTCACCCTCAGGCCCCAGTCCAGTTTCTGGGAGCTAGCTGGGGGCTCTGAGGGTGATGTGGCCTCCCACACTCCAGGAGGCGCCACTCACCAGCAAGCTGGCCAAGGCCAAAGCTGCTCTCCCTGCCTTCCCATGGATTTATAGAAGAAATCTGATCATAGGGGGTAAAGTTTACCCTGTTGGAGAAGGTCCCTGCAGGTTCATTACAAGACTCAAACATAAAAGTTATAAAATGTTAAACAAATGACCGAGTTGCCATCTTTTCCATGATTATGAGGACAATTGAAAGGAATTCAGAAATAGACACTCAAACCTTCTAAGATTGGCTGAATTTTCTATTCTTGGCCAGACACTTTTAAGAGGAAAAACTCTTCCAACAAACATACACCCTTATCAATCCTTTGCTTAGGAAAGCTTGCCTTTGTGTAGGGGAAGTTTGCGAGTTTTCCTAATGAATCACAGACGTGGGGCAGGACGGGGAGAGCGTCGAGCATTTTCCCCTTAGAATGATCTAACATGAGACCAAACACCAAGGAGTAGAAGCAAAACCTTCCAAACTGTGTATCGTTTCTACCCGAGAACTCCTTCCATGCCAGTTACTTCGGCTGCCTGAGAACCAGACATGGGCTTGGGGAGGGGCCTCTGTGTCAGGGCCATTCGGGGTCTGTGGTCGACTTAGGAACAAGTAGACATAAAAGCTGTAGAATTAAGGGTTGAAAACAGCACTTAATGAAACCCCTCCCTACAGACGCTCTTGATCAAAGTCTACTCTTGCACTAAGACAATCGATCTACAGTTGCACACACAAAATTTTGGCAACACTCTGTCCTCATTGCTTTCAACAGAGGTTTTAGACCTCTGAAACTGGGCATCGGCCCAGAATTGAGACCCAGTTGCATGACGCATACCATAAGACACACCATCCCAGCCGAGGCCCGTGCAACCACTTTCTTTTAACCTCGCGTCTGTGAAAAATTACTTTCCAGAAAAATAAGTGAAACCCGATGTCTTCTCTGGGTGGTTATTTTTGCGCCTATGAAGTCAATAAAACTCTCCAGATTTATTAGACAGCTCTGCTGTGGAAGACAAGACCACTTCCTCTTCCCGAGCAGAAATGTGCGCCTTGCCTTTCTATAACCTTCTGACCACAGATTTTAATTATACTATTTCTCTTATTTTTCCCAGAAAATTTGTCAGAGCCTCTGAGATGAGTGAGTTGGCCTGCCTTAAAATCCCAATCGCTGGCATCCAAGAGTGACAAAATGAACACATTTCAGGCTCCTCTAGCTTTTCTCCTCCACTTCCTATTTTGGAGTAGCTTTCTCTTCTTCAGATTGAGAATCAGCAAGGAGTTTGGCTGTTTCTCCTTTCATCACACGGAGCACTCAATGTTAACACCTCCCAACAAGTTACCCTCCTGTGAGAGCCCACTCACCACGGGTTCATAACCACGATAACGACAATTGGATTCAATTCTATTCAATGTCCCGGTACGTATCAAGCCTTACTATGGTAGATAGTGAGGCTTGAGCTGCCCTGGTAGAGAGATGGAAAGATGTAGGAGATAATGGGCATCTTTTCAAGGAGCTTAGAGTGTACTAGAAACAATAAACATGTTAACAAAGTTGTTGAGTGTGACAGATTTATTACTAAAGAGAATCTCGTGGGATATAAAGACTCCCCCATGGACAGGTAGCGAAAGGCTTCTTGGAGGCGATGACCCTTGGGTTGCATGTTTAGAGATGAGTAGGAGTTCATCAGCTGAACCCAAGGAAGGACATGCCAAGCAGAGGGGTCAGCAAGTGCAGAGGGTCCGAGGTGTGAAGTAGCATGATACGTTTGGGACCCAAGAAGTTCTATGTATTGGGAATGAAGGCCAAAGGATTGTAAGCAACCCGTCTCCATACGTAAGTGTGGGTATATTTTTTAGGTGATGGGAACTGCTGAATTGGTTAAAGGCTTGGAGCAATTGCAGCATGATCAGGCGAGGGGGAAACTCACGGCTGAGGACTATCCAGGGAACAAAATGAAGAGACCTGCACTGTGGCAATGCTGGAGGGACATTTCGAGTGACAACAAAGACATAGCAGTCGATATGCATGGCAGCAGGGGGAGCAAAGAAGAAGGTAGCGGAGTGGTAAAGATTCCCACTCCAGAATGATGGGTAAGCAGCTGTATTCCATTATTTCAGAGTGAAAATTACTTCCAAAATGCTTTTAATCTAAGTTACTGGCTCACTAAAAAAATTTCTTTTTCTCCACCTACTTCCAAACATGATTTGAGGTAGGAAAGAAGTTCTGTAGCTAGCGCCAGGGTCACCCTATCTGACTGTGCTGTCTGGGCCATCTATGACCTGATAAAGGGCGTTTTTAGGATATGATCCCGGTTTAATCATTTAGAATATTATTTAAAGAAACTCACACCAGTGCCATCTTGAGGAACTTGAGCTCTGATTAGCCTCATGGTAATTTAAAATGCCACAGACATCTATTTAACTGGCCCGTCCTTGGAGGAGAACTTCTACTTTATTTACTCTTATTTTAGGGCATTAAGAGGAAAGGTGACCTTGTCCTCATGACTCATTCGGTTTTGGAAAAGAAGGAGTTGAAGCACAGCATTTTGGGAGTCAGCTCGTTCTGGGTTTGGTCCCTACGAATTTGGGCAAGGCAGCTAAGCTCAGTTTCTCCAACTGTACAATGGGACGACTTGAATACCTGCCTTGTCGGTGCAAGAACTAAATGAGCCCATGAATAGCACGTGCTTGGCACATAGCAAGTGACAAGTTTTAGTACGCTGTCTGTAATGCACTGTGCTGGCTGCTTGGTCCCTTCTTTTATGAGCAATTTTCAAATTATAGTAGCTGAATTATTTAAAAGTCATTTGCAGAGTATGGCTGATAGCTCTTCCTTTCCATTGTTTAATGCTCTCCTGGTGAGATGTACCTCCCAGAGTTTGCTAAAGGCGCTGTAGCTTTAACAGCTCCAAGCTAGAACTCATCAACCGCCCCCACCTCTCCCCTCATGCACAGCCCCCCAAAAATGCTGCTTTCCCTTAGGCTTTAATAGGGGGTGTTTTTTCCACCCAGGCGCCCTAGTTAGCAAGTTTGGGTTCAATCTCTACTCCTCGCATTTTCTTTATCCATCACGTCACCAAGTTTTATTGTTTCTACCTCAGAAAGGGTTTTAAATTCTGGCTTTTTCTTTTTATCTCAGCTGCTACTCTCTAACTCAGTACTTGGCCATCTTTTGCCTGAAGAGTTTGGACAGCTTCCTAACTTAACTTAACCATCTTAACTCCAATCACTTCCCTCATCATCCTTCTTATACCATACGAGGGGGGACCCCCCCAAAACCGGAATTATCTTCTGGAGGGTGATCCCCCTATAGCATATATACAGGCTATCCCTGACAGGTGAGTGTTCTAGAACCCATGTGCATCCTCGTACCAGCTGTGCATATAGCGTCACTGAGTGATTGTGGGGACCCTTCAGCGTGTGTGCCCGTGTCGTGACGGGTGGCTTACCCCAACACCGTGCAGCGTGACAGCGCACCTGCCACAGTGCTTGGCTGTTTTGGACCCCAAAAAGGCAGCATGACCCCCATGCCCCACTTTCTCTATTCACCCGATCTCACCCTGAGCAACTCTGTTTCCCCAGATGAGAAACGTCCTTTCGGGGAAACACTTTGGCGACCTGGAAGAGGTGAACGAGCGAGGGCAGAAGCCCTAAAAGCCGCCGTGATCAGGAAGTTCAAAGCCACGGTGAGCAGTGGGGAAAGACTGTCCATCGGTGTGGTATACCAGACGGACAGTATTGTGGGGGTGACTGCAGTTTAAATGAGTAAGAAAACACACACCATTTTTTATCAATAAATTCACATTGTGGGGGGCTCCCCCTCGTACTGCAGCTCCAACTCTCTCCAGCTCCCAAAGCCTTGGTGGTGCTCCCCGTCCCCCAGCAGGAGCTCCCACCTCCTTCTGTGTAAGGCGGGGGTCACCCCAGCCCTGCCAAGCCTTCCTGCCACCCGCCTCACCGGCCCTTGGCTTCAGCTGTGCTGAAGCACTTGGGGGTACCCCAAACTTCCGGCCCACTCTAGGACTTCGCGCCTTTCTTCGCGCTCCGTCCTCCGTCTAGAATGACCTTCCCCTCCTTTTTGTCCTTGAAAACTCCTGCTCAGTCCTTAAGGCTCCGCCCAATATCACATCTGGGGTCTTTTCCCCTCCCCCATCTGACTCAAGGAAAACGAACTACTCCCCCTTTACGTTATTCGGGGTGCTTCTAACACTTTTATTAGAATTAGTTATTTATGTATTAATGGCTCATGGAGCCTTAAGGCCAAGGACTACTTAGTTCATCGTAACTCCAACCCCCACACAAGGACAGGTAAGGTGTTTCTATTTAAGAGAATAAAGAACACATTGGTTCGGTTTGGTTTTGTTTTTTCAAAATATCAAGTCAATAGCGCTGTCAGTGGTAAAAGGGACATACGTCCTGTAGAAGGTGGGGCAATGACAGATGTTTAGCCCATAGCAGATACTCGATAAACGTGGATTAATCCATGAATAGATCGATTCCTAAACACTTGACTCTGGGCAAAACGTTCCTTAACAGCACAGGGAGTACATGGCTATGACAAGGACAGGCTGGTCTCAGGATTACATGACACCAGAAATCCATTAATATCAGATTACTCCTCAGCGTACACTTAGGGTCAAACTCAGATGCTTCCGTACCCTTCTCTATAGGGGTCACCCTCACCATGGGGTGTTTAAAAACCCTTCTTCTTAGAGTTCGATCCATTTCTTTGTTTAAAAAGTAGTTTTCAACCAGCCCGAGAAACTCCCTGTCCTTACAGTTGTAAAAGGCCCCGTTATCTCTGGAACTTTTGTCATAGCTTTCCTCTTTACGTGTCAGCTTTGGAAATGAGTTTTTACTTTTCTGTTGCAGGAGAAATGACTAGTATACAGAGCCCTGATACTAAAAGTATCTAAGTTCCTCCTTCTTAGGGTATTAGTCTATAAATCCCTCTTGAAAGGTTCTTAGTGGTGTGCAGGGCCTGCTGTAAAGAACGTCAGACTTCGCTGGATCTAGGAGCTCTAGGTCCCAGTTCTGATTGTGCCACGCATCACTTGAATTATCTTTGGGCCTGTCACTTAAACATCAGCCCTCTCCTATGTCTCAGGAGTGGAAAGGTTGCAAACCTGGAGCACCTAGAATGGAATGGGATCCCAGAAGCAATGTTCTTTGCTCTTTACCATACTTGAATGAGGCAGGAATTTAATTGGGAGATTTTAGAAGAATACAGGTTTTTGTTTTCCCTTGAGAAATCAGAAGATCTGGCCAAATGGGTCCCACACTCCTAGTCAATTTGTCATAGCTGCCCACTTTCGTCTGCCCTAGACAGAGACAAAGATATTATAGCCAGTTGCTGTGTGTCAGTGTACTTGTACTCAGGGACGATATTAAAAATATTTAAACTACTCAGGCATGGGGACTCACAGATCAGAATGGACACCTTTGTGCTAGAAAAACACACTAGAGAGGCTCTGCTCTCCCCAGCAGCTAGATCACGTGCAGGTGCAAGGGGACAGGGAGGAAGGGCCATCATGCAGGGGGCTGAGAGCAGCGGCATCTATATGGAAGGACTACGCTCATCTCCGGTGCACACCCCCGAATGTCAGCCTGCTGGAACTGTTATTTTCTCAGAGAGACATATTCTTATGCTTATGTTTCTTACTGAAAACAAGAAAAGAAAGAGAGAGTGAGAAGAGAAGAGAAGAGAAGAGAAGAGAAAGAAAAAGAAAGAGAGAGAAAAGGAGAAAACTAGATAGAAAAGGCAGAATGATTTTTCTTGCCCTGGGTTGCTTTGTTCATGACCAACAGGCTGCTACAGCATCTGAGTTTGATTTCCTGGTACTCACCAATCCATAAGCTCCTTTCCAGCCTAAGCATAAGGAGCCCCTGGTTTTATCCATTTTATAAATGGAGTGAAAATTTTGCAAGTCGTCTTGAACCTTGTACAGAATTTCTGTAAGGTCTAAAACACTGTTAAAAGTAATCAATCACCAATAATTATCCCCACATTCTTATTGAGCTTTTCAATTTTAAAAGCACTCTGATGCCATTTTTGTTTCTTTTTTGCTTTAGCCATGGCTATTTTTCAAATGGAATTAATGACCACAAGCTAGTCTCATTCTCTAATTACAGTAAGAGACACTAGACAAGAGTTGTTCCAGACACTGACCCATCTTGGCTCTGGGAGAGGCTGTGGGCCGTTGGACTGCGTGCTGGCTCAGTACCTGGGGCCAGGAAACATCTGTTCTAACATGCGGTCCAGCACGTGCTCTGCTTAATTATAAAATGGCATTGCAATGTCCCTTTGAGTTGGCTGGCTTTAGCTTCTAATGCTATGCTATCAAGCAAAATGCAATTTTTGTTCTGATAACTGAATATCCAACCCAAGTGTTGAAAGGCTTTGAAAAGAGTGAAAAAAAACCAAACCCTTGTCTTCAGGACAGAGGTACGGGCAAAGCCATGCTTTCTAAAATCAGCTGAGAAGACTAGGTACAAGGGGGCGTTCCTTACAAAGGGACTGCGGAAGTGGATTCCCGGAAGTGGATTCCCGAATGACTCAAGCTTCTAGAGTTAACTGTTAATAGAGTGCTTCCTCCTTTTTATTCCAGGGATCCTGTTTGGAAGGTCAAGGACAATGACAACTGAGAAACCAAGGGAAACCTGGAGAAGAGTGGACAAATGCTTGGAACACCAAAAGGCCCATTCACCCTCAACGAGAAGACACATTTCTGTCCTAAGTTCACACAATCAGTTACGGCCTAGGACGTAGAATTTATTCTTGGAGCACGCACACTCAGAAATTCTCTGTAATGGCATGACTCTCTTCTTAGCCATTGTAAGAATTCACCTTCCCATATCCTCTTACGTGCTGATGAGAGAATAGAGCCCGTTGTCGGCTGTGTCTGCTTGGAATATCTTTTGTCTCCTAGCTTGTTGTAATCACTTCCAGACCAGTGGTATATTTATGATTTACATAACATTACAGAGGAAGAAGTTAAGGGTTTTTTTTTTCTTTAAATCTTTTTGAATCATTATGTTAGACTCATTGCCAGGCATTTTTTTTTTTTAAAGGAGGAAGTTGATGAACTTTTAAACATGTCATTATATGCTCTGAAATAGCAACTCTTTGTTCTTTCAAAGTTTCTTGTGGAAATTTAAAGGTGTGTGTGTGTGCGCACGCGTGCACGTGTGTGTGTGTGTGTGTGTGTGTGTGTATTTAGAAGCAGGTAGAAAATGAAATGCATAAAAAGAAACACTTAAGGTTCACTGATAAAGTTAAATACATATTTTTGTAATTCTATTAGAACAAAAGTTGGCAGATTTGTGGAGTCTTACCCAACATTTAGGGTAGGTTTAGCAAGGACAGCTCTACCTTCATTTTTAATCATGTTTCAGTAATTAGGGGTAGCAACGGAAGGGTTAAGCCCTACAGCAAGGAAATATCTGTAAGTCAGAAAACAAAGGGAAACTTGCATATTTCTGAAGATGACATCGGATCAGCCTGTGGATTTCAAGCAATTATGCGATATTATGATTCCCACTGAGTATGCATTAGTTGGAATACTGTTCTTTTTATTTCTCCATGTCCCGGGGTTGCACACTGAAAGAGCCCTGTTCACCTTCGCATGTCAGAATTTTGAAGGAAAAATTATAGTAAAATATGTTTAAAACAGTGGGGCCTTATGTGAGAGAACACATTTTCCAAGGCTTTCAAAAATCCTTTTGTTAAAAATATGGTTTTTATTTTGTTTCATTTTTTTCCCTTTCTTTTTATATTTCTTTCTTTTATTCAGATCTTGCCTTGTCTCCTTCCTGGAGAAGAGAAGAGGGCATTTTCAAAGGAGATCCATAACACAGCCTACATTCAGGGCCCGGAGTCTTACAATGGTTTTCAATGAGACACCCCACTTGGCAAATAAACAAGTGAGCAAAGTTCATCTGTATGAGGAACTTCAGTTCCAGCCACTATGGGGACAGTCACGGTGTCTCAGTAGATGTCCCCTAGAGTCTTCTTGTGAGCAAAGTGATTATTAGGTGAGGTTTCTGTGAGTTGGAAGACGCATTGTTCATAAAGAGCAGGGACTTTTCTAGAGGGCAAAGAACTGAAGACTCAGTCCCTGGGTTTTTCCTAAAAGTCAAAATGTCTTTTTTAAACTGAATTAATTCAAAACAAAATGAAACCAAAAGCAGGCACAGTGAAGGGCACAGATTAGGAATGATGATGAATCAATGTCATAGTCACTTTATTCCACGATATTCCATCTCACCCATCAGTTAGGACTTGTATTTAGCTGTCAATGACAGAGACATGACTTCAATGGCTTCAACAGTTGTTTCTAATACAAAAAACGTTCTACCTCTGACTATCTGAGGCTCACATAGTTTTGAGGCTTCTCAAAGTTTTCAGGGATCCAGGTTCTTTCTAGCTCTTTCTTCTTTCATCCTGAGACCATAATGTCTCTCTAGTCATTGTATGTTTCTCCGAGCATAAAAGAGGAAAGGGGAAGGTCACAAGGACATCCCCCCCGATTTGCTTAACTCCCTTTAAGGGGCTTCCCACAAATTACCTCAGAACATATGCACTTACAATTTAGTAGTCAAATCTTTGTCACATGGCCACACCTAGCTGCAAGGGAATCTGTGAGTTATAGTCTTTGGGGATGAAAACATCACTGCCCCAAATGAAATCAGGGTCCTATTACCAGAAATTAGGGAAAAGTAGGTATTGGATGCGTAGCTACAAGTCTTGTCATACTCATATAAAACATCCTTAATGCCAATATTTTGTCCAAGGCTCACTGTTTGTTTCTGCTTTAATGATGCAGATTTTTAAGGCACTGACTCAAGAACCCAGTTTTGCATGGCATTGTCTCAGAGCACATGGCCAAAATGAATGCTTTTTGCACACCACTGATCCATTTCTCCCTTATTTGTGTAGTTTAATCTTAAAAATGTGTGTGTCCATAACTTCAGAACAGAAAATTCCACACATTCCAAATGAGGCAAATACAGTATTTTGGTCTGAAAATTATATTTAGACATGGTTACATCTTCAGCAGACTTTTTCTTCTCTGCATTGCTGTTGGAGCTTAAACTTTCTCCATCATAAAAAAAAAGTGGACATTTTTTAAAATATATGGGTCCCTAGTTAGAGAAAGGAAAAAAGCTGTCATGAACAGCACCAACTTAGGAGACACTGTCTCTGGCAGGGGTGACCACCCCACCCACCCATGACTTTCTTCATTAACCTCTTTGCACGGCTTAAAATTCCACTAACTCTACATTCACTTTGGTTCCCAGGCATCCCATTTGGAAAGTCATTTTTAAAAATGAGATAAAGTTATTAGTCATTCAAAAATCAGTGCCAATTACTTTCCTCAGATTGCTTTTCTAATGGCAGTGGTACAAATTCACTGGATGGGAGGTACTTATTTATCTTTTTTTCCCCATTTGAGAAATAAAACTTATTCATGGAAAAAAAATTCTATCTGAACCAGAAGATATACTGTGTCAATACGTCTCCTTTTCACCCCAGATTCCAATATTCTCTTTCTTCCTGATGGAAGATAGTATATATTTCATGTCTGTATTATTCAGAGATGTAGTTTTCATACAGAAGCATGAATCAATATTAACACACACTACACACAAGGTAATTATACAAAACTCCTTTTGTTTTCCTCAAATGGTCATATATTGTGTGTTATTTGTGCTAATTAAAACAATTTTCAATAATATTCAAGAATTTTTTTATCAGCACATATACCTTCTACATTCAAAAAAGATTCCCCATTAAAACAGGAGTTTTAAGTGGGGGAAGGAATGTGGTATTTTTGGAGCAGGGAGCATCTTGATTTGATATTTTATTGTGATAGCAACAGTATCCTGAGGTCTGTGAAGGAAAACTTGAAGAGAAAGAAGGATGAATTGTCCTGGGACTCCAACTCCCAAGTCTGATATTATTCTGTAGAAAATAATGTTCTAAGCTTCTAATAACTAACTTGACTACCCATCTGGACTTCCCTAGGACAGCCTCCTTTTATGCTGGTTGTCCTCACATAATTTTTGACCACTTGCACTCTTAAAATGGTCCCAGTTTGGATAACATTATGTAATCATCATTGCAATACCTAATTGACAAATTCAGTAGTTAGAATCAACCACAAAGATTTAAAAATCTAAACCACCTGACAGTGGGGGTTTGTTGAGGTGGGACCCTAGTTCAGCGACTTAAACTATGGTTTGTCTCATTTCCTCAGCTTTCTAATGGGAATAATAACTGCCTCATAGTGGTATTATAAACATGTGAGGGCTTTATCACAATGACTGGTTCATATTTAGGACTCAATAAATGTCGTTATTTATATTCTGATTTTCACTATTTCCCCCCCTTTTCCTGCACACCACTTCATTCTTACACTATATAAAATTTCATTGATTGAGATTCATCTAGGTCAACAGTCATCATCTTCTAAAAATGGATTGTTGGTGTAGCCATTTGCGAATTGGAGGGACCCACCCTCCCTGCCCACCCCCAGCCATTCAGAAGAGCGAAATCAGAGCCTAGTTTGAAAATAGAGCAGCACGTTGCACTTCGGATTAGATTTGATTTTGGCTTTCCTAGCAAACATATTTTAATTGCAATAACATTAGAGAGGGATGCCTTAATTTCATGTCTAGCAAAAGGAAAACACATTTGAAATGGTGGAGAAACAGCCTTGCAGCCATTTGTAGTTCACAAGCCAGCCCTGCGAGTCTGTTGGTAGTAGAATTACTCCAGAGAGAGGGCTAAGGAGAACTTCGGACCGTGTCTCAGCACCTCTTCCCCTCGTGTCCAACTCTCCCTCCATTTATTACTTCCCCCCAAGACTCCTTCATGGACCTCCCTCTGGCTGAAGCTACATACCAAACAATGGATAACAATCCTGAGTGCTGACATCCTAGAAACTCCTGAGGCCTTTTAGGTAAGGACACCTTTATCCTCCGACACAGAGTAGGAGTGGGAGCTCGGAGCTATTGAAAGAACAGGAACAGGGATTTTCCCTTCAAATTCATGTTTCTAAAATCGAATTAGGGTTCTGTGAAAAGCTGTCTTGTAGAGAAACAAGCTCTTTATGCTTTCACCAGCTGAGACATAAAAGGCTATTTGTGGTGTGCTGTAAGCGCTGAATGCAGGTGAAAATTCCCTGCTTCCTGGTTATTTTAATGATAATAAGAATAATGTTTTGTAAATAACCTGGCCCATTTAACCAGGGATCTGAAAACCCTCAGGTCGCTGTGGTATATCAGCATTTTGACCTTGGATGAGAAGGTTGCCTGAGAGCTTGATTTATTTTCATATTATAAAATTCCCATCTCTCTCATTTTAGGTAATGACTTTTTTTTTTTTAATTAAGAAGAAAAAAAGCATCATTTGACCCTTCGAGCACAGGCCATAGAAAGACTTCTGCCTTCTGCCATTATTTCTTATTCAAATAATGTATAATTTTCTAAATATATTTGGAATAATGGGCTCCATCCAATAGCTAGATTCACCTCTGAGCGACAGTCTCATGGAAAATTTTAAATGGCACCCAGCACCACACAAAGCTCCCTTCCCCCTAGATCCAGAATGCTCCTGGGTCTTTAACCATGGGAAGCCACAAAGCAGCCAGGGAAAGCCAATTTAAGCACACTCATTAAGGTGGCACACAGCAGTTCCAGAAGGTCAGTTGATAGCTCGAGGGTTGAAAGGCAAGGGGCAAAAAGCAAACCAGAGACTGGCTGTCGCCTAACACTTGCACCACATTTTGACCCAATAAGCTGGTGACGTAAATAGAAAAATGCAGCAGGACAGGTAGAACTAAGGGGGAATGCCTTCATTCGCTTGGAGCTGACTCTGAATTTACCTGTGTGGGAAACAAGACAGAGAATAATCCGCCTAAAGCACAGGCCACTGCGGTGTTGGTGGGCGAAGGGTAGACTGAGTCCGCCTAAGGAATGCCATCTGACCTGGACCCGCCCCGCCTAGAACCTCGTGCCAGAACATGGAGTCTTTGCAGAGCAGCGTCGTAGGGGTGCTATCGCCAGGGGACCCACTCTGTGCAGAGCTCGGTGCTTGTCGCACGTCCCTGGATCCCCCACAGTCACATGAGCTGCAGAAACGCATTCCCACAGCGGGTGTTGGAGTGACTTGCACACAGCCACCTACCCAGGAGGGGCAGAACGGGGTTGGGCAAGGCTGGGTGCTGTCGCTAGCCACCTCATGTCTTGCCACACCACTCAGAGCTGCCACACGGGGCCCCTGTTCCTTCACCCTGGACTTTCCTCCCTGTGACCGTTTGATTGCCTGTGACCTCCATGATCAAAGCACCTGCAAAAGGAGTCTCTCCTCCATGCTTTGGGTACAAAGCACCGTGATGGTTCAACACCCCTAATGGGGCAAGTCTCACTGCCTTTGTGGCCGCCTCTGACTCACCCACAGCATCCAGTTTAGACCTGGATTTAGGGTCCTGTTCCTTTTTTTAGGGTCACATCTATGCTCTCTGCTCTCTTCCCCCCTTTTCATTCCTGGCCTACTACTTCTCCCCATCTTCCCTTTTATAAGAACCCCTGGGCTGCAGCCATATCCCCCAATTCCAACACATATTTATAACTACAACCCACTTATGAGCAAGTGGAGGCCACATCAGTGCTGATGGCAGTGTGGAGAGTGCTGTAACTAGCCCTGTCCTACAGAACACTCTAGAACAGTGACAATGTTCTACAGTCTGTACTGTCTCCTCTGGCGGCCACTCAAAACGTGACTGGGGTGACCAAGGAACTGAACTATAAATGTCATTGAATTTTCATTGCAACAGCCACATGTACCCAGTGACTACCGTAGTGGACCACACGGGCCGGGCATCCAAGGAAGGTAGCAAGCTGTCTATATTTATGGACATCTGGGGGTCTTAGGCCAGGCCTGGAGCTCACACCTTACTTCTGGGAAGGACAACTAAGGGCTACTTCACTGTAGGAGGTCCGCGACAATCTGAGTCATGCTTAAGAATTAAGATCTGGGTAGTTTAGAGGTGGGCAAGGGAATTGGAGTAGGAGCAACTCTGGTTGGAACTAGAGTAGCCTGTGGGATGGGAGATGAAATCACATTCTAAAGAGACACATGCAGGACAAAACCTTGACCTTAACACCTCCTAGCCATGTGATCTTGGGCAAGTTACCTATCATCTCTGGGCCTTAGATTCCACATCCATTCAATAAAGAATAATATAATAGTGATAGCAATTATAATGCCTATTGGGGTACCTCTTAGATTTGTTGTCGGTACAGCATCATGGATGTGAAGAGCACGTTCTAAACCATTACCTCTCCTTAATAGTAATTATCATTCTTTTGGGAATGTCTGGGAAGCCTAGGGAAGTCGTATGTGGTGTAAACACATCCAGTCAGCCGGTGTGACAATGTGACTAATAGCAAGTGATTGTCATTGGAAAAGTGAGGGGGGAGTAGAGAAAACTTTTATCCAGAGCTCAGGGCAAGTCAGTGAAATACTTGGGTTTCTGTGTGGTTAAGGTGACATCAGGCCAGGACAGTTGTCTAGAGAGACAAAAAGAGAGCCCAATGGAAGTGGGAGGCCAGTAGAATATAAGCTCCAAAAGGTCAAGGGAGCAGAAGAGGGCCTTGCACAGAGCAGCCATCCAATCAATATTTGTTGAAGGAATAAACGAGAAGGAAGCACGTGGAGTACTCCCAATTCAGTCCGCTTACAGAGAGCAGTGAGGTCCTGGGGCCAAGGTGTGTTTGCTCAAGGCACCAGGCTTTCACATGTGCTTTCGCTGGAGAAGAAGGCAAAAGCCTGAGCATTGTTGTGCTTATTCACGGGGAGTTGACACGGACCCTTACCCAGCAGACGCTCGTTGAGTGGCTCCCATGGGCCTTGGGAGACGTGGATCCATGGACTCAGCACTCCCAAGCAGCCGGCAGAACGCTAGAGCAAGGACATGGAAGCTTTTTTGCGCCAGTGGCTTGAGGTCTGGTTCACTGAGAGTCCAGTGTGGTTCCTTTTGGACTAGCCTGTCTCTGAGGGCAGGGACAAAGGCACTGTGCCCTTGACACGCAGGAACTGGTACTTGTTGGATGATTACATCGCCTTCCTAAAAGGGTTAGATTCTCAGAGCCACTTTCCAAAATGCAAACCTTTCCAATGCAAAGGACAAGCTCTCCGAGCCACGGATGAAGGAGCAGAGCATTTCCAAGAACGTGACAGAGAGCGTGCAGCCTTTGTTCAATGCTTGATTGCCCTGGGGAGACAGAGAGCGATGAAAGAGAGAGAGAGAGAGAGAGAGACAAAGAGGGGGTGGGGGAGACCTTCCGTTTATACTTTCTATTTCTTTGGGAGGTGATTTGACTGACCCACTCTTCCCACTAGAACTTAAAGTCAGCACCGTGAGGGGAGAACACGACTGAATTTCTCTGGCCGCAGGGCCATCACAGAACCTCACACACAGGAGTCCCTCCGTAAGGAGTTTTTTTGTGACAACCACTTTAGGAGACAGCTTGGTAGTATTGGGAAGACAGGCACATCCTGTGGCACAGTAATTCTAATCCTAGGTAGAAATCTTCAAGAAACTCTTCCTTAAGTGTATCAGGTGACACGTGCAAGAAAGGGTATAGCAGCCCTGTGTGTGTGAGTCCCCAAAGGGAACCAACCTACGTGTCTCTCAACAGGATGAAAAAGATTGTGATCTAGTCCCCCAGTGGAATATTGCGCAGCAACAAAAATGACAGGAATCCATGGACTGTAGCTGCCACACTGGGGAACTGTGACAAACCCAGAAGGAAAGTCCACAAAAGAAAATGCAAACAAGATAAAAGAAGAGGTAATGGAAAGTTCTGCAGACAGGGCAGCCCTGGAGCGCTAGATGTCTCGCACACGGAGTTCTCTGGGCTGCGTTTCTGGAAGTTTCCCAACAGTGTATGGCACAACTTGGAAAGAAGTCACTAACAGCTATCAGCTGAGCCTTAGGCTCAATAAACACAATGTGGCATTCTTGAGAGACGTATTAGGTAAGAAGAACATGATCGAAATTGTAAACAAAAGGTAGTAGGTTCACTCTGTCCTTGAAACTCCTACCAATAAAGAGAATTTGGAAGCAAATTCACTTAAAACCTATCTGCAGTTTATCAATATATGTGAAGTTTAACGGCTGAGCAAATCGGTTTACAGTTCTATTCATAGGGTGGCTCCTGAGTTACTCTCAAATAAATATCCTTTTAGCGAGGGCCCAATGCTGACACACGAGTGGATCCTAAGACGCGGCCGATGGTGCTTTTGGTGCCCAGAAAGGGTGGGTCTGTTTGCCTTCCCGGTGGAGAGAAGGGAGGTGCTCCAGAATTAATAATGCAAATGGGGCTGTTGCAGCAGGAGGGGGGAGCGGCAAGGCAGTGCTAAGGCTCCGGGAAGGCAGCCAGCACCGTTTGCATGGTAAGGGTGGATAAAAACGGAGAGAAATATGGTCCAGGGGTTGATCTGTTTCCTTTTCATTTTCAGGGGTGGTTTCCTTTTAAGCAAAACTGTGCCATTTTCAAGTTACTCTGCGAACATGGCTGATAACAGATTTCTTTTACAACCAGAGCTTCTGCAAGCAGCACGCTGACAGTGAGGGAGTGTGATCTTTCTGCTTTTCTCAGCACCCTTCTTGGTGGCCGAGGGTATACCCTGAAGATGCACACGTGACCCCCTCCTCTCTGGCCACCTTGCACAGCGCTGCCTAGACAGTGCCCTAGCTAAAGGGGAGCCCATTAAAATGCACAAGTTCAAAGCCAGTGGGGAAGAACACAATCTTGGCAACTGGCTCTTGGGAAATCTTACAACTGCAAGAGCGCCACGGAAGAGTGCTTTAAATACCATGGTGGTTCATCCAGTCTCCGTGCAATTGTGTGGGAGGACATGTGGCCAAGGTCTTGAAGGGAAGAAACCGGGGTGCCTGCGTTTGGGATTGGCTGGGGGTGGGGCGTGATGCGAAGTGAGCCCCTTGGCCCACTCTGGCTTCATCAGGAGCACGCCACACGCTTCTTTACACATTCTTTGAAATGCTTGTGTGTTTGGCATTTGGAAAAATATCGACTGCAACCAGACGTCGCAATCCTGATGACAGCTCTTGAAATCCCATCTTCCTCGCAGCAGCGTCTACTGTGAGCTCCCCCAGCCCTGTCATCGGAAAGCCTTCCCCCCCCCCCGGCCCCCACCCCCGAGCTGTGCTCCAAATAGAAAGAATTTCAGATGTACACGACTGGCTGCCTCCTCTCCGGGCCTCGACAGATATTCAGGTAGTAAATAGCCCAAGAGAAACGCTGCTGATAAAATTAGTTCAAATATTTCACAGAAAACAAACCTGATACCACCCCGATACTTGATAGCTCTGCCTCGGCACCTCCCTACCTTTCCAAACCCCCTGGCCGTCAAAGCCCAATCGTCTTGTTTGAAACTGCCTTTAGCTATTCCCTTTCCAAAGCCAATCCATGCCACCTCCCCCTCACAAAAAGAAAAACCATATGGTTATCAGACAGATTGTCCAACTAGGAATTTTACATTACAAATGGCTGTGGCGAAGGTTAGTACTTCCAAGGTCAGGTGTTATTAATATCTATTTGAATTTCGTTCTCCTGGTTTATGATATCATCTGTGTCACCTCCTTGATTTATAACACGGTAATCCCAGGCCATCATTCATTTTCCTGAAATTCTATTCAGGCCTTGGTATCAAACCCTCTTTTAAATACCCTTCTGGATTTTGTCTGATCAGTCCTTGCTTTTATCTCCTTCCCACGGGTAACTCTATACCTGGTGTCTAAGACTGTTTAATTGATTTTTTTTTTTACTCTGTCACCTTCTCCTTTTCCTACATTTTATTGTAGAGGAAAAAAAAATTTTTTTAATCCTTCTCTTGGGAAGTATTTCGTGGTAGTATGTCTCTCCCCGAAGTCAGTGCTCCACCCTGGTTTTCAGGTAGGTAGCCTCTGCATGTGCATAGCCCTGGAATGTGTCTGCATCGCACGTGAGAAATGCTTTCCCATTTAGCTGAAAGTCTTGGGCTGAAACCCCCAGCAGGAGCTAACAATTCTCAGGACTTACTAGGAGGTGGCCACACTAAGCACTGACAGCTCCACGGGGTTCCCACTTAATCCTCACAACAGTCCTGTCGGGTATGTGTCCTTATTTTACTCACTTAGCAGATGAGGAAACTGAGCTTCAGAGAGGTTTAAGGAACTTACAGTAAGACGTGCCAAACTTAGGACCTCAGCCCTCAGTGCTTCCTATTTCTGTAGCTTGTGTATGAGAGTACTTCCTACCAGCCTTCCTCTAATTATTACGAGAATCAGTGGCCAGTCATTACACATGATACAGTTATTACACAGAAATGGGCCAGGAAGCTCTTGTAAAATACATAATAACAGTAAAATTCTATCAGTATCTGGTATACTCATATAAAGCATCTTTCCGTGTATATCTAAACCGAAAAATAAAACTTTTTAACCACTTGAAAATTAGCCTATGCTAATACAGGAAGTTCTTAATTAGAAGAAAGAACTCCACCCCTAATATTCCTAGCAACTCAAGGATGAGCACAATTTGCACTATACTTCTTGCCATTTTTCTATGTATAATTTATATATTTGTAATATATATATATATATAAATTTGAATCCTGTTTTTTTTCTCCTCAGTATTATAATAATCACTTCCCCACAGGTATTTTCTACATTTGTGATTGGCATTGTCCCTAATGTGTAGTTAGAGATACGTATGATCTTGACAAACACAAGCAGAATCGTAAGATCAATCTAGTCATTTAATATTAATTTCATTAAGTGATACAACAAATGATATACACAGTTATTCAAAATTTCAAATGCAGAGAAAGGTATGTAGTAAAACTCTGCCCCTTACTTTAGGCTCATAAAGACACAATGCTGTCCAGAGCTGGAAGGTCCAAGCTCCCATCCGCCCCCGTCTTTGGAGCCTATGGATAAATAACTCAGTTTCTTCTATTCCAGACTCAAGCTATCAGAGCCCAGGGAGAAATTTTTCCTCTAGCAAAGGTCCAACGTCTACGTTTCTGTCTTCTGCTCTGGAGTGCTAGGTCTGCAGGCAAGTGACAGACCATTCCAAAGCTAACACCTTACTCTAAAGGACTCAGTAAGCAATCATAATCACCCACACTGCACTAATTCTCACATTTTAAACAGATGCACACAGATCCGACGGGGAAATAGCTTCACTTTGCTTCCTCATAGAGTATGTCAGAACAGCAGTAGCCTTACTATTTCTCGTGACTGCAAACCAGTGCTGGATAGTCAATAGAATGGCTGGTGGTGCTTCTGTTTTCATCTACCAGGCTACTGAGACAAAGAACCAGCACAGAGGAAAGCTTGCCTTGTGGACTGGCGATGCATGTTTTCAAGGGTGAAGATTTGGGTCTATTCCCTAGGGTAACAGTTTTTTAGGATGTCATTAGGTGTTCCACAGCAAAGGAGGATCGCACAGACAAAGAAGTTCAGAAATGTTTAAGGGAAAAAAATTCAAAATGAAATGGATCACAGAATATTTTTAAGAAGCAGCGTTCTCCAGAGCACCGTTTGGGAACTGACTTTAGCAGCTCTGGCACTAAGTAGGTATATGACTCGCAATTCGGTGGCTAATTGTCCATCATGGTATATACCAGCCTAATCAGGTAATCATTTAATTATATGAGAAAAAATGTCAGACCACTTTTTGCCAGTAACTAGACCTCCGTGACCTTGAGTTCTGACCTCTTCTTTCCAACCGTGCCACGCTGCGTTAGAGTGGAAAGCACGATGACAGCATTCAGAACTGAAATATTATTACTATGCAACCATGAGTCTCAGGTTTCTTCATTTGAAACTTAAATTAGAAAACAAAGGCTTTTTATGAAAAATGATCTTAAAAAGAAGAGGTAGATTGGAGCGAAATATTTGCAACTGTGTATAGCCAACAGAATGTTAGTATCTGGAATACAGACAATCTTTGCAAATTAATAAGGGGAGGCAGCAAATAACTCAATACAAAAGTGAACAAAAGGTGAAAACAGCCAATGCATAAACCATAAACACATGCCAATAAACACATGAAAAGATGCTCGATTTATCAGGAACATGCACATTAAACCAAGATATCATTTTACATCTATAAGACTGACAAAAATATTCCAAGTCTAGCAAGGTGGGACACAATTTGGTACAGTTATTTTGGAGAATAATTTACTAGTAATGACACAGATAAATACGAGGGGTGTCCAGAAAAAATCCAGCCATCAGTGTCTCTATTTTTCATAGCACATGGCTGTGCCTTCTGGACAGCCTTTGTGTGTGCTCGTTCTACAACACAGGACACTTCTAGGTACCTTTCTCGTTGTGGTGTTTTTCCATCTTCTTTCTCATGATGACACACGTAGAGAGTGACAGTATTCAATGCAACGCAGTGGTGCAACCTGAAGAGGCTGCTCACAGCGGGAGGTGACTCACCCAGGGGCCTGTGCTCACCTCGGGCCCTTCCTGGCTTCCCACATCCTCTACCCAACCGGGAGGCACGCCGGTACCGCACTCGCCGGCAGCTGGCCCTTCGTAAGGCTTGCTCTGTGTGCTCAAGCACGTCATATACAAAAAGGTCCACCACGGTATTCTCATCGCACCAAACACAGAACAAAACAAGGCGAAGGAAACAACTCCAATGCTCATCAGTAGGGAAATAAGTAGGTGAATTCTGGTGTCCAAAGGAGCAGCTGAAATGAATGAACGTGAATTACAGGGATGTGTTGCAAAACCATAATGTTAAGTAAGAAAACCAAAATGCAGAGGGATACGTGTACTATGATACCATATGTGGGAATTTTAAAATAAACAAAACAGCACCTACCTACATACCTATTTAGTAAAACTATAAAGATGCCAATGAACAGGTGGTCACCAACTTCAGGCCTCTGGAAGCCAAGGGAAGGCTATGGGATTTGATGGGGGTCAAGGGACTCAAAGGGTATTTGTGACATCCTATTTCTTAAAAATCAAAAAGTAAATGAAGCATTATGGGGCGATAAGTTGTGTTAAATCTAAGTAGGCAATACATTGGTCTCTAATATATTTTCACGATGCTTTTTGTGTGTTTGAAATATTTCATCATTTTAAAAATGAGTAAGTAAAAAACTAGATCAATGGTTTCAAGCCTGGATGCACACAAAAATAACTGAGGAGTTTAAAGTTTATTTCCCATGCCAGGGCTGCACTGCAGACCAATTAAATCAGAAACTTAAGAACTGGACCTGGACATCGGTTTTATTTAAACCCGTCCCCCATGAATCTAACATGCAGCTCCGATCTGAGAACCACTGAATTAGACAACGTCAGAAGTTTCTTTCAAATATTATTCTCTAAAAATTTTCATTGCACTGTTTCCTCATACAGTTTCACGTGAACACGGTGTGTCAAAAGCCAGCCTCTGTTAACATTCGCCGATTCTTTTCCTTTCATCAGAACCAGTGATCTTCTCCTGGGGCTCCTGCTTCTTTTGTTTTCTAGAACCACATGTTAGTCCTCTCCCATTTAAGTGCATCCACCCCCAACCCCCACCTTTCTGAGTCCATCCCAACAGGCAATTCAGCCAAACATCACAAACTCAGGCTCTGAATCATTCATATGCATTGCTTTTGAATATATTAAATAGATCCATATGCTTATCTACACTAAGATATAGGTTTTTCTTTCAGAAAACAGAATAAAAAAAATCATTCCAATGTGTATACTTTAAAAATTTTATGCAGGCATCTAAAATGAAGCCGAAATTAAAAGTAACTTGGACCAGAATTTTGAACATTAAAACATTACAGCAAATTGGTAAAACATAAACCAAATACATAGCTGTCTAATTTCTATCCAAAAAAGTTACTCTTTCCCTGCCACATACACAGAGACAGCGCTCATAATGGCTGCACTTCAATCAGAGTTGGATCACAAGTAGAACAGTAACATTGTGGCCTTCTCCAACATCTCTACCCCTAAAGACTCTTTATTATTCTCTCCAACTTCAGAAATTCCTATGAAGTCATCGTCAACCAACCAGAGCTTCGGATGGTTAGAAATAACTGATGTAGCCAGCCACAATGAGTTGATACAGAATCAAAGAAATGTGACATTTTTCTTAGCCTGGGCAGCTGTGTCATGGACAAACGTATGATTTCCATTTGATTTCCCAAAATATGGAAAAATCGCTTTCAGACGCTCAGCACACCTCTGGGGGTACTTATTTTAGATTAGAACCACTAACTAAAGTGCCATTGTCTTGAATCAACCCTACTAAAATCTGATCTCAGGGACAGTAAGAAAGGGAACGCTGAAATACAATATTATGTCAACAGAGCAGGAAAACTTCCAACACCACTTAAGGTTCGTTGGAAGGCGGACTGATATCCCAAGAGGGAAAAAAAGCAAGAAATCATGCCATAGTTACAAGATCTGACAGACCTGAGTTTTAATCTAGATTCTACAATTTTCTTAGGCATGACCTTGGGCAGGTTACTTAATCCTTCTAAACTTCAGTTTCCTCATGTCTAAAATGCAGAAAATATAAAGGATTACTTCTAATGCCCAGACCTGGGTTTGTAATACCATTCTCCAATAGTAGGAACCAGGACTCCTTGGAGAAATGGCTTATTCCAAGGCTGGCGCAAGGAATATACAAGATGATCCCGGAACGTTTTACAGTGCCAGAAAGTAAGGGAATGCTCCAAAAAAATAAAACAAAGGGGGCATGTCAAAGGGACACAAGAGCCAACTGAAAGAGCTCCCGATGGCCAAAGCTGAGACAATTTAATCAACAAAATAAATAATGTGGCATTGGATTATAACCAGAAGTATAAAATAAATATCCTGGAGTCCATACTGATATAAATAAATGACTGAATAAATAAATGGGGAGAAAAGACAAATCACCCACGCAGAAAAAAATCTAAGTAATTTATGTAGACACTGCCCTCCTCAAAGAGGTGGAGCACGACTCCCCGCCCTTAAGCACAGGCCGTGCACAATGATTTTCTCCCAGAGCAGAGCTAGACAGGGGTTCTGGGGGGTAACTTGCTAGTGGGGAAACCTGGCAACCCTCCTTCAGTCATGTGTTGAAGCAACTAAACAAACCCTGTTGCAAGCAAGTAGTCTCCATATTACATGATGAGAATGGCATGTCCCCCCTGGGGTCCTCTTCCTAACAACCCATTACCCACCATAATCAGGAGAAAATTTAAATGGAGGGATGTGCTCGGGAATACCTGATCACGACTCCTCAAGACCGTCCAGGTCACCAAAAACAAGAGAAGTCTGAGAAAACAGCGCCACCAAGAGAAACGTGAGGTTACGTGACGACCCACAACAAGGCGGGATCCTGGGGCAGAACAGGGGCCGTGGGGTGCAAGTGGAGGAAATCGGAATAAAGCATGGACTGCAGTGAACAGTAACGTAAGGAAAGTGTGCCAGTACTAACGTAAGATGTCAGCGATGGGGGAATGTGGGTGGGGGTGTACAGGAACCCTCTACCCTGCCTTTGCAGCTATTGGGTAAGTCTGAAACGACTCTGAAATAAAAAGGTTATTAACAGCAGGAGTTGCCTCGGAGGGCGGGTGTAAGGTTTCCGTGCCAGAACGCAGGGCAACAAGGTTGGGGGGAAGGACTCCGTACTTCCAGTCTCTGCGCTGTTCCTAGCCCCCCGCCCCCCAACAGCGCCATGCTGGGACAGAGCTTCTGGAGGCTCACAAGCTCTGGGGTCCCCAGAAGCCCCTATGAGGAGGGCCCAGGGAAGCATTTGCCATTTTCAGTGGAGAACAAGCAGTGGTTGCTGGCCCTGGTGACTCTGCACTTAGGATCTGGATGTGCCATCGCTTTCTTTATAGTAGATGCCAGCTGCTCACAAGATAAGGACGTTTTCGGGAATCCAGGAAACCACAGGAAGAGGAGCCTTTTAAAGAGGTGCAGGCACTTGGGAAAATGGGTCAAACTGTTGAACTGAGCATTCTAGGTGTGTTTATAAATAAACCTAAGGCCTGAATTATTAAAGTCTCTTCCTCTGGGGGAAAAAAAAGAAACAGAAAGCATTCAGCACAGGGCCTGGCCCGTGGTACAAGGTAATCCCTAGTAACTATTACTGATTAGCATAATTAAGTAGAGTTAATTCATGAACTGCTTACGAGTCCATTTCAGAAGCAGAATGCTCAGGTTACTTGGGGAATACTAAGAAAGACCTGCTAACACCCTCCTACCTTAAGGATTTGTGCGTGGTTTTAAAACTCAATGAGCTTGTGAACCCTGTACCGCTATCTCCGCAGGGCGAGCCTACTCCATCACTTTGACTTTTCCCACATTTTTCTGCATGTCAGGATACAACGCTTGAGTAATGACTTGGACGACGCTTCTGGATTGTTAAACTTTCTCTGCACAGAGCTGGGCAACGCTCCTTCTAATAACTTTTCTCCAAGCCTGTCTCCTTCTCCAACAAATTTAACTTCAGTCATTTTATGAGAAACGTGCCACACACACCTCCAGCCTATTGGGGCACCTCTCCAGTGCTACGGGCCTGGAGATGGCCTAATGAGCGCGTGTCGCCATGTGGCGTTTGCACCCCCAACATCTCTGTACTGATACATCCATCCCTTCCACTTTGCACCAGGCCTCTTTGACCCTGCTCCCCACTCCAATTGGAAGTCACAGCAGTCGCTTCTCGGTGCTGGATTTGGTTTTCCTCTCGAGTGCTGGAGTCGAGTCTGGGATTGCAAGTGTCTGCAGGTCTTCAGAGTTTGTCCCCAAACTTTGTCGACTCCCTCTGGGTTGAGCCAACTCCAGCTCCCCGTCGTAACTTGCTCTACACTAGGCACCAAGTTGGGCAGGTCAGAGGTCCAGTAAACATTTACTGAACTGATGCTCATTTGGATACCATCCAAAAAGTGACTGAAGCCCTCCAGAGTGAGGACCCCTTTCCCTCAGCACAGAGCTCCCCTGAAGCTCTCCACAGGGACGTCTCCCCAGAACCCACAATAAGACAAAACAAAAATCAGAGCTGCCGGTGATTGTCCTATTTTTCCTACCAGGTTTTTTTTGTTTGTTTGTTCATTTGTTTTTGCATAATATAATTATCATGCTCCCCTTCATTTATCAGAAATGGTTATCTTTTCTTTTTCTTTCTTATTAATGCCAGTTACAATATTCTTGGCAAATTGGCAAATACAGTAATGGCGAAATCCAGAATGTTCTAGTTCTTCAGGGCCGCGGAAGGGAGTTTGGAGATTGAACTGCTGATTGCTAAATTACACAAAGAGCTACAATAAGACCCAGCCAGCCAGCAATCCTCTTTCAATAGCATTTACTGATCGATAACAATATGCCAGGTGCTATGCTGGGTACTAAAAATTCAGGGATGAATAAGAAAGTCTCTGTCCTCCAAGATCTCCCGATTTAGTGGCAGAGGGAACAGACAAGCATGAATGTCACCCAGGTGTCATCGTAAGAGTAATGTGGACACTCGAGTTGGAAGGATACGCTTATAGAGAAAAGGTGCTTGGGCCAAATTTTTTAAAATCATTGATTCTTTCTTCCAATAGCTTCCATGTCTTACAGAGGATAGAGAAGGCACGGAAGGACACTTTCTCTGCATTTTCTAACTCTGACCATCTACAAATCATTGAACCACCCTGATTTTAGCTTCCTTCTCTGTACAGTGGTATCATTGCAATTATTGCCTAAAAGTAGGCTGACCAGACATCCCATCTTAAACGGGAAAGAAAACAACAATACTGTCCTGTTTCAAACGATCCCTATGGTCATCCTTGCAGCACTGGGCTAAACTCAAGGTGTCAGTAGGCTCGACATAGGGACCGTTTGAAACGGGACAGTACTATTGTTTTCTGTCCCGTTTAAGATGGAATTTCTGGTCAGCCTACTGAAAAGTATCTTGGACTTACTGAAAAGGTCAAATGAGAAATCTTTGTGAACTCTAAAAGGCTGTAAGTAAATAAATTATTATGTTTATGACAAGGCAAAGGAGAATTGTTTTTTATTACGACCTTCTCTGCCCACGCTCAGCCTCTGTAAGAATTGAAAATTTTATTATATGTGAATCTGTTCTTTCTCTTTGTATGATCTATTTAGTCAAGTTTTACTTTCCTGCTTTTACTAGACTGATGTCGGGTGGCTTCCTCAGACCCCTGGCCCTCAGATACCAGTGCACGCTGGGAGAGAGAGCCGGACAGCCAGATTTTAGGCATCGTTACGTGTGCCACCTCTCATGGGCACCCAGAATGGGATTCCTGGACAGCAGTTTCGGGTGGTCTAATTTTACAACCCAGTTTTATCAGGCTAGTAAGAGACCGATTCCTATTTTTGGGGCTGCAAAGGAATAAAAATATCAAGCAATGCTGCATCTTCAGCAAGAAAGCCTGGATCCTGTCTGAAAAAGATAGAGGTGCTTGGGAAGGGGACAAAAGGTGACAGTGAGCGTCTGAATCCCGTCTCTGACAGGCTGGCAGGGACTTTTTGCATCCTGGATGGATCCAAAGCCAACAGGCACGCAAGACGCGGAGCCACATGCTTTCCTTGGGAGCCCGACCGACGTGAGGCTCCCTTAATCCACACAAAAATAAACCTGAAATGTCAGCCGGCCCAGATCCGTCCCCAGCCTGACCTCGGCCTCCACCCCACTGCCCAGTCTCCAACCTGCAGGGGTCGCCTTGTGACCGCGAATTTTACCTAAAAACACTCTCCCCCTCCCGTCAGGCCCCACCCCCCTCTCTTTTTTTTTTTTTTTTTTTTTTTTTTGCCACCCAAACAGCATCCCCAAATGCCTCATTCGGTGACATCACAGATAGCCATGGGTTGCTTCTGGTACCCCATCTGTTCCTGCAGGCCTTGCCTCCGCGAGGGCGGGGTGGGAGGCGGGGCGCGGTGGGGCTGCGCTGGGGGCGGGGCGGGGCGGCCTTTGAAGCCGCTCGCTATCGGGGCGCTGCAGCTGGCCGTGTTGGCGGCCGACTCCCCGTGGCCGGCAGCGCACTGTGCTTTTGGGGTACTAATTGGGCTTTCATTATGTGAATGTAGCCAGAGGCGTCTGCAGTCGATTCCTCTATCTGTATTGATTCATAAGAAAATGCCAATAAATCACAGCTCTCTCAAAGCCGCTGTTCACGTTGTTGATAATTAGTTGATTTATGGTTTCTCCCCCCACCCCGTTTTCTTTCTTTCTTTCTTTTTCTTTTTACATATTACCGCATAACAGATCACAGAATCTGGGACCGTGGAAAGGCACATTGGCTAAGTCACCGTATTTCAGTTCTGCAAAGAGGCTCAGTGATCAGATCCCAGCTATTGTGGAGACCAAGAAGAATTATGGGCCAAATAGGAGCCCCCAGCACACCCATGGGGGTTCTCCATTGAGCTAGCAATCCCCCGAAATGAGCCATGGGGCCCAAATTCAGGCTGGCGGTGAGTCTACTTTTGGGTATATTATCAGTCATAAGCTAGGTTATGGTCTGGGCTTCAAAAAGAAAATCCTGTTTTGCATTTGTGTGTAGCTGTGGACAGGATTATATTATGAGCTTTGAAACACCCCAAATTACGCATGCCACACGACTTCGGCACGGGATCGTTATATATGATCCCACATAGAGTGGAGACGAAAGCAGAAATCGCACATCTGTTTCATCTCACCGAAACTTTGCAAAGGCAGGAAGGGTGTTCATTAAAAGTTAACAGTGATACAGCTGGACAGAACTCTCAGAGAAAATGTCATTCGCATCTGACTGTGACCAAGTATCATTCTCCGTAGCAGCGTGTGAGGTTCCTGTGGTCTGTGGGGCTGTTAATGGCATTGAAAAGGAAGGGCAGTGCCCCAACAGGGTCGGGGTGCTGGGAGGCCATCGTTCTCGCCTGCATGCCATCACTTAGTTTTCCAAAAACTAGGCAGAACCGAAGCTCCTCAGGAAGCCCTTCCTCTTGCTGCTGGGAGGATGAGTGGACATCATTCCTTTATAATAATAAACTACATATGGCCAATTCCCTATCTCTCTTTATTTCTCTCTCTCTGCCTCTTTAAATAGAAGGCCTGCAGATATTAGATGAGCAACAGCAGAAATGCAAAACAAGCAAAAACAAATACAAAAAAACCCCCAACTGCCTACTAAAACTGAACTTCAATAAAACTGCTGTTGCGCTGTTCGACTACATTGTTTCTGCAGCAGTAAATAGAGTTATTTTTCAAACATTCTCCGAGGTTAAAAAATACGCAAACCACAGTGGCTTAAATAAATATGCAAAGATAACCGTGTATTTCTGTTACCAGATAAGTTCCTCTTGAATTTCTTCAGGCAAATATTCAGTGATGACCATGGAAATTTGGGTAGTGAAGATAATAAGTGCTAATTTTGGAGAAAACAATCCAAATTTCTCACTTCCAAGAGATTTAAAAATATCCAGTGTGATACTTCTCGTCAGCAATTGATAAGTGGGTAGAGGATAAAAATCCTTTTTGCCCCAAGATTTGAGAAATTCTTCACACGTAATCTGACTCAAGACCCAGAAGGGACTCAGAACCCATTTAAGAAAACCATCCAATTCCTATTCGGGACCACATGAAGTCATGATTATACCTTGGTACCAATATTCTCTTTTAACTTAATAGGGACATAAAAAGGCGGCCAATAGTATCATGCAAAAACGTTCGTCTTACTGAGGTGTTCTGCCATAGTAACTATACAAATGCACCTCTATTAATTAAGGTATGTTAATAAGGAAGAAAATAAGATTCTATTCAGAAGGGTACAAAGAAGATATAATGGGCATGCACTGTCTTTCAGAGCACACAAGATAAAACAGAAAAATGACAGATATTAAAGAGATGGCGCTGTTCTGTCATTCTCCGGTTTTTTGTGGTGCCTGAATGGCTCATCATCAACAAAATATTTCTAGTAATGGCCTCCATTTATTTAGTGCTGACTTTGTTTCAGGTTCCATGCAATATGCCTACATAATATGAAAAATTCCATACCATTGTGGCTTATGTTATTGAAAAGGCAAAGGCCAATGGCTCCTTATTTATTTTTGATAAGGACCTGGGAGTGGGGTATAATAGTAGAGGGATTAAAAGGACAAAGAAAAGTATTTATCTGCATGTTAGAGATCCTTTCCCATTTTCCAGCTCAATTTCTTCTTAATTAACCTAATACCAACTTTAGGCCTGTGGGACGGGGATATACCTCAGAAGATCTGTTATTTCTTCTCTCTGAAATATCTAAAATTTATCCCCTGGCCTCTTCTATTCTTTCCCCTACCATTTCCAAATAATCCTACCAGCTCTGATAGCCTGGAAAAGCAGCCCTGCAACTGTGGCGACCTTGGCCAGACTGGCCCTGGGAACACTGGTGCTCAAATCGCGATCCACGGCCTAAGAAATAGGGACATGTGAAAGAAATAGGGACATGGTTAGCCAAAAGTGATGTGGAATTTATACTTTCCATCGAAAATCCAAGGCCAAGAGTTGACATTCTTTCCGGAACCCCAGGGTGACATTTCAGGACTGCACACCAGGCAACCCAAGTCAGCCGACCCTAGGAATCCCTCCATGTTCTGAACAATTCTCTGACCAGTCCCGTAGGCTCTGCCTCTCGGCCATTATCGATTGTTTGCTCCGGGTCCCTTTGTTTCCCCAGACGTGACAGTCTTAGCAACTCCACTTCACAGGCATGAGCAAGCAGAGGGTCCCAGAGCTTGAGGATGGCTGGTGTATCTTTCCAGAGCAAAGCGAGCTGTTAAAAAACAAAACAGAACTGGAACAAAGAGTTCCTGCATGTGTACAGACTGCCCCGTGAACAACCAGGCTCGGACGCAGGAAGCTTCCAGATTGGTGTCGGCACAGCAGTCGTGTTTTGTGAAGCTGTCCAGCCTACGCGATTGAGTGTGGAGACCTGACGAGGCAGATCTGCACTGCCCAGTACGATCGCCTCTTGTCCCAGGTGGCTACTGAGCCCTTGAAACGTTGCAAGTGTGAATGAATGGAGATGTGCTGTAAGTGAAAATACGCGTGGGATTTCAAAGTTAAAGGACACGGACAAACAACGTTAAATATCTTACTAAACGTTAAATATTAAAAAAATATTTTTTATTGCTAAACTGATTGGGGTGTAAACAATTTTTATATCGGTTACATCTTGTAATAATATTTTGGAAATAGATTGTCACTTGCTTTTCCTTTTTTATTTTATTTTATTTTTTTAAATTTATTTTTGTTAGATTTATTGGGGTGACATCTGTTAGCAAGGATTACATAGGTTTCAGGTGTACAATTCTACAGTGCATCGTCACCTTGTTGTATAATAAGTTCACCACCTAATGTGACTTCTCTTTCCATCGCCATATGCTTTTCCTTTTTTAAATGTGGCTATTAAAATTTTTAAATTACATGCGCAGCTCGTGGTTAAAGCTCACAGTCAGTGCTCACATTACACTCTATTTCCAGTGAACATCAATGGTCTAGATAGTGGAACAGAGAAACGGGCCATGATTTTACAGGCTAAGGCACCAAATGTTTAGACATTACCTTTGCTTTGTTCTTAAATTTGAAGTTGATAATAACACAAACATCCCATATACAGGATGAGAAAATATTTTACATACTTTGCTTTTGTATATATGCACCTTTTATTAGCACTGAGTCTCTTTCAATTAAAAAGATAGGCAAGGAATTTTTAAACAATTAAAATATCAGCTTGAAATAAGATCATTAAAATGTGTTTACTTGAATTCGATTTTTAAATTCTTTAAACTCAAAAGATATGTTCAAGCAAAAAAACAAAAAAGTCACTATTATGCATTTGGTTATTACAGCCATAACTTTGGAAAGAAATAAAATACCCCAATATTTAGTGGGAGGTATTTAAAAGTGACATATATATTCTAGGATTTATTGTTATTCTTAATAAATCAAGGAAGTTCTTGTTTTCTGAATTAAACAACTTGGTAAATAAATATTTAACATTTAATTTAAGCAACAGGGTATTGCCCAAATGTCCTCTGTATTTGGCCAATCAGTGCTCACAGTCCCTCACAGCACGGTGAACTCATCTTATATAACAATTTTACCTTGGTGCACATAACAGCTAATCAGCTATAACAAACAAGTTCTAGATCAAAGGCAAAACCATATATTTTTTTCTTCATTAGCAAGTCCTAGAGTTTCAAACTTTAAAGCACTCTTTCATAATAAATAGTCTAATGCAAAAAGCAGAAAGCATCATAAACAGTAGCTTTACATTCTGCTTACTTAAAATCGTTCCATTTTGCACTTAGGATAAATACTCGGTCTTGAGACATAAAATGTTTTCACTCAAGTGCAAGATTCTTGCTTCATAAAAATGCAGGGATACTACCACTTCCTAATTAGAAAGCTTAAAAACACGTGTAAGTTTTTAGAAATGTTTGCCATAGTACTTGCAAACCTAAGCTTTTGCATTTTAAAAGAGATAAATCCAAGGCTGACACCAACGGGATGGTTTGGCAGAATAAAAGCTACCTATATATTCCCTTTGGAACATTTTTTTTTTGTTTTACTTTTTATTTTATTTTTATTTTTTGGCCCAGCTTTGGATTGTTGAGGCACCAGGTAAGAATCTATGAAACCCTACATCCTACCCATGCTGAGTAATACATAGACCACAGCTGTAACTCAAGCCACCAGCTAAGAATAAGAGCACCAGAAAACAAACCAACCCAAACCTAAAGCAAACAACATGCTTAGCAGATAATAACTATTGAATAATGCAAATATTAACAAGGCAAACCAAGCAGGGGGCCTCCATCTCAGGAAGAAGACAGGCCAGCAAAGAGAAAGCAGTGATTGGGAAGTCAGATCTGCTCTTCGTTCACGGTTCAGTGCCGAGAAAAAGTGGATCAGGGCTGACATCTGCTGGCCTTGCTCATGGGACGTACCCATTGCAACCAGGGTGGTGGAGAACAAAACATTCTGGTGGGGTGATTTTGCATCACTTGGGGTAGCGAGGAGCCAATGGCTGGGCAATGGCTTTCCTGGTGGGCCCCCTGCAAAGTGGCCAATCAGCAGCCACTCCTCCAGTCAGGAGCAGCCTCAGTTTTGCCCCCCCTTTGATCGTTTACCTTGGTAACCAGGAACGTTTTCCCAATCACTCTAAGAGGGGACAGATTATTATGTAGGTAGATTTCTAGTTATTACAGAATTATACAAGTTCCAAGAAGTGGTGGTCAACTAAATGCTCTATAGATATGAAGGGCAATTTCAAGTATTTATCAAAGACTCATTGGAGAATAAAATACTTTAAAAGGCTAAGGTGTGTGTGCATGCCCTCATCATCTCATTGGCTTTCAGAAGTATTGTGCTATGGAATCGGCCTCTTGAACATTCAGTAAGGCAATGTCCCAAATAGGACTTTTGTCATTCTTCCACTCCAGCCATTTCTCAGCGGGACGTCATCTCACTGTACAGACAGCAAGTCTGTGAGATGGGTCTTCATCAGGCCTTGTTTCTACTCCCTGAAGTCTTAGTTTTCCAAGCATGTGATTGGGAAAGGCGAGTTCCCATTAGTTTGGAAGCTTCAAGAAGCCTGGGACAAGGTCTTATCATACTCAAGTCATCTTCTTGGCCCCTAGCAGAGTCTCTACTACATCACAGTGGCTCAAAAAATAATTACTGACTTACACTGAACGTTGAATATTCTATATTTTCCCATGTTGTTTTTAGGAATGCAATTTCTTTATGGTGGGTAGATCTGAACAGAACTCAGTCGCATAGTGTTTAATTAGAAACACCAGTTTTAATTGAAACTAAGAAGTGATGTTGAGAATTCTTTGAATCTCCCACCAGTGCCCAATTCTCTATCATTGTAATCTTATCTCTTAGGGGAGATGTAGTCCTAGTGTTTGTAATAGTGAAGTTGGGTTATGGTTTATAGAAATTCTTCCCCAGAATAATCCTTAATATGCTTCATCTTAACACTAGAAGTGGGACCAGAGGGGCAAAAATCATTTCCCACTTTCCCTTTGAATTTATATGAATTCCGAAGTCTGTCAAACGTATATACGCATATGACGGTTGTCATATATGTGTGCATGCCTTCTAGTATACATGTGCATGTGTCTCTGAACATAAACAACTTACTTTAAAAAAATTTTTTTTAAATAAAGCATATGGAAGAAATGAAGCCTAAAAAAATTTCCCCAGAGACAGAAGGGGGAGAAAGCCTGAAACTTTGCCAGAATATTTAAGAAGCATATTGATTATGTACCATCTTTAAAAACACTCGCAAAAACCCTACAGTCTATAACAAAGTGGAATCAAAATTCGACTCCAACTGCATTTTGGAAGGTGGAGGCAAAATAGTACATATAAATCATTAGCTTCAAGCTGAACATTATTATAATAGCTTATGCCAAACGTGTACAAACGCTGCTGTCTCTTTTCACCTTCTTTCAGCTTCTGTACTTTGTTTCCAGCTTATGTAAATGAACAAAATAGTTCCACTTTTCTTAAATGTATGTAATTAGAGTAAAGGCTTTTCTTCTTCCTTAGAAAAAGTTCTGAGATAATTCTGAGTATATATTTCAGTGGTTAACACTGTTACTAATTTCATCATTTATGTGTGTGTGTGTGTGTGTGTGTGTGTGTGTGTGCATGTGCACATAATCCTTTAATGCTCCAATTATTGGGTAGTAGTATCACCTCAATATTTATAATTCTAATTTCAATGGTTTTGTGGAAAACATGTTAATTTACATTTTGAAAAAATTTGAGGGGGGAAATAAAAATCATCCTGCTCACAAACTTTGCAGAGCATTTTGCTTTTTGTATACCATGGTAACCTAATAAAGACATTGTCAGTTGGCAGATGGCATGGCATATTAGCCTCGAAATAAAATATTAGATGCCAAAACTATTAACTCCAACGTGCTCAGATGCAAAATAATATTTTTAAAATTTTTTTCTTTTTTTTAAACATTATTTTCTCTTCCTCCATCTCTTCCTCCAGTACATAGTCAACTTATTAAAAACTTCCAGAGCCTACTCAAAGGCCATCTGCAAATACTAGGAAATAATTGAAATATGCAATCAGCCAACACATACAAACTCCCCATTTCTGCATCGTTTGAGTAGAATATTTTTTTTGTCTTGCTCTTGCATATTTATCCTTGCTTCTCTCCAAGCAAACAGTTGATGGAATAAAGACTTCTCTCAGCTCTGCCCCCCCAAAATCTAAGCATCCATGGCTACAAAATGATGCGGAATCTGTATGGCTCTTCAGGCCCTGGTGAGCCCTGTTCAAAATACTGTCATGTCTCTTTAAGAGATGATAGATTTTTGCATGCAGGCTCAGCTGGCAATGCAAGTCACTCACGCCAGGTGGCAATGCTTCCATATCCCTGTTTTAGAGTATAAAGAAGATGTGGGGTACCCCTTTCCCTAAAGTTTTGTGGAAAACATGTTAATTTACATTTTGAAAAAATTTGAAGGGGGAATTATGGAGGCTGACATTCTTATTTTGTCATTTTTAGAACCTTTATTCTAAGTGTAAGTGGTATTGGATGTTTTCCTTTCCTTCCCTTTTCTCCTCCTCTTTCTTGCTGAAGATCTCATTCACTACATAACTTTTTAACCTCATCTACATCAGGACAAAAACATGACACAGAGCAAGGCATGTCATAATTTTTCCTACTAACGTAATACAGAATGAAAAGACAGTCTTTTTAGAGAGGAAAGGATTAAATATCTGTGCCCGTGTCAGCCTCCTGTCTTTTGAAATGCTGTCATGCGATTTCAGTGCCACCTAAAACGTCTTTGAGTAAAAATCTTTCTCTGCCAAATCTTACTTCGCACTCCCAGAAAGGAATTCTATGCTCAAAAGAGACAAACACAGATTCCCAGGAGACATACTCAAGGCCACTAGCTGACTAGGGAAAAAGAAACACCGCCAGGGGGACATTACAAATACAGTCAACACTCAGTTAACCAGAACTCAAGCAACCAGCAAAAAAAAAAGAAAGAAATAATATACAACTATCCAGTGTGGGTGCGGGTTAATGCAGAGTCTGCTTACATTTATCCGGCATCTACCAACCCCCATGGGTGCTGATTAACTTAGAATCTACTGTACATGGACCAATGACATGTCTCACGGATTTAAAAAACTGTGATTTTCAGATTGGAATTCCAGTATGTCCTTTACGAAAAATGAAATTTAGAGAATCTTAAAAATAATCAGGCATGATTACTACTCTTTTCTCCTACCTCTGGTTTCCACTTTCTCTTCTATCATGCATGCAACTCTACCATGCAACGAGAAGATTCATTCTGCAGCCTGAGATCAGGCAGGAGACATGTCTCTGCTGTGGTCAAGCTGTCTAATATAGAAGCTTAATTATATGTTTTGTGTCTTTAGGTTTCAGCAGTCCCAACCACCCATCAAAAAAGCCAGGGACAGAAGCATCAATAAGCTCATTTACTGGATCAAAGGATTCTTTTATTCAATCAATATTTATTAGCTGACTCCCAAGTACCTGGCACTATTCTAGGCACCAGGGATATAGTAGAGAATAAGATACATCTAGATGAAGGCAAAAGCTCAAAGTCCTTGATGGATAGGAAGCAAAATTGTGTGTGTGTGTGTGTGTGTGTGTGTGTGTGTGTGTGTGTGTGAGGGCTGCTGCCTGGAAAACATCCAGCCATAAATACCTGTACTCTTCATATTAAGTGGCTGGGTACTTTCTGGACAGCCCTCGTATACCGCTACCCACTTGTTCAAAACACTCTCTCCTACCATCCTTCCATTTTTGTTGAAATTTCCACCATGACATCAATTTCCTTGACTTATTTCAGCTCCTCATCTTTGTTTGGAGAATTTCTCTGGAGTTATAATGGGGGCAGACTCAGTTGCACACTATATGAGCTCAAAAAGTAGATTGGTTTTCCCAGTCTTTTTTGCAGTAAGGGAGTAGTTACATGATCTAAGCTCAACCAAGCTGATACTTTTGCTCTGGGCTTTGACTTGGGAGCTCTTGAGCTGAAGAAACTGGGACCATGGAGAAGCCATTCTGGCTGTGGACTGTGTGATGTAAGCAGCAGCCTTGCCTTTTCAGGGGCAATGATGTCATGACAGCATCCTGTTAAGATGCTGCACACATCTGGGGTGTAAGCTCTGGTGTCCAGCCTTTAGCACAATAGCAATGGTGCTTTCATTAATCTACTGTTTGCCACAGTTTGGGCTGTGGTTCTAGATTATGGGAAAGTCTGCATGTAGTTTTTTACCTATTTCCCCTTCCTCCTGGGCATACAGTTGGATTATATTTTTCAGTCTTCCTTCTGATTTTTTTTTTTTTTTTTGGTAACTCCCTGGCTGGGAGTCAAACCCAGGCCGCAGCGTTGAGAGCACCAAAGCCTTAGCCACTACACCACCAGGGAACTCCCTTCCTTCTGATTTAGGTGTGATCTTATTACTAAGTTCTGGCTAATAGGTTGCAGGTCAAAGAAATCTACACCACTTCCAAGTTAAAGTCACACAGACCTCCCACTAGATCCTCCATACTCTCTGCTTGCACGTATTTGCTAACACCCAGAATAACCTGCATGTCAAATTGTCAAATGTTGAACACAGCACACAGGCTTCATGGTTCCCTGAATGACTGCAGGGAGCAGAGCCTCCTTACCAATTAGATTTTAGTGAATGAGAAATAAACTTCTATTGTATTGTGCCACAGAGATTTCAGAGTTTATGTTTAGGGCACTAAATTTCCCTAACTAATGTACGCACTTATGTCAGCAGTGGAATGATGCCAGAACAAAACCCTAAAATGCTTGATTTGGGGTAAGCAAACAGGATGTGAGTGGCAAGGAAATGGGTATTAGAGGTGGGAAAGATAAAGACCTATGTTATGCAGTCACAAAATCTTTGATAAAAAACTGCCTCTTGCTATAACTCAGAAGACAGGTGAAGTGTCTGCTGACTGTTTAGCTCTAGGGGAAAGAATTGGACAACAGAACGTTAGTAGTAGTTTGCAAAAAAGTAGCTGAACTCAGGAAAGAATTGGCTTGTTTTCAAACATAAATGAAACTGAATGTCAGAAACTAGAGGTGCTGAAAAGTTGGAAAAATTGCTTCCAAAACTCATCCAGCAAGAAATCAGATCGAATAAGACTTAGCCCTGCAGCTAAGATAAGTCAAGGGTGAGGGCTTCCTATCTAGGCCTGAGGAGGACCCCAGGCACTGAGGAGATGGAGAGAGACAGGGAACTAGGAAGCCAAACCAAAGATCAAGCTTGAGAATTATGACTAGGAAAGGACTTTGGGTATGGTTACTAGCACACAAAGCTGATTGGAAGAAACACATTAGAAGTCTACTGGGTTTTTGAGGAGGTTACATTGCCAAAGAAACCATAAGCTCGTACTAAAATAAACCTTTAAGCATCAAAATAAGTTTATGCCTCCACATTCATCAGCAATATATGCACTGTGAAAGTCATGCAGCCTACAAGGAGGGCATACTTCCCTCTACCCGTATCAGAAATGGTCAAGGAGGAAAAGGACAAAGAAGAAACTTCCAGATGGTGAAGCCAGGAGCCATGAAGAACAACGGACAAAAGAGTTTCTCCCAGAAAGCCAATCTAAGGTCTATTCTGGAAACGGTCCTCACCCCCAGAGCAAGGTTTTCAAGAAGTCTGCTCATTAGAATCGAACATCTTTACATACCAGCGACTGCTATATAAACTCTTTTCCACAGGGGTGGGGGTTTGGGGGCAGTCTTTGTTCTACCATCGTATATCAGAGGTATTGGGGAGGAGCAAGTTGGCACCCAGTCCTAGTTATCGGTCACTGGACCGTGATGGGCAGGGGATCTGGCCCTGATGGAGAGCACTGAGCACGACTAGAGCATCTGGGCTTAGAGCTAAGAGGTGACTATGTCTTCCACATGGCAGGAAGCATGGTGCAGATATTTGGTGACAAGAGGATAGGCTGGAATGGAGACTGGCCAGCTGTTCCTCTTTCTTACTGGGTCCCCGCTGCACTGTTCTTCCCAAGTTCTCTTGTAGGTACGTGAATGCATGGGACTGGGTCCCGACCGACAGCGTGAGGACAGAAGTTCCCATGGATCCCCACTCCCTCTTTTCTCCCATCTGCGGACAGAGTGTGGAGCCTCAAAGGGATCTGGGGGTAATGTGTTGAAAATGTCCCAGTTCTCATCAGCCTCACTTCCTTAGGGATTGCATAGAGCGAGACTCACCTGCTGGTCTTCAAACACCAATTAGATTTTGAGTGAGAAATACATGTTGTTTTCAGCCACTGGGATTTTATGGTTCATCTCGTAAGCCAGATAGTCTATCAGTTTTACCATAAATCTACTGGTGCAGTTTTATCTTTATTCCTGCCCACCTTCCAAGCCTGGTTCTGTGGTCTTCTTGGAAATCTTATGAGTTTCTGAATACCCCTTCAATTTATTTATTTTTTTCTATTTGTCTCTCAGAATTGGCTTTTCTTATTTGCAACTCAAACCTCGACTGACACATTAATTGCAAAATTTAAATTAAATAGTGCCCTCAGCACAATGCCTGACACCAAACTATGCTACAATATGGAAGGACCAGTTTAAAATCCCCATATGAGTCAATAATTGAATCCATAATAAAGTCCAACAATATCTCAAGGCAAATTGTTTCTCATTAACTGACCAGCTACTTAGCAATGATGCTCTATGGTACTGATAAGTGGCGATGATGGGCAAAGAGGAAGTCTGAGATGTTACTGAGTTGGAGAAGGGCTGAGGAGCAGTTAATCGGGTGTAGGCCCCTGCGGAAGGAACTCAGGAGCTAAACTCAGGTGAGAATAAGCAATAAAAAATGTCAAAGAGAAGCAAACTTCATCTACTTAATTTTTCCCAAGGGCAATATTGATTATGAGTAATATATGACAATCCAGCTAGTATGGGATAAAAATTCAGAGCCTCCTCAAGATGAGAAATGGACAGGTGTTACTTGAGAATACAGCTTGATACCCAAGGACCATAATAGAATGTAGAACCTTTTCAAAGGAGGAGCCCTCAGTTCCTATGGCGTAAGTCTGTCTATCTGCACAGGAAAATGTTAATGGGCAAAATCTACCTTAGGTAGGTAGAATTCTACCTTTACTGTAAACAATAGCTTAGTTAGTTTCACTCTTGGTTGCAAGAAATAGATAGTCAATTACATGAGCTCACGCGATGAGGAGTTTATTATAAAGCTGCACATGGCAATAAGGGAGATGGAATTTTCTAGAAAGCCAAGAACATGAGCCACTTAGCTGGGTTTCATGGATCTGGAACTGAAAGATCATTCAGCATTAAAATTTAGCTCTAAAGACTTTTGAAACCTAAACCAGTATATCTTCATTCTCATTCTAAGCCATGAACATATTTCAGCTACTTTTTATATCGTTCCTGCCATAAAATATCACTGATTTATTTCATATTGTGCTCTGTTCCCATTTCTGTCACCTCTAGTGTGTGGCTTTCTTCCTCACGGCCCAATATGGGGGCCTGAGCTCCAGCCATCATATCCGTGTTTCAGAGACCAGGGTGGAAGAAGGAATAAAAAAGAAAAGGGGCAAAAAGAATGTGCCAACTTCCATGGAAGATAAATTCCTGAAAGCTACCCCATAATATTTCTGTTTATGTTGTTTCGATGAGAATTTTTTTCACGGAAGGCTGAGAAATTTAATCATTATTTTGGATGGCCACGCGTCCAACAAAAATCAGATGATTTGCTGCTGTGGAAGGAGAGCAAGTATAGATTTTGAGATGAGAAACAAATGAGAGAGAATTAAAGACCGGAAGAGCAACCTTCAGGTTTTATTTTATATATTTAACGAACACTTAATGTAGCACTTAGTAGGTTTCAGGCACTGTTCCAAAGTGCTTTACAAATGTCAAGTCTTTTTATCCTCACAGCAGCCCTATGAAATAGGTGCTGTATTATCTCCATTTTATGGATGAGGAAACTAAGGTACAAAAGAAGTTAGATCATGTGCCTGAGTCACGCAGCTTTTGAAGGACAAGACCTGGGTTCAAACCCATCCACCTGGCTCAAGTACTGCCCCAAAACTTGTAACAGAAGGATGCTTTGAGTGATACACCGACAAATGTTTTAACAACTGCTTCTCTGGCTGAATATTTTTAAGAAGTCCTGATTCTCTGGGTGGAAAGACAAAGCCCAGTAATGCTTGCTAATAATCATGGTGTAAATACTCTCATTGTGGATAAATACTGTATTTTGCCATGTATAATGTGTACTCTTTTGCCCAAATGTGTAAGGGGAAAATAAGGATGTGCATTATACATGGGTAGTACTAATTCTGTATCTATGTAAATGTTTTTAATTCTTTTATTTATGCTTATGATTTAAAGTGTTACTTAACATTTCTTGTACAGTATGTTAAAAAATAAAAGCTAAAATTCCTTTAAAATACAAAAAAAAACAAGCACCTAAATATAAGCAAATAAAAATTGGAATTAAAAAATTCAAAGATCTTTGCCCCTTTAAGTTTGGGCCAAAAAGATGGGTGCACATTATACACAGTAATGCACAATATATAGCAAAATATGGTAATCTTGAGAACAAAGATAATAGTAAAACATAGCCAAATAACTAGGAAGTGATATGTTTTGAATATTTATTATGTTTTTAAGCATGCTTTTTTTAAATTCTAAGATTGCATAACTTAACTTTTAATACTACGTTGAAAAATCAGCTCTCAAATTTCTTGAAAATTTCACAATCAGCTCACATGAGCAGGTGCCAGTCACCTTCAGCACAGTCTTGCATCGGCTATTGCAGTGGCTGGAAGTTAAGGGGGGGAAACAAAGAGTTTGGAGGTCCGCAGCAAAGAGAGGGTGGGTATTCCTGAGCCTCAGGTAGATGCTGCTCTTACTGTCCTAGGAGCATCTACCTGCTCACATAGCCATTTGGCACAGAATAGCTTCCACCTTGTTAAATGTGACATCACCCCTGTGCTTGGGGGCCTAGCCTGCTTGCTGCATGTGAATTCAGACTCAGGTCAGAGATGCCCAGAGAAAATGATGCATTTAAAATCCAGACTCATTTGTTTTCTTCTGTTGATATAAGGAATATCAATTTTAAAGATAACCAGTCTCTCATTAAGAGTTCTGTTATCTTTGACACCTGGGAAATGTCAGCAACTTTTACCAGACTTACCATTTATGCTTTTAAAAATGTCAATTAGGAGGAGGTCATGAACTATATGTTTCATGTAGACGTGATTCTATTTTGACAATGTTGTAACAATGAGCAGAACTATTAAGATGTTATTCATGTAGAAATCTTCTCAACATTCCTGGCCTTCAATTACTTCTCCCAAAGTCAGTATTAAATGAAGACAAAAATAAGTCTTTGTGAACTCACATTACTGGATATTAGCCATTTTCATCAATAGTCCAGATACTTAGTTAGAGTGACATCATCTTGGTCTCAACACTGCATTAATAATAATGATCTATAGCCATATTTATGATCCATACAATTTATCAATTGATCTATTGCAGAGGTCTTAGTAGAATTTAAATGAAGTGCCTGATGCTGGGGTATGGGACTCAGAATTGCAAAAGATTTTAGCCTATTCTCTAACCCACTTTCCTCTTCGCTCAGAAAAGGATGGGGCCTTAGACTTGATGAGCCCAACATAGGGGCAACAGCTATCTTAAGCACACAGTTAAGGGGGAAAAAAATTGTGTCAGGAGAAATTATCCCTTGTTAATAAATTGGAGAACCACTATGAATCTCCATGAACTATGGAAACATACTGGGACTCTAATTCTATTCCTCCTTGTGGTCTTGGTTTCTGTTGGGGGTGTTCCCTGATGCTCCTAGACTGGGTGGAGTAGACAGCCTTCACGATGTCCTCCAATAAAACTCCTTTCTGATATGTATGCCCTCCCACATTGTGTCAGGGTTGGTCTGTGACCAACTGAATACAGCAGAAGGGATGCTCAGTAACTTTAAAGGCTAGGTTCTGAAAACATTGTGGTTTCTGATTCTCTCTCAGATCACTGGCTCTGAGGTACAAGGGCTGCCATGTTGTAAGCAGCCCAAAAGAGAGGCCCATGTGGTGAGGAACTAAGGCCAATAGCCATGCGAGTGAGCTTTCCTGGGAGAGGATCCTTCAACCTCAGTCTAGCCTTCAGATGAGTGCAGCCCTGGCTGACATCTTGATAGTCAATCTCATGATTGACTCTGAGCCTGAACTACCCAGTCAAGTGACACCCTGACTCTTTGAGTCTCAGGATTAGTATGAGATAGAAGTGTTTGCTGTTTTAAGCTGCCAAATTTGGATAATTTGTTACACTGCAATAAATAAGTAATACATGGGCTCAGGCAGTCCTTCTAGACATTCCTACGTAACTTGTTACTCTAAATTACTATCATTTATTCAAGTGTCTGACTCCTCCACTGACTCCTCAACTTCTGCTCTGAGGAAAGGAGTTCACTTGACTCTTGAATCCCCATGCCTAGAAGAGTGCTTAGTACACAGTAGGGACTCAGTAAACGTCACTGGACAAATGAGTGAGACGAGAAAATGGGTGTGGTTTTACACAGCACTCTGAGAACTGCCAGCTAGGAAATGAGTTAGCACATTTCAAGTGGGGTTACTCTCTCCAAGTGTGAGAAATTAAAAAAAAAAATCATCGATTCTCTTCTTCTTTTGTCAGTGACCTCCTTACCACCCTCCCAAATACCTCACACGCTAATTTCTACTCTCTTAATGTCAGCCACATGGCTCCTGGAGAGGTAATCTGAGATCTAAGGAAGGAGCAGGACTCAGAAGAGGAAATTACAGCCTTGGTGGGTTATTCCCAACTCTCGCTAGGTGAGAAGGAAGAGTTTTTTCAATTCCCCAGACACAGGAGACTCATTCTGTGACAACACTGCCCAGAGGGGATTGCTCAGGGCGTGGGATATATAATTGACCTAGACCTAGGGACAAAGCAACAGTAGGGGTGGCGATAAGAGGCTTTTAAATTTTGTTATTTAGGAATTAAAAAAAAAAAACCATGTTAAGAGGAGGCCAAAAGTTCAGTGACTGCTGTAAATGGAGTGGGTGTTTGGTTACAAATGTTCCAGGACAGGTGCTTCCACTTCAGGGCCCAGCCCTGCCTCTTCTAGGAGGGTCACGTCACAAACCACGCCTCCCCTGCCCTCACATCGTACCTCCACAGCTGCCATCTCTAACTGAAAGAAGACTGTCACCCACTGCTTAACAGCAAGGATACACTGTCAGGGGGCAATTTTGTTGGGTGAACATCGAGTACGCTTAACACAAACCGAGACCACGTAGCCTACTACGCACCTAGGCTACTGCTCCTAGGCTATAAGCCTGCACGGTGTGTTACTGTACAGCATGTTACTGTACAAAACAGCAGGAGACTAAATCAAGCCCAGGACAAAATGATGCAATCGTGAGACAGTACACATGAGATGTGTGAGGCTGTTGCTGGTGTACAGGACACACTCTTCTGGAGAAAACATTTTTTTTTTTAATAGAAAGAGCACACTTTAAAATAACAATAAAAAATGTAGTATAGTAAATACATGAACCAGTAATATAGTCATTTACTATCAAGTATTATGTACTGTACATAATTGTACGTGGTATACTTTTGTATGATAACAGTGCAGTACATTTGTTTACACCATGAGTAATACATTGTACTATGACCCTACAATGGCCCTGATGTCACCGGTGATAGAAATTTTTCAGTTCCATTATAATCTTATGGGACTACTGTCCTTTATGTTGTCTGTGGTTGACTGAGATGTTGCTATGAGGCGTGTGATGGTATACAAGGTGTGACAATTAAGTTTGCCAACTTGCCACCATGCACTTACACTGGCAGCACTGTACAAACAACTCAGTAAGGTGCCATAGCCTTGGAATATCTGTGTCTCACAGCTGTGCTCGTGTCGATGTGGCGGTGTCTTGCTGAGTGGCATTCATTATTGTTGCTGTGTGTTTCTGTGTGCCGTCACAAGAACGTCAGAGCTTGAATTAGAGCAATAAAGAATATATTTCTTGTTAAAGTTGGCAAAAGCGGAAGTGAAATCAGGGACATGTTAGTCCAAGTTTATAGGAATAATGCCATGAAGAAAACATCAGTGTACAAATGGATTAAACATTTTTCTGAGGGGAGAAAAAGTGTCACTGATGAAGAGAGGTCAAGGTGGCCAGTAACGAGCAGAACTGACGAAAACATTGCAAAACTTCATTGAATTATGTGTCAAAATCATCAACTGACTGTGAGAAGCATAGCAGACCAAGTAAACATTGATAGAGAAACAGGAAAATCTTAACTGAAAATCTTGGCATGAGAAAGATGTGTGCAAAATTGTCCCAAAGGAGCTCACCCATGAACAAAAGCAAAGGGTAGTCGAAGTTTGCCAAGACCTTTTGGAGAAGCAAGATGATGTTTTGGGCCGTGTGATCACTGGTGATGAAACATGGGGGTACCAATATGACCCTGAAACAAAGCATCAAAGTGCACAATGGAAATCAGCCAGTTCTCCACAACCAAAAATTTCCATCAGTCCAAATCAAGAGTCACAACGATGTTGCTAACCTTTTTTGATATCAGATAGATTGTTCATTATGAATTTGCACCAACGGGACAGTCATCCAAGTTCACTATTTGTAAGTGCTAAAAAGGCTGCATGATAAAGTTTGCTGAAAACGACCTGAACTTTTCACCCACAACTCACAGCTCTTGCATCACGACAATGCACCAGTTCACATGGCACTGTCTGGGAGGGAGCTAGTACACAAATAACTGTATTGGAACTCCCTCCCTACTCACCTGATCTGGCCCCCAATGACTTTTTTTCTTTACCCAAAGATAAAGGAAATATTGAAAGGAAGGCATTTTGTGACATGCGGGACATCAAGGGTAACACGATGACACCTCTGATTGCCATTCCAGAAAAGGCGTTCCAAAACTGCCTTGAAGAGTGGACAAAGCACTGGCATTGGTGCAGAGCTTCCCAAGGGGAATACTTCGAAGGTGACCATAGTGATATTCAGCAGTGAGGTATGTAGCACCTCTTCTAGGATGAGTTTGCGACTTAATGGTCAGGCCTCGGGTGTAGGAGGTTTTCAAAGAACCCCTAGAGGGCTCTGAATTGCTCTATGCCCTCATGATGTGTTGATAAAGTCTTAACAAAACTTCATAAAGATCAAAAAGTCTTTACAGCCAAAGGAGTAAGTCTCCAGTGGAGTGGATGATACTAGAGATCACGTTTTTGGGCGGGTGGAGCCTTCCCAATATGCTGAAACACCACACCATTTGGGGGCACACGATCAAGCCAATTTAAATAACTTATACTTAAATTTTCTTCATGCTCAAGAATCGGGGGAGGGGAAAAGTGTGGTCCATCATCACTTTGTCATTTCCCATTAAAAACCTTTTGGGAGGAAATACATAGCACGTAGCTTGGTATTGTGAACAGGGTCGTGAGTGTGGAGCAAGACAGTTTGATTTCAGATCTGTCGTTTCTAATTGTTCAACCACAAGCAGTTGAGCTTTCTGAGTCTCAGGTTTGTTTTTTTTAACTGTAAAGTGAAGACACTAGTATTTCCCAACTAGCATTCACTAAAAACATGTTAGCTGAATCTGAAGAAGGTTCTTCAGGCCAAAGGAAATAAATAAGTTAAAAGTAGAGTTTGGGACTGCTTGATTCAATTTAAGGCCTACAGAAAAAAAGTAAATCATAGGATGCCTACCAGCTTAGGATGTTGTGCTGCTATTTTCCAAAGGTAATTAAATATAATTCCAGGAAACATAAAAACAGTAGGACTCATGAGAGCCACAAAACTGTACTTCATTGACCATGTCAAGCTCAGTCTTTTGTTTTTACATTTTCAAAAGAATATTAATAAAATGGAGACGATGCCGGGAAAAGCCACTAAAATTGAGATATTGCAAATGACTCGCCAAAAGTTCGTGAGGCCTGCAAAAGTCCTGTTGGGTCCAAGAGTTTGTGAACATCACCATTTCCACTTTAGACAATCACTGAACTTGTGCACTTATGTCTACTTGGGACTTTTATTATGATTAGGTAAAGTAGCTCAGTGACGGGTGCACACAGGCCCTCTGAGAAGTCCAGGGAAGCCCCTGCCATGCCCAGCTTTCATAATAACTAGACACACTTCTAAAAATGAAGATGTACAGAAACATGACTAGACAGCAAAGGGCCAAAAGCCTTTTTGCCTTTTGACCCCAGCCCTCTATTTAGGCACTTATTTTTGCAAATTCATTTAATAGGTGAGCTGTCCGTCTTCCTTCTTGGTGCCTCCACTTCCTCATCTGTAAAATGGGGTGAATAACCATGGGCTATCTGATAGGATCATTAAGAGGATTCAATGAATTAGTGTACGAGTATACAAAGTGCTTCAACGTGTGACAAGCATACAGTACATGCTAAATAAATGATAGTTGTCATTGTAATTATTACTACTTTTAAGGGAAAACAGCTTTTACATAAACATTACCGAAGATTTTAAGCATGGCCCTAATCCACCCAAATCCAAAGTAAATAAATATGAGGTCCCCTCTGAGGCTGGCACCCAGGCTCATGTTTCTCTGGGGGACTTCTCTAAGAAGGCTTTTGTGTTTCCCTCTTAGACACCGCTAGGTGAGCCAAATCGAATGCTATTAGTTTTCTGTCGTGGAGTAATAAATTACCACAAATTTAGCAGCTTAAAACAACACACACTTGTTATCTCACAGTGTATGTGGATCAGGAGACTGCACACAGCTTACTCGAGTCCTCTGCTTAGGGGCTCATGGCTGCAATCAAGCTATTGGCCAGGCTGCGTTCTTATTGAGAGGCCTGGCAGGGGGAGGACCTGCTTCCTCACTTATTTAGGTTGTTGACAAAATTCCTTTCTTTGCGGTGGTAGGACGAAGAGCTCCAGGTTTTTACTAGCTGTTGGTAGAGACTGCCCTCAGCTCCTAGAGGTCACCCATGGTGCCCCATGGGTTTCCCCACATGGGCTTCCCCCTTTCTTCATCAAGCCAGCAAGGAGAGGCTTGGGAACGTAGCTGCTAGCCTGACAGAGGCTCCTATGACAGCACATAATCATGCGAATGATAGCCCACCAGAGCCTGTTGATTAGAAGCAAGGCACAGGCCCTGGCCACACTCAAAGGGAGAAGATTACAGAAAGCAGGAACACCAGGAGGCCACCTCGGAGGCTGTCGTCACTGCCACAGAGAGGAAAAGACATCGTCCAATTTCCACTCACATCTCCCAATTCATTTTCTGTTCTAACCACGGAGGTCAGGCAAGGTTTAATTATCTGTTAATTAGAGGGATGAAATTTAGGAAAGGCAGAGGGAAAATAGAAAGAACCAATTTAAGGGAAGGTCAAAGAAGAGATGATTACTCTCTCATGTAAGCTGTGGCAGTGGTGATGTTCAAGTCTAATACCAGAGTCCTTCCAGGATGACTCTGGGGAAGGCAGCGAGAGGCACCTGAGGCACTGGAGGCCCAGTCGGAATTCCGCCATTCTACTTCCGGGTTGGGGCCTTAAGGATGGAAACTGGCCCTGATCATAGCAACTGGGGAGTCTTGGGGAGACAACTCTCACCTCCTTTAAATACAGAAAGGATTCTCATCAAGACATCATCCAATTAATTTCTATCCTTTCTGGGGAGGAAACAGGAATAAATGAGCCCGAATTTCAGCAAGAAGGAGTTTGTACAGACCAAAGGAAAAAATCTTAACCGTAATGGTGATTAGGCCCCGAAATAGGCTATAACGCTCAGCCTGTGGGTTGCGACCCCTTTGGGGGTCAAACGACCCTTTCCCAGGGGTCGCCTAAGACCATCGGAAAACACATATCAGATATTTACATGACGATTCATAACAGTAGCAACATGACAGTTATGAAGTAGCAACGAAAATAACTTTATGGGGGTCACCACAACATGGGGAACTGTATTAAAGGGTCGTGGCATTAGGAAGGTTGAGAACCACTGGGCTATAAGAGGTAGATATAAACATATCTGTCCCCTGAGTTTTAAGAAAATAGGCTAGGTGGTTTCCTAGATGGTGGTCCAAAGGTAGTGACGGAGTTGGTTCAGAACTTTCCCTCTGCTCAGCACATAGTAAACCCTCAGAAATAAACACTCAGTCATCCTTAGTCAGTGTGGGTTTCTATAAGCTAGACTGGGTGGCTTGTAAAGGACAGAAATTTATTTCTCATAGTTTTAGAGGCTGGGAAGTCCAAGATCAAGGAGCTGGCAGATTCCCCGTCTGGTTAAGCACCCGATTCTTGGTTGACAGATGGCCGCCTTTTCGCTGCGTCCTCACAGGACGGGAGGTGCAACAGAGCTCCCTGGATCTCTCTGAGAAGGGCACTAATCCCATTTGTGAGGGTTCCACCCTCATGACCCAGTCAGCTACCAAAGGCCCCATCTCCCAATACTATCACCTTGGGGGACAGGTTTCAATATATGAATTTTGGGGGCGGGGGTACATACAAACATTCAGTTTATAACATTTAAATATATTGATCTTTCCTCTGATGACCAGCCTGATAGCCTCATTTTGTAAACCAAGATCCTTGGACGACCTGTGTCAAAACCATCTGAAGTATTGTTTAAAACGTAGATTCCTAGGTCCAGCTATGGAAGCCATGACTAAAAATCTCTGGAGATGGGGCCTCGGTGTTTGCTTTTTGAACAAGGACCATAGGAAGGGTTCATGCACATATGAAAGCTTGCAAACCACTATAAAGGAACTAGCATCCACATCAGAACTGCAATTCCTTCATTTAAATATCCTTGCCCCTACACCACCACCCCCAACCCTAAAATTCAAATGCACAACAACTGCCTCCTCCTTTGAGCAGCCATAAAAGCACCCTACATGCTCCAGGTTTCCATCTCTAAATGCATGTGGTCAAGGAACCCAACGACATGGAGCTACTCAATGGCTGACTCCCTGTTGGTTCTCCAGGGAAATTATATACTAGACCTCTGGCCCACGCTATGGTTACCAGAATTATAAGTGAGCCCCCACCCCCATCTCTCCAGGAACCCCGTGTTCCGAGTAAAACCCCAACAATACATCTACTGCTCAGACCCTGGGGTGAAGGGACTAGGGGCACGCTTGGAAAAGTGTGTGTGGTTTGCTGCATCTTAAACCCTACCCACTGCAGAGCTGTGGTCTGAACTCTGTGTCTCTACATACCCTGCTTGCATTTTTGCAGGACCTTATTAGGGTTCCCAGGAGAGCTCTCAGATGAAGTCCAAGAAATCTGAGGAAAATGTGGAGCTTACATGATGGACTAATTTCATTTCAATAAAATTCCCATATTACATTCAATGCGCTCGGCTTTATTAAGTTTTGTCATAAACGCTGGGAACGCTTCCAAATTTAGGCTTGCACAATTATTTTTATTAGTGCGTTAACTAAAAATGGTATATGCATAAGTCAGAGTGTACATTTGACTTCATCTGGGGAGCCAAAATGAACTTTAGGTTGATTTATAGTCATTTTACCCCTGTAAATGAGATACAGGAAATAGGGGTTAGAGTTTCTGATCACAGCATTCCTCAACCCTCTGCCGGTTCCATCCACAGTTCTGCCATGAATCTAATGAATTTAAATTCCAAATGTCTATCGGCAACCCACAAAGTCACCAAACAAAGAGGCTGGCTTACTTTCAGACCCAGAGCCTTCCAAACTGGGCAAAAAAATAGAGGTTTGTTGCACTAAAGTGAGACTGGGGAGTTCTCGGAGCTTTGAAAGGTTTTAATTGCTATGGAAAAAATCCTTTCAAAGATTTTTTTCCTTAACATGGGCCCCTTGGAAACTTTTCATAGGGGAACTGTAAAATATTTATACAGCTAGCAGCACTGTTAAAAAAAAAAAAAAAAAAAAGAAGCAAGCAAGCAAGAAAGAAACATAGCACGGAATGAAAGGCAGACTTGAAACGCGCCTTGCAGATTCAGGGGGCCCAGGGAGGGGAGGGGGCTGTGATTTCAACCCCTGGGAAACAGGATTAATCCCTCCCAGCCAGGCCCACAGGCAGGGCCGACATGCAGAAGACCCTACGTTTGGTTTAAAGCTCTGCTGTTGCCATTTTGAATTGTTACTTTTTTAACGCGGGCGACACATTTACATTTTGCCCCGAGCCCTGACGGTCACGGGCTGGCCCTGCTCACGACGGCACCGGGACTGCTGCTTTCACACCTCTCAGCATGGTCCTCCCTTCTGTTAGCTCCTGTTTTTGCAGAGGAGCCTACAACTCTGGCCCTCACCTCTGACGGTCCTCAGTGCCATAAGCGCCACTTTCTGCCCGTGCAGCTCAGGACACGTGAGGTTGACAAGCCACATTCAAAATCCTAGAAAACACGACCCTGGCTGTGCGAAGAGAAGAAAAACTGGAGAATTCTGGAGTTAAAAGGAATCGCGGTGATCTCATTTTATAGAGTAAATGTAGTCCTGGAGAGAGGAGGGACATTCCCCAAGGCTACTTCGTGTATTAACATCAGCTTAGGGACATGGCCAGCGCATTCTATGGCATCTATAAACAGGGGTTAACGTGGACAGTTACAGCCCCCAAACAGCCCCCAAACTCACACAGACTCCTGCTTCAGTGTTTCCTCAACGTTTCAATAACAACGACATCATTAAAGAAAGGGCTGCAAAGATGATCCCTTTGTCCACACCAATCCCCCCCATAGTGACAAATTTTTGTTCCTCCTCCACACACCTTGTCATTTACTAGTGCAGATATTTGGTAACAAAAGTAGCGGTGTGAGTCCCGTGGCCTCTTCATGGCTTTGGCCTACCCACCAATGCAGACAGCCTGGTAACCCTGTGGACAGGAGGGAACAAAATTCAAGCGCTCCGAAAACCCACAAAGTAGGTATTAACACCCGAGCAATCAAGATTTGGCTACACCACGGCAGCTGCAGTACTGAGGGGCACGATGAGATCGAGTCTTGAACTTTCGAACAGGGGAGAACGGGTCACAGAATTACCACCACCTCTTAGATCAGAAGGGACCCTCTTGTCTCAAGGCTGACTTAATTGCCATAATGCAATTAGCATGCTGCCACTAATTATATAAGCTTTTAGATGACAGTTCAATGGCAGCACTCCCGAGACTAAACCAATTTTTTTTCATTTTTAAGTTCATCTTAAATTAATCGTAGGTAAATTGCACTGATTTCTTTTTCACATCCTGCCTTCAACTGTTTTGTTGAACACTATCACGTAATTTTAAAACTCTGGGTCTTATGCCAAAACTATGAAATAATTGTAGCATTAATAAATATAGGAAAGCATGCCCTTACCTACCTACCTCCCTAGCTTCCTCCCACCCTCCTTCCCTCCCTTCTCTCTTTCCGTTTTTCTAGATGATGGTTCTTATCAAAGATTAAACGAGCTAATCACATCCATTGCAAGAACATTCAGTTTCCAAACTCACAGACCTAGAACAGTGTCTCGTCCATGTTAAGAACTCAATAAATATTTGTTGAATAATTATCAATATTAGTGATTAGAGGCGATACTTTGGGCATGATAGAAAAAGGTTGAAGAGGCTTTGAAGCCCTAGTCCCTGATTTCAGAGTGTAGACATTCTTTTAGGAGATGAAATGTAAGCATATGAACATAACAAGTCATTCAAAAGCTACCTGAAATTTAAGACACTAAATGGTACTCTTCAATGCCTTCCTCAATGCATAGCATAGAGTATAAAATGGTATTAGACGAATTCTTCTACTGAGGAAGAAGATGGGCTTTCAATATGAGTTATCATACCTGCATACAAATGGGAGTTGACAAATGTAAATTATCTGCTATGAACCAATGGACTGTGGGTTTATTGGATGGATGTTTCACAACTGGAAACAGTTCAAACAAGCAAAGAATGCTCTATACTACCATTGGCCAGGGGCTAATTTACAGGGCAGCTCAGATTTATTTGGATATACCTCTAGAGTTCACTTTCAACAAAAATACATATTTTTTTTGCACCAAATCATGCCCAATTTTTCTATACTTTCATGATATTTGATTGAACAAAAATCTATAGCTACATCAGAATTTTTACGGATATTGAAGATTCCAAAAATAAATCATTACAGAAGAATCAGAATTTGTTTGTTTGTTTTTTAATTGAAGGCCACGTGTCTCACTCTTCTACCTAGCACTTCATTTTACTCGGGTCAAAAATTTCTCATGGCTTTGGTACTCAGTAATTTTAAAAAACACGCAAAGTACAGAAGAGCTCATATTTCCACTAATATTATCAGATAAACAGGCTGGTGTCAGCTCGGTTAGTTGGAAAAACAAGAAAGACATTTTTAAACTTAGGTAACCATCATGCTACACAGGGTTAAAATGGCAAAGGAGATCTTGGCCCCTGTAAATGAGAGTAACCCCTGGCCGTCTCTACGCCAGCCTATTCGTTACTTCCTTGCAGAAACTCTGCTGCCTCTTCCCCAGACGTGAGGCCTCTGATTATGGTTCGTGTTCCTGACAGAACACTGAACACCTGAAATTCATTAATTTTCAGCAATCATTAGATGCTCACTCCTCCCAATAGGCCATAATCTCACTGCATGTGAATGTCGATAGAGCTCATGTTTGCTCACCACCATATTTCTGGTCTGGTATGCAGTGTGCCTTCTATAAATATTGTTATGGAGCAAGAAAAAGAAAGTAAGGTTCTTTTTCATTCTGCCAAGTTCCCTGTATTACTTGGAGGTCTTTCAACTGTACATGATAAACATCCAGCTTGAACAACTTTAAATTTAAAAAGGCAATAAGGCTTATAGGTTCATAAAACCAAACCTTGGAAAGGTTCCTAAAACCAAACCTTGGCAAGACAGGCCCAGACACCATAGTCCCTCCCCTTCATTGTGAGACATTCCAAGGAAGGATTCTGATTGACTCAGCATAGTCATGTGCCCACATCTTGGACCAATCACTGTGGCGAGAAGGAGACGGTCCTCAGTTGGCCCAGCCTGAGTCCAGGCTGAGGGGGGTGTAGCGTGCTGTTTCCTAGCCCTGTCAGCTCTAACCCTGTGTGGTGGGGGACACAGCAAGCAGGAAGACAGGGAGGGACACAAAACCGTGATGCTCACAGAGTCTCCCAGCCTGGTCAGGAGGAAGAGTAGACTTCCACAGTTATGGATTCTCTCTCTTTTTTTAATGTGGGTAGTTCCCTGGCTGGGACTCGAACCCAGGCCACAGCATTGAGAGCATCAAAGCCTAAACCACTACACCACCAGGGAACTCCCTGGATTCTCAACAACAGGAGCCTTAGCATGGGTAGCTTTATTGATTTATTTATTTAAGAGCCACCTGAACTCATGACAACCCAAAAGCTCCCTCCTGTCTCTATTGACTTCTTTCTGAGGAGCAAGCATGCCCACGGGCCAAAGGCAACAGTACAATTTAATTCCAAGAGTACAACCAATATGACCGTAACAGCTTTGACTGACCGACTTAGAGAACAGGACACACATGCATCACGTTTCCCCATGTGGGCATCAGAGGGAGCAGGGGTGGCAGCAGGGGTGGCAGCAGGGGTGGCAGCAGGGTTAGGGGCAGGAAGTGCTCTGCTGCCTCCTTAAGGACGCTTTATCGCTCCTGCCCATGAAAGCACGGAGTGCGCAGTCACAGCGGACTCTTCTGGAAGCCTGGCACTCACGGCTCTGCTCCCGTGTACTCAGGGTGCCTTCTCATGCCGCTCATGTAAATCCCCTCCCCTTGCCCTGACACGCGGACAATGGGGCTGATGCCTTTTCTTCCAGGTGAGTTACACTCTGAGCCCACATGTGGCTGCCCATGAAAGATCCATTGTCTTCCTCTCTGTTTTACTTTGTCGTGTGGAGCTGGGCCTCCTCTCTGTTTACACAGGGACAGAAGAAAAGTCTGAGGAAGGTAAAAGGGTCACCGGGCCCTTTATCCTGGCTGTCCACGGTTTTCCCCTGACATTTCCTCCCATCCATCATTGTCCTCCCTCAAACTCGTCCGTGTCCCTTGAGATCCCATAATCTTTCCGGGGGAATGTCCCCTTTGGGAAACCTATTGTCAGATCATTGTGCTCTCCGCAAAGCGGTTCTGTCAGAACTTTTCCGGATTCTGTGTTCATCGCTCAGGCCACGCAGGAATATTTGCATTCTGTCTGGTTGTGGGGAACTTGGTGGTCATCTTATACCACATGCATTTTTATATCGAAAGCCATAGATCTTTATTTCTTCATTTACTTATTCTCATAGAGCTTTATTTTGCATTCCTTAGCCCCGAGCCATCATCCATATCACATCCCTTTCAAGGACAACTCGGGAAGAAGGCGCGAAACCCCACGGGAGAATTCCCTGAGGAGCCTGGGAATTGGGTCCTTTCATCTGTCATTTGGGCATGGGGGGTGGGTATGCTTGCTTGTTTACTTTGGGATAAACACTTTTAAGTTCTAATGTCTCCAACTGACTTAGTCCCAGGTACTTATGCTCATGACACTGATGTCACAGCTGTTTTAGTTGAAAATAAACACGGGGCCCAAGGGAGGAAAGAAAGGGCCCAGCTAGAACACGAGTCAGACACAGAAACACTTTTGCCTTGAAACGCGGCCTTGCTCGCCTAATGAGGGAGGGATGGAGGTATCTGCTGATTCTGGAACAAAGGATTTTGGGCGTTTTTCATTCCTGTATTTTGGAAAACATTGGCTCCAGAAGATGTGCAGAAAGTGTCCCACGGTCAAATACATTTGGGAAACAACCTGTCAGAGTTCACAGACCACGTTAGCACATCATAGGCTCTGACGGTTTCACGTTTAATAGAACCTGTTTAGCTTTGTTTAACTCAGTAGTCTCTAAACTTATTTGAGCTTGAAACACTTGCCACAATTTACCTAGAGGTCACCTGCGAAAGCAACATTCCTTGAACTACTCAATTAGAAGACAAAGAAATACAATTGTACTGTCTTAAAACTGACATGCTCTTTGTAAACATTAACAACATAAATTCTTTTTATTGTGGGACTTACTGGGGTGGCATTGGTTAACAAGAATTAGATAGGTCCCAGGTGTACCATTCTGCAGCGCATCGTCTATGCTGCATTATGTGCTCACCACCCAGGGTCCGTTCTCTTTCCATCACCGGGTATTTGACTCCCCCTCCCTCCTCTCCCACCCCTCCCCCTTACTCTCAGATAACCACTAAACTATTGACTGGGTCCCTGAGTTTTTGTTTCATTGTTGCTTTCAGTTTTATATTACACATGTGAGTGAAGTCATACGGTTCTTGGTTTTTTCTGTCTGACTTATTTCACTTAGCATGATGATCTCCAGGTCCATCCATTTTGTCGCAAATGGCAATATTTCATCTTTTCTTACAGCTGAGTAATATTCCATTGTGTGTATGTACCACAGCTTCTTTATCCAGTCATCTGTCGCAGGGCACTTTGGTTGTTTCCATGTTTTGGCCACCGTGAACAGTGCTGCGATGAACATTGGGGTACATGAGTCTTTGCACACTAAGGTTTTTAAATTTGGGGGGTAGATCCCCAGAAGGGGGATTGCTGGGTCAAATGGTAACTCCATTCCCAGTTTTCTGAGGAAACTCCACACTGTCCTCCGGCTGTACCAATTGCACTCCCACCAGCAGTGTGTGAGGGTTCCTTGTTCTCCACAGCCTCCCCAGCACTGGTTATTCCTTGTTAAAGACATCGATTTAACTCCCTTCCTCAATTACTGCTTCACTGCATCTCTCAGAGACCTGAGCCAGAAGCCTTATTGACTCAGAGGCAGAGCTTGGCGGGTGGGTCCTTGACATCTTGAGCAAGACAACAGGCATGAGAGACAGGCGTTATAGCCAGGAAAGTGATTTTTAAAAATCCCTTTGGCTCCAAGTTGACACAACTCTTAACTAGGGATTCAGTTTGGTGAGTCGGGAAGCCCACTGTCTCCAGTGCCAGCAGCATGATGGGGACAATTATGGAGAAAGAGGGTGGAGGCTGAACTAATCAGATCTGTTCCAATTTTCCCTTCAGGAACCTCTGATTAGAGACGAGGGAGAACTGGGTAAATAAGGAGTGTTCAAGTCCTACCCCGGAGACCTGGGGTTTAACCTGTGGTGTGGACAGGAGGAGTATTTGGAATTAGTTTTACTGCTCTGTCCTAGGTTCCCACAGGGCATGGACGCCACCCACGAGTTTTTATAGCACGTAGAAGACAGATGGTTGAGAGCCAGCAAGGATACTACAGGACCAGATAGGCCACAGGGCAGAGATCTGGGGGATCCCTAGCATCCAAGAGGGCCAGGAGAAGGCCGAGTCAGACAGAAAGGGCCCTTGACCATGGTGAGAGGAGCCAGACGGCAGGGATTGCCACCACCACCATCAGGATTTGTCCCTGCAGAAATACAAGGCAAAACAAGGACGTGGTGTGGTCTACGACCCCTCCTCTGCCCCGAGAAGCTCACGTGACCCCTGCTGCCTGCCCTCACCGTGGACCCGAGGCCATCTTGTAGAGAATCTGGGGAAAGAGGGCAGAAGTAATTATCACCGAGGCACCACGCAGAAAGGCTGAGCCTTACTCCAGGGAATACTTACATTAGGGGATCGGACACTGAACTGAACATTTAGTTCTTTCCTACCTGTCCATCTGTAAGGAGTGGCTTCCGAGAAAACCCGAGTTGAAAATAAATATAAAAGAGACTGTATTGTTTTCTGCACACCCGAGTTTTAGTGTGATTGAAATTTCAGACATTACTACATCCTGTTTTGTCTTTTTTTTTGTTTTTTGTTTGTTGTTTTGATAGTCACAAAAGCTTATCTGGGGCCACCGAATCCCCAGCATTTGTAGTACTTGGAGCTGCAGGATTTGTCACAGTGCATCAAAAGCTTTCGGCGTGGCACTGGGACTAGTGGTTTACTTGGCTGCTGTCTAGTTGGACCATGAGCTACTTCACCGCAGAGAACTAGTTTCCTTCATTCCCCTCTCCTCCAACACAAAAAATAGCACCTTAATATAATAAATATTCAGTAAGCATTAGTTGAAAGGAAAGAATGGATGGATGGATGGATGGATGAAGGAAGGGAGGGGAAAATATGCTCAACTTCTGCATCTCAATTGATGCTCTACAGGGGATCTCACCTGGGTATTCTTTTTGATTCGAGAATGAACAACGGGGCCTCCTTAGAGAGTTTGGCGGCATCCACCTTTATAGGTACAATGTCCTTTCTCTTCTTTATCTCCTTCCTCTGGTTTCAACTGCTTGCTTTGGTCTTGTTCCTTGGCCTTTCTTGCCTGAGTGTGTTTTGGAAATAAAAGTGATGTTGGCCCAGAGCATGGAGGAGTGGTTCTGCCTGTGAGTGTTCCCAAGTCCTCCTGAACTGTGACTCAGGGAAAGTTTTCAATTTATATGACAGTTCTTGGCTTAGAGATAAAAGAGAGCCTTCTCTTCGGAGTTTGGTAACCTTGCTAATCACTAATGACTCCTGTCCCTGGCTTCATCCTTTACCTCCATCCCCCCTACCACCGTAATTGCTGTAGACAAGACGTAGGTTGACATGACTTTGTAGTCTCTGTACAATCCTCTGAGTTCCCGTGAGGCTTTGTAGTAACCCATTTTGTTGGATTATAACTGCATTTATGCCTGTTTATTTTCTCTTTTGATTGCAAGCTCACAGAGAGCTTTCTTTGTCTTCACTATTGCATCTCTCTGTTTGACAGTATGGACATTTAGTATGTATTTGCCAACTGATTAGCCTGGATAATTTATGATGCCTTAAAAGCAGGAAAAACAAAAACCTTCCCAATGCATAGCGGTCTTCATGTTTTCTGCCCCAGTTCGTTCAGCAAGGGTATCAGATGTCACGGAATGTCTGCCTTCCACGTCACGCCTGGGTATTTCAGGGAGCACCAGGAGGACAGACAGAATGAAGTCCATTTTTATCCTGGGAGCCTCTCAGAGCTCCTAAAGATGCGAAGCCCTCAAGTGGCAAAATGGGGCTGGGCTCCTTCAGGTCTCCCTGCGTGGGAGCCATGCGGAGACCCAGGAGAAGTGGGGAGGAGGCTCCCTCCCTTTGCTTATGCCCTTCCCACAAAAGCCAGAAGAGATGAGTGTATCTCTAAGAACGACTCCTTAATCCCTTTTGGGGGTCAGTATCAAGAGGAAGCTTTCTCAGCCCTCCCAACGAGGGGCTCAGTACGTATGTGCACTCTTACCACCCCCGTGGCTTCCCTTCTCATAATCAGATGGTGCTGAATCACAAGTGCCAGGTGACTTCTCTGTTTCTTCCATTAGCCTGACAATGCCATGAAGACAAGGTATTGTCTATTTTGTATACTCCCATGTTCTCTTCACCTACCATTATACCTGGGATGTGATAACAGTAACAATTACAGGAATTATGACAATAATAATAATTGCAGTGAATACTTACATAGTACTTTCTCTGAACCAGATGCTTTCCCTACACTCGCTCAGTCAGTGCTCACAACAGCCCTTGGAGGTAGGAACTATTATCACCCACAGTTTGTATACACATAAACTGAGGCACGAAGAGGCTTAGGGACTTGCCCAAGGTCACCCAACAAAGTAATTGGTGGACCTGAAATTTAAACACAGGAATCTGGCTCCATAGCCCATGTGTTCCACTGCTAGGCTGTACCCCGAGACACTGCCCCAGGCCACGTGGGACCATGCTGTACATCAGCCGTGTCCAACATTTTGGCTTCCCTGAGCCACAGTGGCAGAAGAATCGTCTTTGGCCACACATAAAATACTAATGACAGCTAATGACAGCTAATAAGTTTTTTAAAAGTCACAAAAGAATTCATTCTGTTTTAAGAATTGGTGTTGGGCCACATTCAAAGCCGTCCTGGGCTGCAGGTTGCATATGCCTGGTGTACATTGTTACCTGAGTGATGGGCACCTTCTTGGAAGCAGATGTACTCAGACTGGCCAGAGGAGATCGCTGTCAGCGGGTGGGAGGAACTCCCAGCATGACAGGGAGGAGGGACCTCAAGTTTATGGATGTGACAGGACACGTAAACAGGCATAGCAGTAGAGAAAGGTAATAGAAGAGTGGATGGTTCGAGAACCTGGGGGAGAAGTCAGGGGGCACAGTTAGAAAATAGCATAAGGAGGTAATATGAAGGAGACAAAGATACACCTGAAGCAGAATTTTGGATATTTAGGCTGACTAGAAGTCCCATTTTAAACGGGACAGAAAACAAGAGGACTGTCCCATTTCAAACGTGTGGTCAGCCTATCTCACTGGACTAAATTCAAGGTGTCAGGAGGCTAATGAGACGTACCATTTGGAATGGGACAGTCCCGTTGTTTTCCGTCCCATTTTCAAAAGATAAGTCAGGTCAGCCTAGTTTTATTTCTATGTGAAGCCATCTCTAGAGTTCCTATACCACCTCTTCAAGAAAACCTTTAGTGCAGATCTAGTTTATGTTTGAATTCAGCTTTCTTTAAGCGAGACACTTTCCTAAGACTGAGCTCCATGGAGCTGCAGAATTATTTCAGGTTTTATAAGCAGCTTCTGAAGTGGGTGAGTTCATGGCTATAGCCCAGTCCTGTCTTCAGGTCTCTTGGGCAAACAATAAGGAGAAACGGCCACGGTTGGAGCTTGAAACCAGCTTGCATTTAGGATTTCTGATCAAATTTCCTCCTGTTTGGGAGTTTGGGACAGATGTATTCAAGAAACTGTGAAAGAGAAGGAAGGAAGGAAAGGATGCGATGGTGTGGAAATAAGAAAAAGAGAACGTGAAAGGGGATGCAGAGCCACCCCCTTCTTGGATTTGTAGTGGTGTGAGTTTTGAAACTGCTCCAGCCTCTACAGACAGGGCAGGATGGATGTGCCTTCATGAGTCACACTTGCCTTTGTAATGGAATTTTCTGCCTTGGGGCCTTTGAACGTTGACATCAAATACAATATATTCGTTTAAAACCACCTCTGGATAAAGACAACACTGTTGAGCTAATTCCCCAGCTTATAGGTAAGAGACTCTCTGGTCCTCAGATCTTGATGGGAGCAGGTGAAAACAGGACTTCCCTTCTGCCACCAGAAGAGTTCCCGTAGGGTAGGAAAAAACCAAAAAGAATCGCCTTCTCGATGAACAATAACAACCAGCGCCATCTAGTGGCAAGTTGTGTTTCTGTGTTTACCTTGGACCCGGCTCGACCGTGACCTCCTGACCTAGCCCTTCGCCCCTTATCAAACAAGCTGAAAAACACACCTTTGCCTTCCTGCTGGCAACATGACCCAAAATCAAATGGCAGAGCTTAGGTGAAGACAGCAGGGTGTTAAAGTTACTGCCGACCAGAGGCTGACCCCAAGGCGTGCTTTTGGGGGTGGGGGCAACTTTTAAATGCTGGGAAGTCCACACAAATAACAAAGATCTTTTTTTTTTTTTTTCTGGGAATTCACAATGGATATACATCACTTTACCCAACCCTTCCAGTCCCCGTTTGGATAATTAACCAAAGCACAAAGAGGTCAGAAGCGGCAGCGGGGGAATTCGTATCCAGGTCTGTTTAGAAAACCTTTCTCTCTGCTTTAGCTTTTGTGGGACCTCTCCTCTGCCAGTTACCCCTCTGGCAGGCCCAAGTGCCCAGGCCTTGCTTGCCACAGATCTGAGACTTTTCAGGGTGAAGTGACTGAGATGAAGGGCAACACCTGGGAACAAGTAGGGACTCTGGAAGGATCCTCAGTGTCTCCTACTCCTATTGGCTAAAGGACAGAGAGGAGAAACAGCCCACATGCCAGCTATCAATACTCCGATCCGGTGAGTGAAGTTTTTTAGCAGCTGTCGGTAAATAGGTGCTCTCTCTGCAAAGTCACCGCCAGCTGCCACTCCCAGGGACCTTAGTGCTCCAACGAGCTGGACTTAGACTCCCATCCTCACAACGAGGCCTGCAGCAATCCCCCCACCCATCCCTTCTGCCCATTCAGATCTGGTTCTGATCAATCATCTTCTATGTGTTAGTGTCTTTTTATTGCACCAAGAATCCTTCAACTATATCCTTTATATTCTTTATATTCTAATTATAAACTATATTCTTTATACTAATTAGATAGATGTTGATATTCAAGAAGTACCCATTTTATTACTAGTTTACTTTAGCCTTTTCAACGTATAACTTGATCAGAAAAAGGAACGTTAATTTCTTTTATTTGTGGAAACTTACAGAAATATGAACATAGAAAAATATGGACATAGAAAAACCCTCTTCAATTCAACAGGTTAATGGTGGAAATTAAGACGATAGTTCTGCCCTAGTAGATTGTAGAGAGCAAGCAAGAGGCACTCAGCTGAAGCCATAAGCTTATGGTAATAAAGCAAGTATATGTAGTTCTGGGTATTTAATGTAGTTACTCAATTACGGTTACCTAAGTCAAGAATTTTGCTTGAGCAAACTCTAATAGACCATGGCAATGAGACCAATAGGAGAGACATGAAGTAATAAGTTACACAGAATTCAGACTCCCTCTTTGGGGAGTTGACTCCCCCAAAAAGAGAAGAAAAAGAAGTCTCCCTGACTTTGCAATGAGCAAATGATTTCACATTTTGAGTGAAGCATATAGGGATAGCAATGTCATTGAGTGGTGAAAGCTATAGCTGTCAAAAGTTACGTGATCAAAACAAAAATTTTGCTGGTACTCCAATGTCTCGTTGTTAATGTTAAAAAGCTGTCAGGGAATTCAGTTTGTGAATGGCTTACCTTTGCCCTGAAATGCTTTAGAGCTGACATTTTGGAGAGGTAATTTTTGAGGGATTATATCAGAGACACTCTGACTTTTGCATCAACAAGTATTGACTTTGGTAGGAAATGTAGACACGGCGAGCGAGGAAACAGTGGCATCTGTTGAAGCATTTGTAAAACAGTTTTTAAAAAGTTAATAGTGGATATTGTCTCCAAGTTCATGTAATTAAAAGACAGAATGAACTTCCTCTGATAACCCAGGCTCTAACGTTTCTGAACACCCACTTGATATAGAGCTGGTTTTAGAACAAAATCCAATATATTTTAATATCATCAGCAAGAAGACAGATAAGAAATCCAATGTTAACAAATGGTTAGTGAAAACCACCTTTGATTTTGATAACCCTTGCTCACGGTAAGCACGTGAAGAGGGAGTGAATGAGCACGCCATACTTGAATAAGGATCTGGTCATTCAGGGGGTTCTGACTTGTGCTACTCTATCGACTCCTTTAACTTCTGACACCCATGGCAGGGCGTCCTTTTCCTAATAGAAATCTCATGGTAGCCTTTCTACTGATGGAGGGTAGATGGAGGGTGGATGGAGAGTGAGGACACAAAGCAACCTTGGAATAATAAAAATAAAGATGATTTGTTGCATCCGTACTAGGTACCAGTATTGTATTTCTATTCCGTGCCACGGTACTAAGTGCTTTTGGTCTATTTCTTTTACATTAGTCTGTTAACCCCCCTCCCCTCATTTTCCCTTTTTTCTCTGAGAGCTTAGATAACTTGCCCAAGTTCAAGTGGATTTTTATGGGCAGAGTCAGACGATTTTGCACTCTTTTCCGGCCAGGCTGGGAGAGCAGCCATTCGGGGCCAGGGACAGAGGAGCGAGAACAGGAAGTGCTCCCTGTGTGCACACAGTTGCTCACTAACCTCGAAGTTGAGCCTAGACTAATTATGATATCCTGACACTCCCTTCCCACTGACTGCTTTCCCCTTCTCACAAGCAGTGAAGGTGTTAACAGGTTAACAGTCTGGCCCCTGAGCTCATGGGTTTGTGGAAGTAGACAGCCCCTAAAAGGTGTACTCCAGTAATACAAAGGATAAAGCCTCCCGGGAAGACACCTCCAGCATCTTCAGGGGCTGGCAATTCCCTCACTGTGGGACAGACCTCAAGCTAAGGGACAGCTCTGTTGATGCTACGGACACAGAGGATTGGTCCAGTGATGACACCTGACCAGAACCAAGCCAATCTGATCCTCCCTAAGGATATTTGGAACAGTGACAAATGTGCTCTCCTGCAGGCAGCGACCCTGTAAAGTATGAAGAGCAGACATTGCTGCTGGTGGCCATGTTTGCTGCCACAGAGACGTGAGTTTGAGAGAATATAGGCAACATGCAGAAAGAAGTGTGGGATGAAATGGACAGTGTGTCCTGGTCATCGGTCACAGCCAAGTTCCAATTGTTTCTGAAGGCCCCTTGTCCTCGTGCCTGGATACATGCCCCTGTTTAAATCAGGACATGCAGTGTTTCTGCCACTTGCAACCACGAAGTTCTGCCTGACACAATCTCCTTCCTGAAAGGATTAATTCATTGCATTTTCAGTCTCCTAATAAAATATGGATCACCTCGGATGGGCTTCTTCTGTAAGCTGTTTTTAACTAAAGCACAATTGCAATTCAGCTGTCTTCTTAGAAGCCTACTGAGTGCCAGTCAGCTGAGAAAACCTTGCAGACTTGAGGCTACACCTTACGGAGAAGGGGCGTAAGACTTCTGGGGGAAGGTGGAGAGGAGGGCACTAGGAAACAAATTACAGGAAGGAGGGCCCTTGGGGTAGATAATGGTCTTGAAAGTGAGTCTTGGAGGAAACAATGAACATATTCTTTTTACTTTATGATATTCTGAGGTTGATCCTTTTGGGCCCATAGTCAAATAGAAATGGCTTTTTTTTTTTTTTGGAAGAGGGGGACAATCTTTATTTCGGGTTTCCTATAATAGAATACTATTTCTAAAAATTCACTGATTCAGAAAGAACAGATTCTGGGCCCTCCCTCAGCACATATTTTTATGTAAAATTATTTTTAGTATTTCCTAAATAACAAGCACGAGTTCTTGCGAGGCCATCTGTGAGGCAGCGGCTAGAGGCATTAAAAAAGCACCTTCTAGTGATCCCTTATCTGAAACATGGCGGGCAATAATTTTAGTGCAGTCAAACTCATTATAACATAGTTACAGTTGACATTTTCAGGCTGTCTTGCTTCATGTTTTTAAGTCCTGGGGAAAGGCCCATTAAAGTCATGTTACTCACATTAATTCAACATCGAGCCATTTATAATACAAACCCCAGTCTTTTGGAAAATGTCATTAAAAAAGTTTCACCATATATGGACACTATTTATTGCTTGAGCCCCATTGTCTACTTATAACATGCCCTTTATCAGGCCCAAATGCCCACTTCAGAGAATTGCATTTTGAGCAACAACTGCCTTCTTACATTATCCAATGATGCAGGAAAGTTAAATTACAGCCAGTTCATATCATCGAAACAAAATGTTTCCTGCAATTACTGATAAGGGACAGTTCATTTTCTCTCTGTCATCCTGGAAAAAAAAAAAAACCAAAAAAAAAAAAAAAACCAAAAAAAACAAAAACAACCCTCCTAACAACAATTCATGCCTGGTTAAACAGGATTTCCACATCTACCGCTGACATCTTTCCAAATAATTCCGGGTTGTTATTACTGTACAGCCCTGGCAAGGCTCAAAAGCAAGCGGACCTGACGAGTCTGCTCAAAGCAGAGCTTAAGTAGTTGTAATTAATAATAATTACATGCCCACTACACTCCAGTTTTATCATATTATCCGTCAGTGCAAATAAAAAAACCCACACACAACACGCTTGCAACAGGATTAGTGCATGAGTAAAGCCACTCTGTGTATGCCGTCTCTCTAAAGTTGAAAATATTCGTGGCGGCGTCTGTTTCCTTGATTGTCGTTATCCCGTGTCTGGTTGCAAAACACTGCGTGGAGGGAGTGCGGCTTGGGACCAGTGTCGCCTTCTTCCAAAAGCCTCCTCCCCTCTTGCCGTGACTCGGATTCGAACCGAGGTTGCTGCGGCCACAACGCAGAGTACTAACCACTATACGATCACGGCAAGCTATAGCATGGCTGGGCACTGGCTTCCTCGAAGAGCTACTGCAATATGAAAACTTGTGGAAACACTGCCATCTATTGCTTAAACGTGTACACTTCCCTAATATCGGGAAAGAGGAACAGTGCTTCAGGAATCTCTAATTATTTAGAGGAACGATAACAAGGTGGCTCAACGTGACAACCACCATTGTCTTCTTGGCTGACTGGGGGCATTGTTTTAGGTAAGAGTCACAAAAATCACCGTCCAGGAAATGGCAATCAAAATAACAAGACCAAAAGAAACCGGTCTGTTGACTCATGCTTCCTACTTCTAACCAATAACGAATATAGATTTCCCACCCCTTTCACCTATGTTGCATTGAGTGGCCTCTGAGTCTGAGCCCCTTTTGTGGTTTCCCCAACGCTAGCCTTATTTCTGGGTGCTTAGGTAGCTCAGCCATAAAAAAAAAAAAAAAAATATATATATATATATATATATATATATATATATGGCAGGAACAAAATGGCCTGAGGTCTGGGGCGATGCGGAGAGGGCTGTTTCTCCTATTAGAGGAAGTCAGAGTGACTCCACCCTGCCTGAGAAAAGACCCCCTTTCAAACCCAATGAAACCTAAAGCTATTTTTCCTGCCAGACTAGGTAGGCCATGAAGCCACAATAATATCAAAAAACAAAGCAAAACTTCCCAATAACACTGGCAACCTACCACAGGAAGAAACTGAGTGTTCCATGCTTCATATAGTACGTTTCAAAGGGAAATTATTAATAAGTTACTTTGTTATAAAAATGAACCGTTAAAGTCATTCCAGCGTTGAATATCTTAACAGAAAACATACAGGAAAACAGATTTCTAATCAATGGGTTTTATCAGGTGTCTCCTTTGAGACTTCTGAACAGAGGGGACCTGGGGCAGCTGGAGTTAGCTGACACCGCGTGTCGGGTGGTAAGACCCTGAGCCACCTGTTGAGTGGATGCCAACAGCTCCAGGACTTCTGGAAGGAGGATATCCCTGCACGTGAAAGCTCCAGACACCAATGGTCACACATTCCCTCTGCTCTGATCATCCATAGCCCCTCTAACTACCTTCACACTCACCAATGCGTTTTCCTCCGTGGTCACATAGAAGAGTATTGCCCCGAGTCCCTGAGCCCCATGATTCTGTGCAGGGACAAGGGCTGGAATAGGAACACACATAAGTAAATCTGGTGAGAAGTCACTCTATGGCTAGGGGGCAAAGCAAATCTCCTGGGCGGCAAACGGCCGTTCCCCAAAGAACCATCATTTGTGCAGCACTTGTACTTTCTGCTATGGGTGCATGCCAACTGGACAATAAGAGAAAACATACATATATTTAAATCAATGCAGAGAGTACAAAATTATGCAAACAGACTTTCTGGATTCTGAATTTGGCTCTGTTATGGGCTACGTGGGAGAACTTGGCTTAGTTAACCTTTGTGCCTCAGTTTCCTCATCTGTAAAGTGGAGATAATAACAGTACTTACTTCCTAGGATTCTTAAGAGGATTGAATCAGTTATTACATACCAAAAACTTAAAATAGTCCTGTCACATACAAGTACTGTAGAAATAATACACGATTATTATTTTTTTCTGACTTTACTATGTCAACCCTGATGTTATTATCACTTATCTACAAATTTTTTCATCACTCACAAATACTTGTTGGGGACCTAATATAGTTCAGACATTTTTCTGCATCTTAAGGACTCAACGGAGAACAAGAGAGACATGTATCATGATTTCATGTAATTTCCATCTAGAGATACAGGTGAATAACAGATGAATAAACAGATGGAATACAGTAAACTCTGCACTAACTGGAGCTCAAGTAACCAGCACTCCTAAGCAACGGGCAAAACTTTTTTGCCCGTTGCTTGAGATTTTGCTGGTTGCTTGAGAGTGCCTGCTACTTGAATGGCAGTTAACAGAGAATCTACTTATATTTATCCAGCATCTAGCAATCCTCTTGGGTGCCAGTTAACTGAGCATCTGCTGTATATGAGCTGGTGACATAAAAAGGTGTTATATATGAGAGCGTCCCAGAAAAAAATCCAGCCATAAAGGCCACTGTTTTTCATATTACATGCCTAGATACTTTCTGGACAGCCCTTGTGTATATGTACTCATATATACATACATATATTTCTTCAAGTTTTCAAGATCAGTTGAAGTAGAGAAAGGCACTTGAAAGAGAAAATGAGAGAAGGAGAGAAGGAGGAGGGAGGGAGAGGAGGAGGGAGGGGAAGAGAAAGGAGAGAGAGAGAGAGTGCACGGAAGTCACTTGCTTTGTTTGGATTCTAGTCTTTTCTCCAGCTCTTCTACCTGTGTGATCTTGGGCTGGTCACTGGACCTCTCTGGGTCTCTATTTCCTCATTGGTAAGGTAAAGAGGATTGGACTAGATGAGTTCTCAGATTCTTTACTTCTCTCCTGTGCCATAGATTTAATTTATAGAAATACATTCACAAACAGTCCTTTGGTCAGCTTCTAAATGTTGTCAGCCTCATCTCCCTGCCTACAACACAGGAGTGTTTTCAGTACATTGGGGTTGAGCTCTTGGTTTAAGTCGGCTGTACAGAAGCATTTCTTGCTTGTAGAGGGTACTTAACTATGGAATTCATTCTAGAAGAAGACGGTGGGCTTCCCTTTCCAGGACGCCTTTGAAAATAAGACTGCTGCTCACTGGCATCTTTTTGTTAGACTCGATGGGGCAAGAGCCTTCCTGCTTCTCCTGCCGCTGCCTGACTACAAGATTCCCCTTCTGATGGAGTTGTTACTTTCCTTGGTTTTTCATAATGGAGTCAAACAGAGGAGCCAGGGCTGACAAGAGGTCTCCGGGACGGGTGGGGGGCCCCCACTTCCCCAGCTGGGTCCTGCCCCCAGTGTTGCCAACCCTCCCTCTTTTCCCAGACCAAGCTCTGTTTTCTCCCCTCCTTCCCGCCTCCCAGCCTGCCTCCTGCCTCGCTGGGGGTGGGGAAATGACAGTCAGATCCATCCCTGGGCTGGAGGCCAAGAGCAGCGCTCGGCGGGGCTGGGGCTGGCCCCATGCCCAGCTTTCAGACAAAGACAGGTTGGGCACCTCCCTGCAAAGAAGGCTCCGGGTCCTTCCTCCCGGAGTCCTGTCTCTAGTCACACAGCAGCCAGCTGCGACCTTAGGGGGACCTTAAAACCACTTCTTTCTTGGGCACTTTCTAGAACCTCATTCCCATCCCAGGGAACAGGATTTCTGTGTGTGTGTGTGTGTGTGTGTGTGTTTTGTGGGGGTTGGCGGGAAAGAAGAAGAAAGAGGGAGGAAGGAAGGGAGGAGGGAAGGAGGGAAGGCGAGAAGAGCTGGAGAAATTTGGCACATGTAAGGGAACCAAAGATTGCTGCTAATGGACACCCCTGGGAATTTTTAGGGGGGAAATAAAGTAGCAGAAAGTACCCAGCCAGGCCCAGGAAAAAGAGACGCACGTATGGCTGGATTTTTCCTGGACAGCCCCTCGCGGAGGCACCCAACTAAATGGTAGCTCCAGATCTGAAACTTTTAAGGGTGTCACCTGTATCACCCCAAAACACTGAAAGCTGAACAGTCTTAAATTTGACCACTTTGGTCACGGTCCCTGCCCGTATCAGAAAATCACTGGGAAATCACAACGCGATGGAGAAAATGGATGATTTCTCAGCAGGCCTGTAATCACCAAATATTTTAACAGTTTACATTTTCAAGAGTAAACTGCCTGGAGTGCTTTTCCCCCTTGCTTATTAATGAGTTCTATTTAACCAAGTCAGACATTTTGCTGGGGGGAAAGCTGGAGTGGTGGGGGTGGGCGTGGGGGAGGGCGTGGGGGAGGGGCCGCTGGTTTCATTTTAATTTTTTTTGCCTGAGGGCACCATTAGAAAACTCCAGATGCAAAGCTTTCTAATAGAATTCCTCATCTGACACAGCTCTCTGGAAGACGTGGGCCTAACCTTTACGATCTGGCAGGCCAGGCCTCTATTTGGAATCCTTATGAGGGGGGCTGCTCCATTAATGATAATGTGCCATAATCACGTGGAGCCCCGAGAACAGCTGAAGGCCTGGGGCAGCAGAGAATGAGGCCTCTGCATAGAGGAAAAGTGGAAGCCCCTACCCCCGAGGAAGCGGAGGTGGAGACAGGCGGCCTAATAGTGGAGGGCAAGGGAATGAGTCCGGACTCCATTTTTAATTCCTCTCACATTGGGAAGCTGAAGTTTGAGGAAAGGGACGTGTTGGCCGGATAAAGACCAGTTAGCATTCTAGATTCATGGTCGCGAGGGTTCTCACCAATCCCCGTGGAGCTATTTTTCTTAAAGCAGTTTACGCATAGGCTCCTGGGTGGTTCTGGGGCTGATAGCCTTGCACAAATAATTTAACCTGTCCATGCTTACTGTTCCTTCATACAAAGGGGACAATAATATCAAATTGATAGGGCTCTTGGAAGGAGTAAATAAGCATGCAATGCATTTTAAGAAGTGCCCAGAATCTGTTGTAGTAAGTACTTGACCGTGATTAGCTAGATTTTGGTGAGACCAGACAGGGAAGGGAGGTGCTCTGAGCCCCAGGCCAGGATGAGAAAGGGCCAGGACAGCAGGCACATGCCAGGACCCAGAGGTGGCCTGTCGTTCACTGACTATGATGACAAGTGGCATCAAGACCAAGTGATGAGTTAGCTGTTAGAGAGACTAATGCCTCAGGGTCTGGACAGGTGGTTCCAATGGGGACGTGGCTAAGACACATGGTGAGACTAAGGACAGAGGCAGAAGCACAGCACAAGATTCACGAAGGCCTCCAAAGCAGAGGTCATTGGTCCCAGGCTGTCTTGTCCCTTTCGCCCTGAAGGAGCTAACACTGAAGCCTATGTAGTCACCAGGTAAATGTGGCCATGAGAGAACAAGGGCTTTAGGGCGGCAGCTGGAGGAAGAAGGGGTGGCTGAGACCCACGGGAGCCCAGAGTCGTTCCTCAGTGATCTTTCGTACAGAAGGACCTTTGTCTAGATCAAGCTCGACCAACCTGCAGACCTCTGGTTGCACATGGCCCACCATGGCTTTGAATTATGAAGAAATTTATAAACTTTCTTAAAACAGTGAGATATTTTTGCAACTTTTTTTTTTTAGCTCATCAGCTATTGTTGGTAATAGTGTTTTATACGTGGCCCAAGACAATTCTTCTTCTTCCCATGTGGCCCAGAGAAGCCAATAGACTGGACACCCCTGGTCTAGATCTTACTTTTAAAGTCCTGATGACAAGTTTGCTCTTAAAGTGCCTGAGCTCTCACATGGATCAGGTTGGGGTGGGGCTAGGGGATGCCATGACCGTGGCTCTCTGCAAAGGAGTGGACTCTGACGAATCTTTCTGTCTCCCACATGCTTAACCTGAGCGCCTTGTCCAGAGCATAGGCTGGCCATATTAAAATATTGCGTTGGCTTAGGTGTGGATCAGAACTCGAATGCCTGGCCTCACTTTAGAGCGGCAGAATGAGCTGCTAAATATTTAAGAGCTCTTAAATGAGCCTCTTTTCCTTCTGTTTAGGTGTTTTGTTACCGGTGAGTTTAACCTTGCTATTCCTAAAATACATTTCTTTCACAAACACACTTACGTTGCATTGCATAGCGTCTGTGTCCAATTCTGACTTCCTCTGTGAATGTCAGTAACTGCTGGCACCGTCATCTCTCCAGACTGATGTGAGGCCGTGAAATAAGCAAGCTTGGCACAGATCAGGAAGGGGCTGCTATCCAAGTGGTCAGACTTTAATAATATGGAAATTAGAAATATGTGAAAATACTAGTAGCACCCCCTGACCTCAGTTCTTCTGGGGAGAGAGAGAAAGAAGGGGGTGGGGGGCGGGGAGGGACAGACAGACCAGGAGACTGCATAGCTTCATGGAATGAACACTAGATCACCTGTTCATGTTTTGTTCTGCTTTATTCATGATGAAGCTGATAATCTGGGAACACTTATTTATAAACTTCCTTTGCCTCATTGACTTGAAAAGGAATAACAGATCTGCTCCTTGTCTGCTACACAAAGGTACTACGAAAAAATTTGAAATATTCAGAATGGTTTGAAAGGTGCTGCACAGACTCTATAAGTGCAATTATTCTTACTATTATCATCATGACGATAGCCACTACTCATGTGTAAGACAAATATTAAGTTTACAAGATGAAGGAAGATTTCTACCCTAGGTAACCTTAGAACTGTAACGGTATCTTGGATGAGAAACTTGACCCTCTGACAGCTTTTGCTTAATTATAGTCAACTCTTTGAGTGAGCTGAAGAGGGGAGAGGAAGGGGGAATGGGGCGGAGGGGGGGGAGGGAGAGGGAGAGAGAGAGAGAGAGAGAGCAAGCGCATGCGTGACCAGCCTAATTGAATGTAGGATAAACTACTCATTATCAAGCTAAATAGCTACAACATTTAATAACCTACAGTGCCTCGTGGAAAACCAAGACATTGCCAAAAGTAATTGAAGTTTGTGATTCTCCAAACTCTTATTCAAAGCAGGGTTTGGCAACGCTCAGTGGGTCTGCACCAACTTTAATTGCATTTTCAAAATTCATGATGATGATTGTGTTGTTTTACTTGCTATTTGTGTAGTGAAATCCCTCTATAGTCAATTTGCTTATAGTGAAACCTTATGCAGTGATTTTAAAGTTCAAAGCATGTGGGATCCATCTAAAGCCAAACCCATGCTTTACTTTCTGAACTTTTAACTGATTGATTCCCACTTGCATACACCCCCCGCCACTTTTTTCTGACTAACATCTAATGAGACGACCTGAATCCTTGTTACTACCACAAAGAGCTTCTTGAGGGGTTAAGATGGGCTTGATTTAGGGAAGAGACCTCCCCCAGTGGTGACTGGATGGGTCCTGGAGCAGAATCACTACTCAGCCAGGTCTGCCTGAGAGATAGACAACAGTTGCCACACACCTGCCACACCTCGACACCGAGAGACCATTAATACACACAGTGCATTTAGTACAGACCTTTTGCACAGTACATTTATGAGAGGCAACTTACTGAAGAGCATCTCCACTCCCCTGTAATTTCCCATGCATAATTATTTTAAAATAGCTACTATTTGTGGAGCACATCTCAATGCAACAGGCACTGTGTTAAACATTTCACAGGAATTAGCTCATTTAATTTTCACGCAAACCTTAGGTACGTCTTAGGTATTATTATTTTGTCCACCATACCAAGGTGGGGAGTTTAGTTAAGAAACTTGCTCAGGAGCACCCGGCCTGAGCCCCCAGAGCTGGGATTCAAACCCAGGAGGCTGACTCTGGGCCCCGCCTGCTTACCCAACACTCTCCTGCAGTACCACGTGGGCAATGCTGTGCTCACAGGGGAAATTTCCTGACCGTCTCCCTGTGCAAAATGCCTGAGACCCGTGTCTTTATCACACAGAAACCTGGCTCACTGATCATTTTCGTTTACTACCCTGAGAAAGGGATCACCCATAATGCCTTCCACACAGGAGGTTGTGAGGAGTAAATGAGAATGAACAACAACAAAAATTGCATTTGGTAAAATGCCAAGTAACATACAACCACGTATTAGTTGGCCAGGGTTGCTGTAACAAAGTACCACAAACTGGGTGGTTTAAACAAGAGAACATTTCTTGTCTCACAGTTCTGGAGGCTGTGACGTGCCAGCAGGGTTGATTCTGTCCGAGGGCTGAGAGCGACAACCTAGGCCGTGACTCCCCTCACGCTACTGGTGGTTTGCTGCCGGCCTTTTGCTTTCTTTGGTTTGCAGATGAAACACCCCAATCTTTCCCATCATTTTCACACGTCATTCTCCCTGTGTGCATGTCCATCCCTGTCTCCAAATTTCCCTTTGTAGAGGACACCAGTCACAGGGAGTTAGGACCTCCTCCAATGACATCATGTTTCTTTGATTATCTTTATGAAAACACTATCTTCAAACAAGGTCACATTCTGAGATACTGAGGGTTATGGATCCCACCTGTTTTTTGAGGGGACACAATCCAAACCCTAACAAACCATCATCTACTTTTATTAGTAATAATGGTATATTAGTAATGTTTCTAACTACATACGTGTTACTTTTATCAGGTAAAGTGTTTGCAACCTGCAGGAACTGCTGCACACCATGCTTTAACCCTGGGCCAGGCTTCTGACTCAGCCGAACTCAGGTAGCGGGCAAACCCCACCAGTCCCATGACTCAACATGTGGGGATGCCTTTCTCTTCCCCTAAATATACAAAGAAGTAGATTCACAAAAATTTGGGACAGGGAGACCAAGGCTACCTCGCGAGTTACGGCAATGCTGGGACTAATGGATTGGTCCAAGGTCAATTTTTTTCTCAAATGGTTGCTTTCTCACTTCTTAGCAGTCTCAAACCACCCGCCTCCACCCACTGTGCTCAACTATTACTTCCTATAGATGGAGCCCCAACCCAAGGCCTCCACCATGAGCTTCTCCCCTAAAACACAATCCCATGTTTCTAATGGGCTACTCAATCTTCTTACTGAAAGTTCCACAGGCATCTCAGCTGTCCAAGCTGAAGTCAGGTGCCTCCCACTCACCCACCCACCTTTCCCCTCCTTCTACATCACTTACCTCAGGTTAAGGCATTGTGGTGCCCCCAATCTCTCAAACCAGAAGAAAACATTGGTGGCATCCTCGTTTCCTGCCTTCAGAACGCTTAGCCATCCCATTTGGTTCTATCCTGACATTAACTCCAATGCATTCTACTCCCAAACTCGCAGGAAATCCTCTTTGCCTGACTTTGTCCTGTACACAGATGCGTCCCCAAGTGCTGAGCACAGTGCCGAGAACATTATAGGCCATCACTTAATATTTATTGTACGAATAAATGAACAGAAAATAAAAATTCCTCTGTGACTCTCCATTGTCCACAAAGTCAAAACTCTTCAGCAAAACATCAGAGGGCCTTCAGTATATGTCCCCAAACTATTTTTCTAGTTACGTGTTCTATGTCTCTGTCCAGACTCCCACACGAAGACCAGCAAAACGAAACTATCTTTTATTTTTGAAGTATGCTTTTGATTTGCATGTCATTGCGTATTCAATGCGCCGGTTTGAGATGGCAACAAATGAGCCAAACTGAGATATCAAGTAGGCAATTGCATATGTGAACCTGGAACTCATAAAAAAGACTTAGGGTTAGAACAAGATGTTTGGGATGTGAAGCATACAGATGGTTTTAAAACCAAGGCAATCAGTGAACTCACCTATGGAGACAATGTAGATTAGCAAGAGTATTCCCAAACTCCACACATGTCATAAGCCAGACCTGTAGTTTAAGTGACAGTAGGCCATGTCAAGTGGCAATGTCTAGAAGGCAGCATCTAGAAGACATTGACACCTGGGTGACAGGAAGTAATGGAAATGGAGCTTTGGAAGTCATAAGCGTAAGGATCATTGTTGAAACTCTAACCAAATAAGATTGAATTATCCCTGAAGTTCTATTATCTACCTCATGCCAGAAAGCAAGATCTGTTTTCCTATTGGAAAACTCAGAAATGTAGCCAGAAAAAAACCTTAGATGATGCTGTAGCTGCCGTTTTCTTAGGCAGACAGTTGACGCTTACAGAATTTTGTTGTTAACCCCATATACTCGTCATTTGTTAAAAATTATGAAATATGTCAGAAGGATATAAAAACATAATATTATTAATGATTAAAAACCAGAAATAAGCTCAACCAAGCTACAAAGAGAACATTGCTGGAAGCGTCTCAGCCCTTACTGTGAACTCTGCCTTCTCCCAGAGAGACTCAGTATCTTCACTTTGTAATAATCGTTCCCTTTCGTGTGCCCTCTGGGTCATTTCTATAGATCTCTTATTTTAATTTTTGCAGTTCACTAACTTTCTTTTTAGCTTTCATTAACTTACTGTCGAACCCAACCATTTATTTTTTCTCTATATAATAATTTCTATGTATAATTTGTATTAGTCGTGAAAATTTATATGTATATCATATCCATAGTAACATGACTTGAAATTATTTAAGATAATCATACACTTTTTAAAAAATCACACCTTAAAAAAAAATTTAACGAATACAATGAACATCTGGGCTCAAATAGCTAAGTAAACACACTTTCTACCTCTTAAACATATGTAATTTTTCAGACACACACACAAGAACAGAGAGAAAAAAAAACTCCATATGCTCATTACGCAGCTTCAATAATTATCAAATTTTAACAATCTAATTTAATAGTTCTTCATATAAAAACTATAAACAAAACTTTCTTAGAGCATTTTAAAACAAATCCTAGACAACATGTAATTTCATCTGAAATGACATTTGATCTAAAAATACCTTGGCACTCATCTCCAACTAACAAGAATGTTTATTGATTTATTTATTTTGGTGGAGATCACACCTAAGCCAACGGTAATCCTCCCAGCTCTGTGTCCACCATTCTTTAACTATAATACAATAAAATTCACCCAATCTTAATTAAGTGCCCCCTTACACTGCATTGAAAGACCTACCTTAAATCTCCCAAACTCATGAATGTCCTGACTTTGTCCTTGTTCCTGGACACTACTGAAACTCCCTCGAGGTGCTATCTCCTCTCTTTAGGTAAGCAGCAAATTGGACTTTATTTTATCATCTAGCCGTAAAGTATTTATTTACTGTTTGTTCAGAGGTGCTCATATGTTTCAGTTGGAAAATGTCCAAATTCTTCTTTTAAAAACATCAAATAAAATAGCTACTATTTCCCCAGACCCAACCATGTGACGTACAGACACCGTCTATAGTCCCTCAAGGTTGGGATTCCTAAACATATTTTTCATAAATAAGGTAATGGGACAGAGAAGTGTGGAACTCTACAGGGGGTCACACAACAGTAGTTAGAGCAGAGATTTCGATCTAGGGGTTTTTGTTGCTAGTTGTTTGTTTATTCTCAAGCCTGAGTCACCTCCACAACAGGCCCCACACTGCCTCATTGAAGCCTGAATGCAGATGTGAAGATCTGAAGTGTTACCAACTTTAATGAGTCAACACCAGGCACTACCCTTCCGACGGGACACCACAAATGTTGCTAGACAATTGAAGTAAAAGAGTGGCTTTATAATGTTTTTTCAACCACATTTTGAATGTTTCAATTCTTCAGCTTGGGAGTGGATAGATAGGTATTCGCCATAGCATCCTTCATTATATCTTTACATATCTACTATGTTTTATAATAGTTTTTCCTTTATTTTAAAATTAGGCTGACTATATGTACCATTTGAAGCGGACTGTACCATTGTTTTCTGTCCCAATTAAAACAGTACGTCTGGATCACCACGCTAAGTGGAACAAGCCAGACAGATAAAACCAAGAACTACACGATTCCACACATATGTGGAATATACAATTGAAGACAGGCTGCTTCCTGCTCTTGGGTCAGCCCACTCCACCCTCTCGGAGTGTACTTTTAAACTTTTAACTTTTCTATAATAAACCTTAACTTTTCTATATTTTGAAAAAAAAAGGAAAGAAAGAAAACCATAAAGAAACAAAACTCGCGGACACAGTCAATCATTTAGTAGTTACCTGAGGGTAAGGGGGGAGGCAGGTTGTGGGGAAGAGACAGGGACACAAATACATGGTGATGAAGAGAGAACAGATTCTGGGTGGTGAACACATAATGCAACGCATAGACGATGCACTGTAGAATTGTACACCTGGAAGCTATGTAATTTTTACTAATCAATGCCACCCCAACAGATTTAACAATTTAAAAAAGTGAAGGAAAAAAAGTAAAATAAATAAATAAATAAATAAATAAATAAATAAATAAAATGCTTGCTTTGCTCTACCAGAAAATGAATAAACAGACAAATAAAACAGTACATCTGGTCAGCCTATTTAAAATTTCATTATGAAGCATTTTCACATCCACAAAATAGTCAGAATAGTATACTAAACCTTTAGTGTGCTCATCACCCAGCTCCAACATTGATCAACTCTTGGTCAATCTTGTTTTATCTAATATCCCTATGCACTTGTTTTTTCAATATCATTTAAGCAAATTAAAGATGACATATTATTTTTTCATAATATTTTATTATGTATCTCTAAAATATTAGGACTTCTTCAGTATATATCTCTAAAAGATAGGCATTTTTAAAAAAATAAAACCACACCAATAGTAGCTTGCTAATACAGTACATTGCCTGTTAACCAGAACTCAAGCAACCAGCAGTCTCAAACAACCAGAAAAAAAAAATCAAAGAAATACTAAATTTAACTGGCATCTACCAATTTTCATGGATAGCTGTTAACTGAGATTATCCTGTATCATCAAATATAAAGCCAGTATCCAAACATCCAATTGCCACATAAGTATCATAATATTTTAGAGTTTGTTTATGTAAGTTGACTAACTTCCAGTGACTCAAGATTTCTTTAATCTTCCACGTGAGTATGAAAACTCACCCTAGTGGAGACATTTCTCTTGCAAGGCAGCTTCTCTTACCCACCCCCAATTCCCACCATGGTCTCAGTTATCAATTTGAATTTTCATGAAAACTGTTATTTTCATGAAGCCTAATGTTTTTTCAAGCATGGTCTTACTTCTTTCAAGTTCTGAATCTATTGTTCTGTTTTAATTTGCATGTCTCAATCAGATAGTATCTTTCTGGTACTCAAAGCTCCCAATGGGTGGAGGAGGATACAGTTAAGAGGCATTATCAATACCAATTAATCTGGGAGCTCTGCTCTTATTTTTCACGGTTAAGTCAATAAGCCCTTTGCCATACGAGGGCTGTCAGGAAAAAATTCAGCCATAAATTGGCTCTATTTTTCATATGTATCTGACTCTTTTCCTGCTGCAATTTATATTCTTGTTCTTATAAGCATTTTTTTTCTTACACCTTCATGGTTATCTGTGTTTCTAATGAGCAACAAAGGAGCTGTCAACAGATGATGTGAACCAAGAGGGAAAACACTGAGGAATTATGGAGTTAGAGGTATGAGCTACTAATATTCCCCAAGCAATTTTAATCAAAGCCTACCTTTACTGGTTCATTATATCCATGGTATTTTTATTTTTTTACATTAAAAAGTGAAAGAAGAAAGAAAGAAAGAAAGAAGGAGAGAAGGAAGAAGGGAGAAACTAGGCTGCACCTTTGAAGTTAGATAATGATAAATTGATCTTGTCTTTCTTTAGGAGTTGTATAACCAGGTCACTTATCAGGACATAATTAGGGAATCACAATCCTAGAACTATACATTCTGCCCTAGTCCCTAGTAGAAATGTCCATTCCTGATGAGGAGCCCAAGTTCAGTAATGGCTCTGTAAGCTAAACAAATTTCTGCCAAAAAATTAGGCAGATGGTTCTCAAGTGATTCTCCCATTCCCTATATGAAGATCACTATGCCCTGTTGATGACAGGATTACACAGGGACTAAAAAAAATTAACAGGAAGAGAGGGAGAATCCTATTACCATATTTTGTCATGTGTGATATGCTCCTGTGTATAATGTGCACCCATGTTTTTGGCACAAACTTTCAGGAAAAAGTCTTTCGTTTTAATTCCTTAATTCAAATTTTTATTTGTTTATATTTTGGTACTTTTTTTGTACTATAAAGGCATTTTAGCGTTTATTTTTTAACATAACTCATATATGGAATATAAAACTAAAAGCAACAAAGAAACAAAAACTCATGGACACAATCAACACTTAAGTGGTTAGTGGTTATCCGAGGGTATGGGGGGAGGCGGGTGGGAGAGAAGGGACAGGGTCTCAAATACACGGTGATGGAAAGAGAACTGACTCTGGGTGATGAACACATAGCACAACACATAGATGATGCATTGTAGCATTGTACACCTGGAACCTATGTAATTTTTATGAACCAATGTCACCCCAATAAATTCAATAATAAAAAAACTGATTCTCATATTCCAGGGTATTATGTTGCATACAGATATTGTTATTGATATCTAGAGTTACACTTTTAGCTTATAAGCTAAAGAATTAAAAACATTTATATGAATTCAAAATTAGTACTACCCATGTGTTATGCGCATTCTTATTTTCCCTCACAAATTTGGGTAAAAAAGGATGCATTATACATGGCAAAATATAGTTGTTTGAACCACACATGTGGTCAAATAAGAACAGGAACAATTATAACTTTGGTTTTTATTTTGATCAGTATGTGCTTTCTCAAAGGGATTGAAAGTATTTGCCGTGTGATTCATCCTTTTCTACTCACAGTGATTGCTTTGTAGCATGAGGCTGGTTCAGAAATCTCATGGGTTCATAACCCCACTGAGTGGCATTCACTTTAGAGGCCTTCCTGTTGAGGCAGGTTCCTGCTCTGAGCTCGGACTCTTGCTCAGGGTGTTCTTTGCGTGGAAAAACAACTTGGTCCTCTCTGACTATCCCTGCTCAGAGACAGGATCTCTGAAACTACTGCTAGCCAAGCATAAAAACAGACCCACATCCAGTCTGTGTGTGACATAACAAACACTTGTTATAGTTAAGCACAGAACGAGAAAGCAGATTTCTCGTTCTGTGCTTAACTTTGATGTGGAGCTAGTCAATAATGTTTGAAGATCAAATGAGATTTTTGCCAACCCACTACCAGATAGGGAGGATTTATCTACAACGACACTATGAGGTTCCCTTAATACCTTTCAAAAACACAAGTGCTTATGTCCTAATAGGTTTTTAGCTTAAGATCTAATCATCCACTCTTGAATTAAGATGCTTGAATGAAGCCAACTCATTTGGAACTAAGCACTTTAACGTCAACAGAGACATATGGTATCGAGACGGAATTACAAGGGCTCTCTTCTGAGGCATCCATTAGGAAAGCAAGACTCAGACCCCAGCATCATTATTAGTTTACTCATTTATTTCTTAGTAAATAATTGAGAGTCATATCATCTTATGAAATTGGAAATGGTCTAATAATTACATGTTAGGGACAGAGTCCATTCCCATCTGAAATGCTTAAACCATTGCTTTGCTCTATAATTACTACCAACTTCTTTCATGAATGCCATTACAATTTTAGACAAAAGCAAATACAACCTAGATTACACATGTTGTGCAAATATTAATATATAGGTAGTATAAATATCAAGACTCACACGTCAGTCTAATTATAAGTTGTCATTCAGGGTCCCTCAAAATCAATAAAAATGTCAATGCAATAATGCAATACAGTTATTTCTGATTGTTATACAAGAAACCCCTATTAATAAAGAATTGTGGAATATTGAGACTTTAAGAAGATTATGTTATTGAATTTAGATGCAGAAAGTTTGCAAAATAGAAGTATGCTAATTCTATTCATCTTGGTCCAGTTAGTATCGTCAAGAGTTTTGAATGACCTCAACTATTTGTCCAGGAAGCAACACTCTCTCTTGCCTAGTGACCTTCTATTACCTCCTAAATCTCTCTACGTGGCGGGAGAAAGGTCTTTTAAAGTATCCAGACTATGTTGACTTACCCATTTGATGTTTTCCTAATATCCTCCTCTTCTCCTTTAGAGCATTTGTCACAGTTGCATCGTTATTTGGTTAATCCTCCCACTTGCTGCAGTTTGTAAGCTCTGTGAGATACTCTATCTGTCTTTCTCCCCACTTTATTGCTGTGGCAGATTGTACAATTTGTTAAAACATATGCAATGTCTTTCAGTAGTCTCCCCGCTCCACCTCACCAGAACGTTATATTTCCAGTCCCGCTGATCTCAAACTTAGTCGTGTGTCTTGATTTGGCCAATAAAATATGAGTAGAACTGACATGTGCCACTTCTAAGCAGAAGTTGAGCTTCGACATGGTTTCATCATTGCTGTTTCCCTTTGCCCCGAGACCAGAGTATCACAGATGGGGCAGCTGCTTTAACCCGAGTCCAGAAATGCAGATCCGGAGTGGAGTTAAAGCTGAGTGGAATGGACATGCACCCTGAGCGAAAAATAAACCTTTAAGAATACAGACCATCCTGATTAGGGGTTATTTGTCACTGTTGCTTAATTTAGCTGATACAAATGTCCAATGACTATCAGAGTACCTGGCACATAGTAGGCATGTGATACGTATTTGTGGACAGACTGAACGAATGACTAGGGATGTATGATCTAGACACACAAGAAGTTAAGGCATATGCAGGTCCCAAGTAATAAAAATGTGAGTACGCATCTTTATTTTAACCACAAAGACTGAGGTTTAATGTAAATGTAATTAAATGTTTTCTTGTCTGCGTTTGAAACCTAAACCACTTCGGTTAAATATACAAGTATAAAAAAAGTCATGCATAATTTAGTGCCAACTGGTGACACAGAGCAGTGATTTCATGGGAGGGAAGAAGCAGTGGAGTGTCATCTAGTCAAGCAAACTTGAGGATGTGAACTGGATGGACAAGTGGATTTATTAAGGCTTTTAGTGAATAGAAGGGTGAGAGGAGGACATGGAAAATTTCCAAAGGGAAAAATGAAGATAAGAAAAGGTGTGGATTAGAGAAACTCAGGGACGTGACTTAATGAAGATGATACTTGAGGCAGATTAGCCAGGAGGCAGAGTGCAGAAGGACGGAATTAGAGAATCAAGAGCCTGGAAGTAGTTAAGAAGCTTGTTCAGAAAATGCAGCATCATAAAAATGGCAATCTACTCTTAGTCAATCAATAAACTCAAAGTCATCTTAATAAAAATACAAACAACATTATTACTAATTTTTAAAGAAACTGTTATTTGGAGAATTCTAAATTCACATGGAGAAACACACAAGAAAAGACTGATGAAGTCTGAAAAAGAGTAATAAAGAGATATTGAAACAAAATTCACATAATGAAAACAACAATCTGAATGGGCAGGCAGATCACTGGAAGAGTTTTAAAAATCAGAAACCTATACACTTCCTTTGCAAAATTGCTATAGGAGAGGTGGCATTAAAAATCAGTGGGACAAAATGGCCTGCTTAGTTGAATTGGCATCTGCAAAAACATTAAGTTGGACTTGACATATCTTGCACCAGAATAAATTTCAAATGGCTCAAAGAAGTGAATGTATTAGATTGAACCATATGATCATTTCTGTAGGTCAAAATTCTCAAATATTGGTAATTTTATATGGTTCATAATAAAAAAACCAAAGTCATGAAAGTACTCAAAGAAATCACAATTTTTTTTTTGAGATGTTGACATGGAAAAAACTTTTAAAAATGTTACACAGAATTTAAAGACATAAAATAGCAGATGGATAAATTCAATTACTTAATAATAGGCTTTTTCCCATAGCAAAAGTCACCACAAACACAATCAACAGACAGATGACGAACTGGGAAAAGTATTTTCAGAGATAGAGAATTAATTTCTCTTCATCTTTAGATAAAGAACTTCTATAAATTAATATGCAAAAAATCAATAAATCTCCAGGAAAACGAGAATAGCATATGAACAGGTAGTACAAATGACAAAAAATTTGCTGACTCTCATTTTTTCATATGTAAGGAGGCTCAATCTCACTCATTATATGCAAGTGCAAATTAAAATTAAAGTAAGATCTCAGATTCCAGAGATCTAGGAGTTTAATAACACACTGTATTGACAACTCAAGCATTTCTAGTGGGAGTCTAAGTTGGTACAACTTCCATGGAGGGAAATTTGGCCTCAGTCACGATGACTGAACTGCATACTCTGACCCAGTCATCTCATTTTGGAGAATTCATACTGCAGATGTACTTGCAATGACAATGACAATATTATTTTAATTGCAGCATTGTTTGCAAAATCAAAATACTGGAAACAACCTGAATGTCCATCACTGGAGCTTAGCTAACTAAGTCATAGCCCAGGTACCTAAGTCGAACACCAGGTACCTGAAACAATGAGTGAGATAACTCCACAGACGTAAGAAAATGTCCAAATCAAATTGTTCTATGAGAAAAGAAGGCAAAGGATAATGTGTCTTGTGTGCTACAATTGATCTTAAAAGAACAATAAAGACTATATGAATAAATTCTTATAAAGAATATATGAACATATATAGTTTTTATAACATAAGAGTTCTATGAAAGAACATTCAAGAAACTAATAACATTAGTTGTTGCAGGAAGGGGAACCAGATAGCCAAGGAATAGGGTGAAGTTATACTTTTCATGTATATCCTTTGCATTTTTCAATTTTTGAATTATTTTTACATATTTCCTATTTACAAAATTAAATAAAATAAGTCAGTTCAGTTAAAACTAATCAACATGAACACCCTTTGAGAGTTATTTCTACTGAAGATAAAGTTGTATCTGATGTGTAAAAAGCAAAAAACAAAACAAAAACCAAACCGACACCCAATGTAATAAATGAGCACTCAGTGATGTGTGGACCTATATGCAATTATAATAATTAAATGATAAAGTAAATGAGTATGCAGATCATCCATTACCCACACTGCAGTTAGTAAACTTTCTGAACCATAAATTCGATAATGTCACCTCAAAATCTTTCCGTAGCTTCCCATTCACCCAGGGATAATAAAATCCAAATTCCTTGCATAACACGCAGGCCTTCTGTCGACCTGCCTGTACTTTATTCTTCCGGCTTCATTTCTCACTCCTCTCCTACTTGGTGCCATTTACCCTGAATTTGCTATTGTCTTTTTGAACCAAGCTCCACCCTAGACCTTTATATGTATCTGCTCATCTTCCACTTGTTCTGGCTTGGAAGATTCCCACCTTTCTTTTCCCCTCCT